>QMIH01000462.1:0-38528 GCA_003987875.1 Clarias batrachus | reverse complement strand
ATTTTTACTTTTTTTAAAGGTAAAGTGCAGATTAATTTGTTTTATTTTCATTTTATAGATTGTATTAATTATTTTTCTGTATTTATTTTTTGGGGCTGTGGAATGAATAATTTGAGTTTTCATTATTTCTTATGGGAAATGATGATTTGGTTTACGAGTGTTTTGGAATACGAGTCCACTTCCCGAACGAATTATGCTCGTAATCCAAGGTTCCACTGTATAGGCAAATGAGGATGAATATTCAGTGAACAGAATAGTGCAAACTGAGATACAGCAGTGCAAAACGTAAGTGGTGTACGACTGAGGTGATGAAAGTACATGATGAGTAGCTAAATATGAATAGTTGTGAAGTAGCAGTGTGTAAAGCGAAGTTACAACTTATCATCCTTCTATAATGGCACATTATGAATGAATGCCTTCTGATCAGAATTGTTTTTTTACCACTTAAAGTCAAATATATTGTATTTCTTTTAAATCACACTTAAAACTAGCTAAAAGCTAACTAACTCAAAAGCGACGACAGTGGGGCACAAAGCACTAATCCATCTAGCTATCGATATCATAAACATGATAAGCTAGCTAGCTAGCTATCAACAATTTATTTCCAATTGAAAATGTGAAGGCAGTTGCTTTGTTAATTTCTGAAAATTGCTTTCAGGACATTTCTATCAACACGTGCAGACCAATCTCTTTCCTAGTGTCACACTTACTCGCTCTTCTAGAATATTGACAGACATCTGTGCCACTATAAATGATCCATAATCCTGTTTGCTACAGCAAACATCCACTGACTTCATTCAGGCTCAGACATATTGCCTCTGTGTGCCTGCTTATAATCTTGCTATGACGGCTTTGTTGTCACATTCATCAAAAGAAATCCCCTGAATCAGCCGTTGTAAACACAGATTTGATGTGGTCACTCAGGGTCTCGCAAGGCACCGCTTTCACAAGCACTCGCTGAAGGGGTGGAGATAAGATTGAAGTCTGTTTTTAAGGATGTATGTCACTGCATATTGGACATGTATGTTGACATAATTAGTTGGCGTGTAATAAGTGGACCTGATTAAACCAGTCCTTTTTAATCTACAGACAACAATTCCATTACATATGACTGGTTAAGAAAGCATTTGGAGGAATTGCAAAAATGTATGTAAATGTATTCAGTAAAAATCTTCAGCAAATATCCAGGGCATATGAATGAGGTTTTTTGTACACTGCAGTGCTTTAGTGCCTCCTGGAGGTTCAGTGGGGAAGTGCTGCCATGATGTAGCAGGAACACATTTTTCTCTCAAATATTCCACAACATTAAAAGGATAATACAAGTGTAATGCCAATGCTATTATATTACAATCATTGATTACGGTCCTCTAACAGCATTTCTCACCTATGAGATTTGGAAAGAATTACTAGATTCATGGGTATTGATAATGTGAGAACAAAGATGAATTTATTTACTTTTAGTAGAGTTTGAATTTATGAACGAATATTGACCTGCCCTTATTTAACAAAAATGTGATGTATGTTAGAGTGACTCCACAGCACTCCAATATAGTCAAAGAAAGAAGAATCGCCATTTGTTTTTCAGGAACAAATGAATATTTTTATTAACAACAACTACTTACTAAGATCAACTCTTAACTACAACCTAAAACTACTATGTACTATACTATGTACTATATACATCTACTATATTATTTACTATATGTACATTTACTATCTACTATATACAACTACTTGTTAAAACTATCATGCAGTCTAATTACGGTCTCCTATGATACTAACTGCAGTCTCCAACCACAATACTAAAACTAGCAAAACAATAACAAAACTAAAACAATAACTTTGCAGTAATCAGTCTATGTCCTGCATCTCAGTTTCATCTGTTGAGCTTACAATAGCTGTGGAAATATAAAAAAGACTAAATTAATTGTCATATCAATAACAGGTTATGTGATAGAAACATGAAAGTGATGTTAAAACGTAACTAGATTGATTGTCAAGTGATTCTAGATTCAAAATGTCTGTCAGCAAAGTTTACAACTACAAAGTCCGTAATTAAACTGAAACAATAAACTGAAATCTAATTTATGAAATATAAAAAATATAAATATATATAAAATATGAAAAATTGTACATTTAATACAACTGTAACATCACGCCAGGTCACGCCCATATGTCAAACCAAGCCATGATCACCCGTGACTCCTTTCCACACTCCGTTTCAGCGCTTACGTTTTGCCACCTGATTCACTGGCTCGAGCACACCTGCTCTTCAACTCCATACATTAGTTCACTCTAAATAATGGAGAGTTGCCAGATTCCTTGTGCTTATTATATTCCACAAAATAATCTGCCAATAATCCTTGCATCACCTGCAAGAGGTTACATTCACAAAACAATCTGCGCATTGTGCATCGCAGGATGTCCAGCGCTGTTTCCCGTACACACGTAAGCAGTGGCGCACTTCCGAGGCGTTCACCAATGAAATGAGGCGGGTGTTCAATTGTTCATTTTCAGGACAACAGACGGCAGGTCAACCCCTCATGTTATGTGGCACCTTTGTAGGATCTTGTCAATTAAAAGCCCGGACCCCCAGGTAATTCTAGTAGTACAAGGGGGCCCTAAGTTGAAGCTTCTGATTTCAAACGCTGTTCCTGTTAACCTTGACCTACAGTATGATAATCAGCCTCACGTCATTAAGCCCTCATAGATTCTGGCGCCAACCAGAATTTAATAGCAGCATCCATGATCAGCCATCTCAAGAGCCCATCTCACTCACTCAGCCAGCCATTTCATGTTCAGGCACTAGATGGCAGTAAGCTTCCACGAGTCACTCACTGCTCAGCTCCACTCGCCCTACATCTCTCTGGTAATCATGCTGATACCATCTCCCACCTGATCATCCAAAACCCCCCACGTACCAGTAGTTTGGGTCTCCCCACAAACCTCATATCGACTGGGCTAGTAACAGCATCCTCAAAAGGAGCCCTGTCTGTCTGTCCGCCTGCCTCCGTTCCACCACCCCAAGAAACACACCGACCACATCACAAGAAGAGATTCCTTGCCTTTTTCAGGTCACTGTTGAAAATCATGACCTCAAACAGCAAATCAGTTGCTTTCTCACACAAATATCTTTGTCCTCTTTGAGGGGGCTCAACAAAATCACAGTAACATAACGCTACCCGTGTCCTTTGATGTATATAGCTTTCGAAGTACTCCAAGATGCTCACGTGTTCACCAAACTTGATCTCAGAAATGCTTACCACCTAGTCAGAATCAGGGAGGCCGACGAATGCAAAACAGCCTTTAACAATCCCATCACCCAATACAAATACCTGGTGGCCCCATTCAGCCTAACTAATGCCTCAGCTGTGTTCCAGGCCCTCATAAACTACGTTCTATATGTAAAATCTGTTCTATTACTCCGCGTGGACCAGACCTGCGTTCAGCTCTCGCGTCGGCTCTCCTCAAGGCTTGCCCCGTGTCTCAGCATCACTCGGCAAGAGCTTTCATTCACAAAACAATCTGCACATTGTACATCACAGGATAACTAGCGTTGTTTTCCACATGCGCTCTGCGCTTGAATCCGCCTCGCCTGCTCGGACCGTGACACTAATTTTTTCCTCCTTAAATTATTTGTTCCTTAACGTAGATCTTTTTCTTGTAGATTCCATATCCAGCGGCAACACCAACGAGAACAAGGAGGGCAATGATGAATGGGATGGGAACAACATTTTGATGGGAACAACAATCACCACATTGTTGGGACTTTCTGGTGCTCCTGGTGCTCCTGGTTTGTAAAGAAAGATATTGGAATATTTACACTGTGTGTGTGTGTGTGCGGTATAATAAAGGAGCCACAGAAGTGTGTACACTACAAGAGTAGTGTACAAGAAGTCTTTGTGTAATAAGATGTGCGCGTGTGTGTCATAGAGCTGCATTTACTGGAACAGGTCAAACACTTTAACTGTAGAGATAAAGTGCTCCAAGTATTTCTTCAAATGTTCAAAGCACGTTTCCTGGAGGAATTGCATCCAGTACTCTGCATGTTTATTCCCAGCATTCCAGTCCTTTATAAATGTCTCAGCACGGTCGTTTGACGATTTCCAAGATCTTGTGTTCAAATCCAGACTGAACACCATTCAATTGAAACTCATCATATGCATGGGTCTGATTATTATCCTCATTTAGCTCACACCCATATTTCCTCACGAGTCTATTATAACCTGTAGTAACACACACACACACACACACACACACACACACAGACCGTTATATTGACATATGCCAGATAATAGCATAATTTTGAGAAAGAAAAAAAAAACATACAATGTGTGTGTTTTCAGTGAAAATTTGAGCCAGGAATTAATCATTAGAAGGATAAATTTAATTTCTATGCAAATATATATTCTTTAGCGCTTTATTACTGGTCATTAGACTTGGATTTCTGTTACATGTGACAGTTATTCATCCACAGTAGCAAGAAAAAAGTCAATGAAACATTTGCAATTTTCTGGTTTTCTGAATAAACTGGTCATGAAATGTGATCTGATTTTCAAGAAAATCCAATATAAATTTAAGCAGCAAACATTCAGGATCTTTTGTGTTTTTATTGAACACACCCTTCAAATATGCAAAGTTCTAGTGGAAAAAAAGTAAAACAGTGTTTAATCAGATTGAAACACCTTTGGGAGCAATAACCCAGGTGCTTTCTGTACCTATGGATTAGACCATTCAGGAGGAATTCTGGATCTTTCTTCCATAGAGAATCGCTTCAGCTCAGCAATTTTCCAAGGACCTCTGGTGTGAATATTTCTCGTAAAGGCATCCATAGCATTTCTATTGCACTGTAAAAATCCAACTAGCAAAATGTCGGCATAATGAGTATTTATTAATAATCTGGACAATAAGACATGAAAAAGCTGACTGAAATAGTGAAAACAAGTTCATTAAAAAAATCGCTGGGTCAATTAAGGTTTAATAACTGAACAGACTTACTAATGCAAGTTATCAAGCACAGAAGTTGGTTCGGAAATTGGCGCATGCGCGCTATTACGTTTCTGAAGATGACGCATGCGCGCTATTACGTTTCTGAAAATGGCGCATGCGTGTTGGGTGCAGCGGGTATATTGAACATCATCTGGATTAGCAGCCCGTTTCTCCACCTCACAACGGACATCTTCTTTTAAACTTTGTTAAGTACATATATTTATATCGAAGTCCTTTGTAGAAATTGTCTTAACATAAATGAGCGTTATTATATGGCGCTCTTTGTGAAGTACATAGAGCTTGGCGCAATTGTTTATTTAACGTGAGACAGTGAGAAAGTTGCAAGTCATCCTGTAACCTGAGGTCCTACAAACAATATATTTTGTATTATTTTAAGTTTACTACATTTATTTGTTATTTATTACATGAAGTATTTTCATATGGAGTAAATTTAATTGTATTTTATTTTAGAATTGAACATTATTTAATTATTATTTACAGCACATTATTAGTTTGTCTCTATCCCTGCATGTGTGATATTTGATTTATTGGTTATGTTGCTTATGTTAAGAGGAACTAACARGTKACCTGCCTKGGRKTTCCCATGGGACAGGTGAGAGTGTGACACGGTGTGAGAGAAGCACATGAGAGCAGTTTGTATACTGGCTTAATAAACTGAACTGTAGCCCGCTTATCCACAGCCAAATCGACTGGAGAAGAGTAAGACAAGTCAAGAAAGTCAGTTTACATTCATAATAACTCTTCGACACTTGGTATTTATAATATGCAGTATTTGCGCAATGAATGTGTTTGTAATCTTTACATTTAACGTTTCAGAACACATTCTCTCAATATCCTCCTGGATAAACACATTTCCAGACTTCATCGCGAGACCTCAAACTTCGACATTTCATGTAAGTAAACATTTACAATACAGTATTTTTAATGGTGTTAAGAGTGAAGTAAGACGTTATGGCAAAAAAAAAAAAAAAAATTATGTAAGACTATTCATAACCTTTTCCCCCATTTCGTTAAATGTGCCATGAGTATAGATGGATCTCTTTGAGTCCTAGACAATTAAGTAAAAAAGACTATTGAATATTTCCGTGCGAACCTATAATTGGTCAGATTAGCTCTTATAACAGTGTGCACTAACGTTCAAAAGTTTTAGATCTGTATTATTTTTTGTTAAGAGCTTTATGTTCATCAATGCTACATTTATCAAAACTAAAAGACTACATTTATTTGATATAGTAAAATAGGAATAATGTGAGATGTTAGAATTCAAAATAGCTGTTTTCTACTGGAATGTACTGTACTTAAAACTGTCATTTATTGCTGTGACATTAAGCTGGATTTACAACATCATCACTTAAGTCTTTAGTGTCACATGGTCTTCAGAAATCCCTCTAATATGAGGATCTGATCATGGGAAAACTTCTTGATATTTTTATATAGAGAGTTATAGCTTTTTTGCCAATTTTAATAATAATAATAATAATGTTAGCCTATAAAAATGTCCAATATTGTCATTCAGTCCTGGGGGAAAATGTTATTGTTTCCACATAAATCAATAAATGTTTCTTGATCATTATGAATGAATGAAAGAAATTGTGATTTCTGAGGATCATGTGACACTGAAGACTGGAGTAATAATGCACCAAATACAGCTTTACATCATAGCAATAAATACCTAATAAAAATACATTCCAATAGAAAAAAACTGTTTTGAATTGCAATATTTGACATTGTTCCTGTTTTTACTGCATTCCTGATCATGAACACACTTGTACGACTTCAGTTAGATCTGCTCTGAAGCAGTTTTTCAAATCCAGACTGAACACCACTCAATAGAAACTCATCATATGCATGGGTCTGATTATTGTCCTCATTTAGCTCACACCCATGCTTTAATTTCTATGCAAATATATATTCTTTAGAGGTTTATTACTGATCATTACAGATTATTAGACTTGACTTTCAGTTACATGTGACAGTTATTCATCTACAGTAGCAAGAAAAAAGTAAATGAACCATTTGCAATTTTCTGATTTTCTGAATAAACTGGTCATGAAATGTGATCTGATTTTCAAGAAATTCGAAAACAAAAAAATATTTTTAAGCAGCAAGCATTCGGGATTTTTGTGTTTTTTTTTTTTTATTGAACACACCCTTCAAACATGCAAAGTTCTAGTGGAAAAAAGTAATTGGACCAATTGGACCGCAACAAAGCTACAGCAAGAACTGATGTGGATGAAGTTAGTCAGTCCGATATATGTGCCTGTAAATTCCTTGATGATCACTAGGACCTAAGGATATAAAGAGACTATGCCAGAGCTTACCCTCAGCATGCACTCATTTTACTGAATTTAGACGAGCAAACAGAACAATCAAAGCCAGGCTAAGCAAATGATGGGATGATGGCTCCAACCAGAAAAGACTATTATCCATAACTTCACAGACTCTAGCTAGATGTTCTAACCTATGAGATTAGGAAAGCATTACTAGATTCATGGGTATTGATAATGTGAGAACAAAGATAGTGAATTTATTTACTGTTGGTAGAGTTTGAATTTATGAACGAATATTGACCTGTCCTTATTTAACAAAAATGTGATGTATGTTAGAGTGACTCCACAGCACTCCAATATAGTCAAAGAAACAAGAATCGCCATTTGTTTTTCAGGAACAAATTAATATTTTTATTAACACCAACTACTTACTAAGATCAACTCTTACAGTAACTACATTTTAAAACTACTATCTACTATACTATGTACTATATACATCTACTATATTATTTACTATATGTACATTTACTATCTACTATATACAACTACTTGTTAAAACTATCATACAGTCTAACTACGGTCTCCTATGATACTAAAACAATAACTTTGCAGTAATCAGTCTATGTCCTGCATCTCAGTTTCATCTGTTGAGCTTACAATAGCTGTGGAAATATAAAAAAGACAAAATTAATTGTCATATCAATAATAGGTTATGTGACAGAAACATGAAAGTGATGTTAAAACGTAACTAGATTGATTAAGTCAAGTGATTCTAGATTCAAAATGGCTGTCAGCAAAGTTTACAACTACAAAGTCCGTAATTAAACTGAAACAATAAACTGAAATCTAATTTATGAAATATAAATATATATAAAATATGAAAAATTGTACATTTAATACAACTGTTACATCACACCAGGTCATGCCCATATGTCAAACCAAGCCATGATCACCCGTGACTCGTTTCCACACTCCGTTTCAGCGCTTACGTTTTTTTGTTTTGACTGGGCTAGTAACAGCATCCTCAAAAGGAGCCCTGTCTGTATGTCCTCCTGCCTCAGTTCCACCCTCCCAAGAAAGACACCGACCACATCACAAGAAGAGATTCCTTGCCTTTTTCAGGTCACTGTCGAATATCATGACTTCAAACAGGTGTTCAGCAGATCAGTTGCTTTCTCACACAAATATCTTTGTCCTCTTTGAGGGGAATCAACAAAATCACAGTAACGTAACGCTACCCGTGTCCCTTGATGTCTACAGCTTTTGAATTACTCCAAAATGTTCATGTGTTCACCAATCTTGATCTCAGAAATGCTTACCACCTAGTCAGAATCAGGGAGGCCGACGAATGGAAGCAGCTGCAGCCACTACGAATACCTGGTGGCCCCATTCGGCCTAACTAATGCCTCAGCTGTGTTCCAGGCCCTCATAAACTACGTTCTATACATAAAATCTGTTCTATTACTCTGAGCGGACCAGACCTGCGTTCAGCTCGCGTCGGCTCTCCTCAAGGCTTGCACCGTGTCTATTCTATTCGTGTATATTCCATCTTCTATGTTCTTGTATATTCTTGTATATTCCATATCCAGTGGCAACACCACTGGAGAACAATGATGACTGGAACGACAATCACCACATTGTTGGGACTTTCTGGTACTCCTGGTGCTTCTGGTTTGTAAAGAAATATAATATAGGAGCATATAATAATAAGCGGTATAATAAAGGAGCCACAGAAGTGTGTACACTACAAGAGTAGTGTACAAGAAGTCTTTGTGTAATAAGATGTGTGTGTGTGTGTGTGTCATAGAGTTGCATTTACTGGAACAGGTCACACACTTTACCTGTAGAGATAAAGTGCTCCAAGTATTTCTTCAGACGTTCAAAGCACATTTCCTGGAGGAATTGCACCCAGTACGCTGCATGCTTATTCCTAGCATTCCAGTCCTTTATAAATGTTCCTTTTAGAAACTTATCATATGCATGGGTCTGATTACTAATCCTCATTTAGCTCACACGCATATTTCCTCACTAGTTTATTATTACCTGTTGTAACACATGCACACACAGACAGACCGTTATATTGACATATGCCAGATAATAGCATAATTTTGTATAATATAATTCCTGGAGGAATTGTAGCCAGTACTCTGCATGTTTATTCCCAGCTTTCCAGTACTTTATAAATGTCTCAGCACGGTCGTTTGACGATTTCCAAGATCGTGTGTTCAAATCTAGACTGAACACCATTCAATTGAAACTCATCATGCATGGGTCTGATTATTATCCTCATTTTTAGCTCACACCCATATTTTCTCACTAATCTATTATTACCTGTAGTAACACACACACACGCATTGACCATTGTTAGTTTACATAATTAACGGCTCGTTGGGGGGTTGCTATGCTTAGAAAGTTAACTGAACTGGTAGAGGTCGCAAAGAGCCAATTATAAATCAGTTGTCGGGAGAAGTCAGTAGATAATTTGGTTCTGTGTAATAGGGGCCTTACTTTTGTGTTTAGGGTCATTGTTCTGCTCCATTCCCCCCAGCTTCTTCTTAGCTTCAGTTCGCAGACAGCCGCCCTGATATTATCCTGTAGAAAGCCTGATAAACTTTACATTACTTTTCCCCAATGGCAAGCCATTGAGGTTCAGAGGCAGCAAAGCAGTCCTAAATCACAATGTCCCTCCATACGTCAGTATTCAGATTATGTTTTCATGGTGGTATGCAGTTCTATTTTTGTCATACGTAGTGCTGTGTGTTCTTCCCAAACTATTCTATCTTCATTTCATTTGTCCACAAGACATTTTCCCAGTAGTGTGGAGTGGTCTTGGCTGGGTGCCTATGTCAGTGGAAAGGGAGCCACAGTAACAAATCATTTCCATGTCTACTGAGACCACTTTTTGTGGTATTCTTGTTCAAGAATTGCTGGTAGATTTCAGTTAGTACATTGTAAAGTAAAGTGTTAATGATGAAATAACTGATAGTATTTTACCTTGATGAACCCTCTCCAAAACTTGGAGCTAGTGTTTAAACCCTCATGTTCATCCTGCAAATTGGAAGTCTCTCTTTCCCAAAACGATGAATTGGCAGGCTCGACTTTCATGATCCAGTTGTTTTTTAAATTTATGTTTCCAGAAGCGCTGTCATAATTAAAAAACTCCTCCCCATTCATAAGACCAACTGCAGTGAATGGTCCTCCTGGACTCACAAGCATGTTCTTGTACAGAAGTGTTTTCCTGTAAAAGTTTAAATATTTAGAATAATCGAAGTTCATGTTTCTGCATGTATGTATGCTGCATAACTCTTTCTGCATGAATTACTCAAACTTAATACATTTTAATTCAATTTATAACAATGAAATGTGTACTTATTTACAAAATACAGTAAGCACAAGTCAGACATCTTTCTAATGCTAACTGATATCTGGATATCTCCTCAGAACTCGACTGCCGTATACTCTGCCTATGCATTCTCTCACTCTCCATGAGAAACTGGTAGAGGTGGTGGTCAGAGTCTGCTGTTGTCTAAGAGATGGTCCTTTACACCTTTTTCCTTGTCATTTGAAATTCATGTCATGTTCTTCTATCAACACTGACATACATTTAAGTTCACCTAAATGCGAGAACCAGCATATCGCTGCGGACCTCCATCTTCCAGATACCAGTGTTCGGTTAAATTCAGGTACTCCAATGTTTTCCTTGTCGCGGGCAGTATGCGCGTGGCAATTCAAATCATAACCCACTACCTAACACTGTGTGCGCGAACAAGGATTTTGGCTCCCCTCTCCCCTCTTTTTATGCCTTTATCATAAATTAAATAAATAACCTATGCAAAATATTAGGATGCCTTTTTGATTATTCTGTATCTTTGAATGTAATTAAGATGTTTTAAGTCAGTGCAAATTAATGATTTTCTGGGCAAATACTGTCAACACGACTATAAAGGAATAATTATATATAAATATATATAAAATTTCTACCCTAAACTTGCCTCTAAAGATATAAAGAGAGGCGACAAAAAAGTGCTGCTTATAACGGAGAATCTAAAATAAACAGTCAAATAATTTTATACAAGTATATAAAATGCTTTTTATAAAACTTTATTATAAAAATTAAATATGAAACATGTTTAATAACATGAATGTTTTTGTTGATTTCACACTGCGTGCTGGGGGAAATGTATGAATTGGCACATGATCTGCAATGCTGTGAAAGGATAGTTTAATTTATTATTTCCATCAGCTGTGTCACTGTTTTAAAGCTGCATCTTTACTGTTACTAAAAAAACTTAAAGTATCAGTCACCTGCAGAGACAGCATATGTTCGTTATTAGACAAGTTAAATACTACAGTACATGATATAAAAAAATAGTGTTCCACTTTAGTCCAAATGTATGTTTTTATTAGCTGTCCCTGAATTTTGCTAAAACTTCTCTCCTCCGAATGCATCTCTGCCTAAATGGCATTTTCACACTATTCCTAATAAGTTACAACTAAGCTCTCCTACATTTTGGTGGAAATAGGAGTGATTTCCTGTTTTAAGAATTTTAATAAATAGCTCTTATTCCTACTCCTAAATGTAGGACAAAATGCCGTTATTCTCGTCAAGAGAGAATTTTTGGCCATTTTGAACACTTTGAAATGATGGCCTACTCTGAGATCGTTAGTAAATACAGGCCCTGATTTGTCTTCTTTGTTCCTCATACAGTAACACTCAAGCTACATTTCACTATCTATCATGTTGCACATTTAATGCATACTTGAACATGTTGTAAGCATGTTGCACTTGCTTACATGTTGCACACCTCATTGGACCTCATTGGACCTCACACAAATTAGGAATAACTGCACTCAGAACTTGTAACTTATTCTGTATAACATACACTTAACATATCATACGCTCATATTTCAGTTCTATTTTATTAGCAACTGTGTATATATCGTCCATTTTACAGCTGAAGTTTTTTAAAAATATTTTATATATTTTCTTTTATTTTAAATTTTACTTTTTTTTTAAAGTTATGGGCGGCTTTAAGCATTTTACTGCACATCATACTGGCTGTTAATGTGACAAAAAATTAGAATTAGAATTTTAAAAAAGTGAGTGGACAGCAGTTTGTGAAAGCATCAGTGCCATCTGTCAGTTTGCTGGACATATGCCCAAGTAGTGTGAAAAACACAAGTGCGTCATGTTAAAACAACTGAAAATCAGTTTTAGTTTCTTTTACTTACATATCACAACATACCAATTAAAATTATCCCAATTAAAACTGAGAGAAATGTTGTACTACTTAATTGTTATATTTCACAGCTTTAGTTACTAGTATGTAGCACATTTATGTCATCAATGACAAATTTAATCATGTTTAAGTACACTGTTTTGTTTGTGGAGTACTTGTAGTACTTTTGAGAGCCAGAAGGAAACACAGACATGAGGGCTCCCTGAGGTGTAAAGTGACCAATCACTTCACCATAAACAAACCTGAGTGATCAATGAAAATGGAGAAGACAGCATCTTCAACATAACAGTTCACCATAGTACTCCACATCCATGAGTCCCCCCAGATCTCCATTACCTAGGTAAGTTTTACAAAAATGCTTGGCTAAATAAATAGGTTTTTAGCCTAGACCTTTGAAAATGTGTCCCGGTCATTAATTGGAAAGCTATTTCATAACTTGGGGCCTTTGTAAGAAAAAGCTTTGCCCCCTGCTGTATGGTGGTAGCCTGCATCCTTTGATCGAAGTAGGCGTGGCTGATTGTAAGACACTAGCACTCAGATACTGCGGCGTGAGACTATTTAATGCTTGATACTTCAAAAGTAGTATTTTACAATCTTTGCAATATTTTACAAGCTCTTTGGTCGTGGCCATAGTGGAGTTTGGAATGTAACTGTTTGAGGTTGTGGACAGGTATCTTTTATACTGATAACAGATGCCATTAATACAGGTAACGAGTGGAGGACAGAGGAGCCTCTTAAACAAGAAGTTACAAGTCTGTGAGAGCCAGAAATCTTGCTCATTTGTACATGACCAAATACTTATTTTCTGCCATCATTTGTAAATAAATTCTTTAACAATCCTACAAAGTTATTTTCTGGATTTTTTTTTTCTCTTATTTTGCCTCTCATAGTTGAGGTATACATATGATACAGGCCTCTTCCATATTTTTAAGTGGGAGAACTTTTTTTGCTCCATTGTATAAGCAGTCTGCGTACCTGGCAGGTCTTCAGCATTGGCATTATTTCTCAGAGATAAAGATTGAGACCATAAAGTGCAACGGCTCTTCTGTGCCTCAGAATGTCTGTGGTCTGCACAAAACAAAAATATAATCCATTCAAATGATGTAATGCTTAAAACATGCTTGCCTTTTTGAGTAGATGAAAAGTTGGGCTTAGTCAACTCTAGATAAATATAATAATTGAGACTACAACCAATACTACTTGAGCTGAAATATTTGAATTACAAATCGAGTCAACATAATATTTTGAACTGGGTAAGCGTTGTGTCAACTAAATGTAAAACATTTTGTTTGGACAACAAATTGCTCTAAAAGTTGAGTAAACTCCTTACATTTTCTTTCTGTCTCTCTATACATGTCTCACCTGAGCTGCCAGTGATCCAGACCCATCTGGCTTCTGGACCTGTCTAACTCGTCCTGGAGTCCTGCTTCTGGTTGGAGATCTCGTCGCATGGATGCCTCGTGTGGTCTGCATACTGTAGGATGAGTGTGGTAGCTGGGGATGGTTCCACTGTTCCACGAAGACTGTCCTGTCCTCGACTGATGCAGACAGCTGTTCTCTTGAGGACTTGTGACTTCAGGTCTCTCGATAGTTCAGAATGTCAATGGCAAAAACAATAACCAAAGTCAAAAACAAGCAGAGTATTTATAATAATAAATACAGTGGAACCTCGGATTGCGAGTAACTCAGTTTACGAGTGTTCCGCAAGACGAGCAAAGATTTGTAATAAATTTTGACCTGAAAAACGAGCATGTCTTGGTTTACAAGTGCCAAGTTTTTTGACACCGACACACACACACACACTCTGTCGCCTTTACGCCCCCCTCCCCGGCTTCACACAGACATACACACTCTGCTCTACACAGAAACTCTGCTGTGTCGCGATTCTTTTCAAAGGTAAAGGTTCATTTATTTGTTGGGATTTCTTTTTACTTTTTTAAAAGGTAAAGTGCATGTTAATTTGTTTTATTTTTACTTTATATATTGTCTTAAGTATTTTTCTGTATTTATTTTTTGGGCTGTGGAACGGATTATTTGAGTTTTCATTATTCCTTATGGGAAGGGTTGATTTGGTTTACAAGTGTTTTGGAATATGAGCTTGCTTCCGGAACGAATTATGTTCGCAATCCAAGGTTCCACTGACCTGGACATTGTCTAGGCGGTGTTTAGGGATTATAATTTGAATGCCCATCACAAGACGAAACACACAGAGGAGTAGAGTACTAAAACGTGACTGATGCAGAACAGGCATGGATGTCTGAATGGTTGCTAGTAGAACTGCAAAAGCAGCAAGGATTTTTGCCAAAGCTCACACATCAAGGGATGCATCGGTCAAGATGAGCTTTGTGTTATCCCACAAAATCGCCCAAAACAGCAAGCCATTCTCCAATGAAGTGTTTTGTCAAAGAATGTTTGGTGGACACTGCAGTGCTAATATGCCCGGAGAAAAAAGAAGTGTTTGTGAATGCGCCCCTTTCCAGGTGAACTGTAACGAGAAGGGTTGAGGACATCGCAGGAAATCTAAAACTTCAGCTGCAAAACAAAGTGGACAAATTTGACTTTTTCTCCTTGGCCAGGCACGAGAACTATGATGTCCACAACATGGTCGAGTTACTCATTTTTGTAGTGGATTAACAAAAAACTTGATGAATGCTATGCGATAAGGGATTATGACATGGAAGTAATTTGTTCAATGATGCATGTATAAACTGGGACTAAAATCGGTCAAATTGGTTGGTGTTACAACTGATGGCTGTCCAAATTTAACATGACAAAATGTTGGCCTTCTGAAAAGTGGCTGAAATAAACCCAGAACAAAAAAAATATATTTTTGCATTTAATTATATATCAGAATGTGTTATGTAAGTCAGAGCTAAAAAGTAACTACAGTATGTGTTTGATGTTGTGGCTAAAATAGTTACCTTCATCAGGGCAAGAGCACTGAATCACAGACAGTTTGTTGTACTTTTGGAGGAGCAGGACAGTGAATATATAGTGACATAGGTTACCAAACTGCTGTCAGATGGCTCAGTCTTGGCAAGGTGCTTAAAAGAGTATGGGATCTGAGAGCAGAAATACATGCATTTTGTGGAAACAAAAAGACAGGTATATCACAAAGCTCTCAGATGCAGACTGGATAGCAGATCTGGCTTTTGCTGTTGATGTGACTGCACTAATGACTGAACTAAATACCAAGCTGCAAGGCAAGGGCCCTTTTTATACATTAAAATGTACAGCCCAGTAAAGGCTTTCATGAGAAAGTTGAATATCTGAAGTGGATATCATGAGGAGTTTCTCTAAAGCCAGATGGAGTGCAACATTCTTGCCCACATGAAGGAAGTCAGAACCATCAGCTCATCTCCTTTGCAGGTATTCATCTTTGTGAAGGACACTGGTAAATTTTCAAGATGATTTGAAGATTTTTAAACAGTTCAGAGTGAAATGCATGATTTCTCAAGCATGACTAGAAGTGTGGATAATGTGATGTCCAGCTTGAACTCATCCAACTACAGTGTATCAAACTACTGGCAGAGCACTTTAATTCAGTATCACTGCTGAACAGTGGCAGACTGATGATCTGGAGCACCGGGAGTCTCCAGATCGTCAGTCAGCCACAACCTAGCTCAGTCAGAACACAAATATATTTAAAAAATGACGGAAACCATAATATTGCATCGCCTTTCTACACAGGTGAATGAGTGCGTCAATCACTGCCGACAGAGTATACACGAATGTATTGCCCTCCCTCCCTATTAATTAGTTTGGTCTATTCCATACGTGCTCTGAAACACGCCCATTTTCACTTCTAATTTGAAGAGGGAGCAATATGGATCCTTTCTCAAGACAGCGGATTTCTCTGCGCAAATAAATGATCATTTTCATGGATAAAAAGGGGGGGTGGAGAAAAGGTGGAGCTGAAAAGTTCTGTGAAAAGAAGAAAAAAAGCTTTAGAGGTAGATACTATTAAATGCTTCAAATTTACAGATTATACCTTTGGCGTGAGGGGAAGTTACGTTCCTGCAGGATCTGACAGCTCTAACAGCTGCCTGCGTTAACTCATGCTAGTAAACTAGTTACTCGTTTTAATTATTATGGTAGTCAATATTAATTACTAGCATGAGCTAATGCTGCTACTGATTGAATTACAGCTTATCTGCTCAGTTTGTCATCCTTTTCACTCAGCTCGGGTAGAGCAGCGGAGTGGTGTTGGTCAGCAGCAGCAGGTACTTGTTAATCACCATTAACCCTGCTGTACTTCTATCTATTTTATACTGCATCCAGATACCCCCTGACTAGCTAAAATATTGTCTTTATAGTTTTTTATGTTGTTTATCTTAATATTCTTTCCTTTGTTTCTTTGTTTTACATATATGACCTAATATATGTTTAGTGATACTCAAATAACATGTTCATTTATTGTGTTATATTTGTATACTAGTAAGTGGTGTTAAAAATTCATCTCCACATTAATAAGCCAATGTGTTATGATGCGGGCTGTGGTGGGTTGCTGTGGGCCAGGAAGTCCAGGGCCACTTTTTGGTCCCAGTCCGCCCTGCTGCTGGATTTTTATGCCTTGACCTTTTCCACATTTTGTCATATTACAACCACAAACATAAATGTCTTTTACTGGGATTTTGTGTGATACACAGAATTTTGAAGTGAGAGGGAAATGATCATTTATTTTTACAAAAATATATATGAAAAAAAAGACATGCATTTGTATTCAGGCCCCTTTACTCTGATACCCCTAACTAAAATCCAGTAGAACCAATTGCCTTCAGAAGTCACCTAATTAGTAAATAGAGTCCACCTGTGTGTAATTTAATCTGAGTATAAATACAGCTGTTCTGTGATGCCCTCAGAGGTTTGAACAAACAGCATCATGAAGCCCAAGGTATCCATTAGAACTCATGGAGCTCTGTTTAGTCTATCAACCAAAAATGGAAAGAGGATGGCACAACTACAAACTTAGACATGGCAATCCACCTAAACTGACAGACCAGGCAAGGAAAGCATTAAACAAAGGGATGGTTTTTTTTTTTTTTTTTTTTTAAATCTTGTTATACACCTGAGCAGTTGAGGGTTAAGGGCCTTAGTAGTTTCTAATTTATACACTTCTTTGGTATACACTTTGCCATAACATAATTTTACCAGAAACTACAGTATATTACATAAATATATATAAAACAACATTTTGTAACAAATATATTCATACAAAAGGTAGGTGATTTATTATTGTTTATGTGCTTGTATTTTTGGGGGTAATTTCTGCACTTTTATTATATGCATTCTATATTTAAAAAAAACATGCTGTACATATTTTTATATTTTATATTTTTATATATTTTATTTTATATTTCTGTATCATTTATCTGTTTTCTGTTTCCTTTATAATTGTTTTCTTACATTTTGTTTTCGCATGGACACTTACATAATGTCCAGATGAGTACAAAAGTTCTCTGTATTTTTAGGTAAACAAAGGAAAAATAGAGAAAGAAAGAAAGAACATACAAGATTTTACCTAAAATTATTGTATTTCTTATTTAAAGGTTAATATGGCTTCAAATACTGTAACGTCAGGAGACAAACTTGGAACAGGCCAGTATAGGAAGGATCTGACTCCTAAGTAGGTTTTTTTTAAAAAAAAGTAATATAATAAGTTAAATGTCAGCAGTTTAAGGCTAGAAAGCTGATGGTGATGCAACAGCAGGTTAAACTCCACTAAAATCTTAAACAAACAAAAACAAACAGAACGAAGAACAGAATTTTCAGGGATGTGAATACTCTTCATAAAAGATGTTGCCTTTTGTTTTGGTCATTGTGTATACTTATCCTTTCAGTCATGCTGTATGTACACATTTACTGACATTTGAACCTCTTCAACCTCTACCTTGTTGAGATAAGGCATAGGACCAGTGTTATTTGTGTTGTGTTTGTGTTATGTGGTGCGCTGGAGAGCCGCACCACGAGATATAATATTTATAAGAGCCCTAACGCAGTACTTCTGAGCGGGTGAATGAAATAGGAGTTGGGAGAGAGCTTATGATACGCACGCAAAGATATCCCCATTTAGAGATGGCGTGGGATTATTCATTAGAAACTAAAAAGGGAAACAAAAGAAAACTGGAAACAAAAATAAACAGAGCTCAGCCGTCTACACGAGCACGGATGGGGCTCTGATAACTAAAAATAAACCTGAAGATCCTCTCGGGGCCTATACCCTTACTGAGGATTTATAAGAGAGAAAGTTTGTGTTTTTTGTGTACACCTTTCAACTGAGCGTGCACACTGGACTGATGCATGCCTCTCTCTCTTTCTCTCCGGTGTCTTAGAGAGGTAGAGGCTTGGGCTTTGCCTCTGTCTCTCAACACCTTCGTCTGTCTGTCTGTCTTTTCTTTCTTTTCTTTCTTTCTTTGGCCCTGATACCTTACCAGTGCTACCTAAATGATCGGACGAAGTGCAGAGGTACCAGGACCCTTAAATAGACACGTTGCCAGGTGTGTCACATCCAGGCTGATTGCCTTAAGGTGGCAATCACATGTGGCCGCGCCTCTGCCTGTTCAGAACTCTGCAGGGTAGCAGCCTGCAGATCTGCCCGTTCTGAACAGTTCAGATTATTTATGCACAGTTCTGCCCCTTGTGAAAGCCGCGTTGTTACAGTTTGCTCCTCAGTGGAGCAGTTACGTGGACATGGCAGGGTGTGAGGTGCTGGTACATGACAATCAGCTAGAGCCAACTATAAAACTCTTATCATCGTCATAAAACATTGCTATCCATAACACCGCCTGCTGTCCCCACAAAAATTGTTGATTTCATATTTAGATTTCCATACTGTTCCAACTTTTTTTGGAATTGGGGTTGTACGAAATATTAGGCTGTCGGTTATTGGTGCCGCAGTATCTCACTCGTGTGCCTCACGTTTTCTTTGTGTAAAATAGTTGTTGTGCATCCTAGCCTGTGTTTTCGACCCTGCCTGTTTTCCGGATTTCTCTCTCGCCTACGCCCTCTGGTACTTCTATAATTATCGGACTGATTAATGTGSATGACCTCGCTTGCTCTCAGGACTTGGAATTGTACTCACGATTTGTTCGCTCTCACTGCTGGATCACCGGATTCCGACCACCACCTGGAAAAGACGATTCTTCTAGCCCGTTGCTGCTTCCACAGCATGCGCACTTCCGCGTTCAAGCACTTCCGCGTTCGCGGACATTGGGGAGAGAGTTTGCTCCGCACGCCAATCTCAGTTTTCTCTAAGAAGATCAGCCACTACATTCCACCTTGCAATCACTGTGAGCTACGCAGGTTAGCAGCGAAGATTCGCTAGCAAGAAGCCGAGAGGAGTACTCGCGCTCGACTTCTGGGTTAGTGGAGATTCCCTCGCGTCATAACGCCGCCTCCTCCATCGTCACTAAAGGGTTCCCCACTCTCTCTGTAACCAAGCACACACACACGCTGCTTCTCTCCTCTGCTCCCACTGTGCATACTCCTTCAAGCCTCAGTATTTACAGTAAAATAATTTTAACACAATTCAAGCATAATTCGTCTGCTTTTGGGTTCACTCCAGTTTAGTCACCCCGCCCCTGACATGTTGTTGATCTGACAACCTGAGTCATGCCACTTGTAGTGGATGCTTTTTTTGTGTCCTCATCTGGTGGTCTTCCCAGCTGAATTGATGAACCTCTGGGGAGATTGGGGAACAGCATTGTGGGATGTACAGGCCCTTGTTGCCTCAAGTGTAAAGCATTTACTGATGAGATGATGTGGGTTTTCGACCGTTCATTCACAGGACACTAGGTTGGCAGTACAAATACCAAATACTTCAGCTACACCAGGGACCCCACTCCGTCTTTGATTATGCCATAGATTTTCATACTCCGACACCCCCCTGTACCCCCAGAACTACTGGGGGGGGGGGGGCGACCTTTTATTCTTTCTACTCTTTCTCCAGACCAGTGCTAATGTTTCTCTTGACAACCTTTCCCATGTCACCCATGTCTGAGTGGATTTGGGGGCCAATCAAAAACCAGATCTCCACCTACTCAGCCTCTCAGTTCAAAATCCCACTCACTCAACTGTCCTTAAACTGTAAACCCGGCCTTATGTATGCACAAAAAGGGGAACCAAGTGAGCTGTGGCTAAGCCCCACAACCACATTTAATTGGACCAATCATCCGTGGGACGGACTGACACAGACAAAACTCAGTGTCTGGACTTGTTCGTTCATGTTCATGCCATTCACGTCTTCGTCATGACCATCTGAAGGAAGCAAGCTCGCCGCTCGGGCTTCCGCCTGTGCTTCCTGCCCTCAGGCTATGCCGACTTCGTTGACGTCATCTGCTCTTCGAGAACTCTCAATGAGACTTTGTGCCAGAACTGCAACAAAGAAACCCATAGATGTTGTTCCAGAGCATGCCATCGGTAACCAGGCAGCCAAGCCTCACCGAAGGGCTTTCCTGAAAGACGGAATTTCAAGCACAGCAGCAACCAATCAGCACAACCAATCAGGAACGCCGCAATTCCCTTCCCTGGAGGCGAACCATGTGAACGAAACGTAACGCAAGTATACAAACAAAGCTGCATACCTTGCTGAAAATGGTGCTCCGTAAGATTAAACCCAAGACTTTTGTGACTTTCTTTGGTCTAGTAAACAGTACTAGATGAACTTCATTAACTTTCACCCTGCAAACTGTTGGTATGTTTGTGTGTGTGTGTGCGTGCGTGTGTTCAAGTAGCGTAGTTTAATGTATCATGGGTTAGGTCAAATAAATTCCTGTTTCTTTATGAAGAATTGTGTTAATTTTAAACATTTGGCCAGATCTTACATTACCTTGCTCATAATTAGGTTAATACCGTCGGCCACGGGATAAACAGAATTGGTAAGATAAACTAAATCATATTAATCGCTGGATGGGTAGTTGATAAGGTGTACTCTATAAATTTTAAATAAGTTTAACAAAATTAACTCGTATCCTTAAAGATTCGATTCACCCCTGAACCAGAGCTGAAACCCTACATGAATGGTGGAGAATGCATTGAGCATTGTGTCCACATTTAAAATACTACAACAGAGAAGAAATGGAGCAGTGTAGCAAAGCAAGAACTACAAGACTGCTTTAACTGCACCGACTCGAAACCACTGCTTCAAAACTGCAACTGATGATCTGGATGAGCTGACAGACACTGACATCTTACATCAGTTTTTTGTGAAGATACTGTATGTGTGTGCCAACCAAAACCTTCTGAGCCCTATTTAATCAGGCCAGGAACACACTTACAAAGGAGAAACTTACAAAGGAGATGAAAGAAACTACACTGAAAAGCTGAAAAACAGATTTTTCAGATAACAACCCTGCATCAGTGTGGAGAAGAGACCACCCCTACCCGCTGATGCAAACAAAAGCCTGGCTGAGGACCTCAACACCTTTTACTGCAGGTTTGAGAACACCAGCACACCTCAGACCCAACCCAGCCCATCGACAGCCACACCTCTGATAACTAACATCTGTGGTCATAAAGTCCTTTGAACGACTTGTATTGGCCAATCTAAGGAACATCACAGATCAGCTGTTAGCTCCCCTTAAGTTTGCATATAGAGCAAACAGGTCAGTGGATGATGCAGTTAACATGGGGCTGCACTACATCCTCCAACATCTTGACTGCCCATCTTGCATAGGGCTGTCCTATGCAAGAATTCTGTTGTCGACTTTAGCTCAACGATTAATACGATGATCCCGGACAGCCTTTCCTCTAAACTCTTACAACTTATTGTACCCCTTGCCATATGCCAATGGATCACCATCTTCCTGACAAACAGGAAACAGCAGGTGAGGCTGGGAGGAGTTATTTCTAGCACTCAAATAGTCAGCACTGATGCTCCGCAAGGATGGATAGGAGACAGCCTTCAACAATACTCCCCTTCACAATGTCCGACAATCCTGTGTCAACCGTGGAGTCTTTCAAGTTTTTAGGAACTACCATTTTCCATGACTTGAAATAGGAACTCAATATTAATTTAATTCTCAAAAAAGCCAAGCAGAGAATGTACTTCCTGCACCAACTAAGGAAGTACGGTCTCCCTCAGGAGCTTCTGAAACAATTTTACACTGCAGTCATAGAGTCTGCCTTGTGCTCATCTATCACTGTCTGGTTTGGAGGAGCCACAAAACAGGAACAGACTGCAGAAAACGGTAAAAAAAAAAAAAATTGGCGCTCCCCCGCCGCCCCCTCTCCGTGACTTCTACTCTACAAGAACCAGGAAACGGGCAGGAAAAATCTCCACAGACCCCTCACGCCCAGGACACAACCTCTTTTACCTCCTACCTTCTGGTAGGCTCTACAGAATTCTGCACACCAAAACTGCCAGACACAGGAACAGTTTCTTTTCGCAAGTAATCACCCTCAAACAGTTGAACTGAATCTTACAACCATCTTTAAATCATTATTTGCACAACCATCTTACAACCGGTTTTAAATAATTATTTACACAAATCGAACATCCAGATCATACTGTATATTGTGTAAAAGCAGCACCATGCCTCCATCAAATGCCCTACATGCACATTACTTCACTACTACTATACTATTTTTTTTGCACTACCTAGTATAGAACATATGATGCACACAGAGCTACCTGCCCTACTTTACAATCCCGTTATGTACACTATACTGCACATACTCAGGCCTTATTTAATCACAAGTAAAATGGGGTGTAATTACTGTGTAATTATTTGTACAGTGTTTTATGTTTGTCTGCACTCTGAAAGCTACAAACAACCAAAACCAAATTCCTTGTGTGTCTCAACATACTAGGCAAATAAAACCCGATTCTGAATCTGAAGGGCCAACCTCAATCCATCACTCACACCTTGAGAGAAGCCTTGGAACAATATAGCAATGAGTCATTTGCTTAATCCACCAATCCTCAACAAACCACCTATCCTCCTCGCCTGGGAGTGCAGGATTCTTTCTTGTGGAAAAGAAAGATAGTCCCTCAGAAACTGCATTGACCACAGGGGACTGAACAAGATCACATTCAAGATCCACTTCCCTCTTCCACTAATGTCATCCGCCCATGAACTGGTCCAGGATGCCTGTATGTTCACCATGGCCATTATGAGGACCCGGTTGACCCGTTCGGCCTAACCAACCCCCCGACGGGCTTCCAGGCACTCATCACCGACGTCCTCGTGTGCCTTAGACTGAGACGTGCAGTTTTATTTTATTGAGTGGGTCTGGGGACTCAGAAAACCAGTCAGTATCTGGTGTGACCACCATTTGCATCATGCAGTACAACACATCTCCTTCGCATAGAGTGTGGTTACACGTGGTCTACGGTTGTGAGACTGGTTGGATGTACCGTATTCTCTGAAATGCCTATGGAGGGGGCATATGGCAGAGAAATGACCATTCAATTCACGATCAACAGCTCTGGTGGACATTCCTGCTGTCAGCATGCCAATTGCATTCTCCCTCAAATCTCGCGACATCTGTGGCATTGTGCTGTGTGATACAACTGAACATTTATTGTGGCCAGTTTAGGGCACACCTGTGCAATAATCATGCTGGCTAAGCAGCATCTTGATATGGCACACCTGTGAGGTGGGATGGATTATCAATGCAAAGGTGAAATGCTCACCATCACAGATTTTGACAGATGGGTAAAATATTCAATCCAAATGCTAGGTCATATTTAACTATAATGCTGGGTTAATGATATAATTCTACCACATAAATGTTCTACCCAGAATTATTCTACTCTAGCCATTCTATTGACTGGAATGTTGTGTTAATTCTACCTCACAAATAGGTTATTATTTTTATGTTTTACATGTCTATGGGTAAAACAGTTTAAATTACAGTTAAATTACTTTGATATACTGGTCTATTACAAAAAAAAAAAAAAATCTACATTTTGCAAGCCATACATATATGCAATAAACAATACCTAATTAAATGTACAAATCATAGAAACAAAATTTATTTTTCAAAAGCACAACATCAGATAATACAAAAGTTCAACAGCGACATCATTAAGATACTATTACTGAGAAACACTAATGCCTGAGAGCAGTGCTGGTCATTATCTCCCAACATCAGGATGTAGGGGTTCGGCCTTGACACTTCAGCCTGCTGGAGATGCTCCACGGTGTCGGTTCCTACCTTTAGAAAGAAAGAAATTAAAGAAAGCAAAAGTTTATGGAAAAATCGAGAGGGTTGGCTAGTATGCATAATTGTAAGAAGATTAGTGTTTTGTAACACCCCAGCTTTTTATTGTCTCAAGCACTGAGATTAATAAAGTTCTACACTCTAAAAACTGCTGGGTTAAAAAACAACCCAACCCTAACCCAGCTGCTGGGTCACTATTGGACAGAACACGCGCTGGGTTGTTTTGACCCAAGTGCTGGGTTGTACCATTTAACCCAGATTTCTGGGTTGTTCATCTGACCCAACCAGTGGGTTAAATTTGTAAAGTGCTGGGTTATTTTATTTCACCCCACCAGTGGGTAAAATTAACACTCTTGCTAGGTTGCCACATTCCATTTGATTTTTTTATTTTCAAAAAAGACACAAAATGTACACAACTTCACATAATGTAAATAGATTGTCACAGAATAAGAAAATGTGAATAAAAAGATATATATTTTTTCCCAAAATGTCAGACAAAACCATATAATCTTAAGCTGACCTTTTGTTAAATATAAAATAAATGTACTGTAACATAAACAAAAACAAAAAACCCCTGTAAGACTGATTTGAATTGCATTTTTTGCATTTAATACAATGTTTAAAAACTTTTTATATAGAAGTTTTCAATACAAATCTTATATTGCCCACATGACACAAATATTAATATTTTAACTATGTTATTTAACTATTACTATTAAATTTCTTTCAAAAATGACATTAAAAACAAAAATGATAAAACATTTTTAAATATTATTGATTAAATGTTGGCTGAAAAAAACTGTTGTCCTCAAAAATTTAATGACACGAGATGAGTACTCGTGTCCATCAATCTGATCTACAGTATGCTGGAGAAACTCCCAGGTGAGAAGACACTTCTTAACATCAATGGCAAAAAAAAAAAACAGCCTTCACCAAAGAGTCTGTATCAGTAGCGTTGCTTCCAACAATGGAAAAGATCTGTCAGGTCCCTCTTGTCTCATCCCCAAGGAACAAAACATGGAACAATGCTTCAGTCATCTCCATATTTTGCAGATCATATTATTGGTCCTCATCATATTGGTCCACCTATGGATTATACAGCATCACTTAGTGTTGCAATATAACTAACATTTACGTTCAGCATTTTTGTTAAGGACGTACAGCTACATATGTATTTAATGCATACACTATTAGCCGACTGTTGGCACAGAATATAAAACATGACCTCCCCTCACCCCCATATCAAAGTGTGACTAAAAAGGCGGAAAAGCGAATAAACATGAAAATAAGCTTGGTCCTACCACAACTACAACATTTAAAATTTAGGTAAAATTTTATATAAACTTACCATAAAATACTGCCAGCTTTAACTGGCGTGGCCCTCGCTTCAGAAGTGAAGAATCCAGAAAGTTCCTCATGCTGTGTGTCAATTCTTGACTTGGAAGTGCACACTCGAGGGTTTGAGGACGTCGGGTATAGTGCAAATAGAACACAGCCAGCGGTCGTTTATAGAAGTTTCTGCCAAGATGAGGCTATGTTTTGCGGCTACATGAGCGCGAAGCACCGTAGGATTGCCTGGAGCTCAAATCTCTGCAATCGTTCAGGCAATTTTTTAAATAGACGCTATCTTTAATAATCGATTGATGTTTTGAGCTGTACACACACACATTCTCGCTTAAACAACTCTTAAAACTACACTTGGTGACACAATAACAGTAATATTTCAAACATTTTGCAGGCTGCCATTTAGAGAAATAAAGAATAAACCAGTTATTGGGTCAAAATAACCCAACCAGATGTTCATTTGTAAATGACCCACTACATCTCATTTGACCCAGCATTACCCAACCCAACAATGTGTTTAAAGTCCCYGAAATAACCCAGAATTTTGACCCAGCATGAACAACCCAACAATGCGTTTACAGAAACAACCCAGCATTTTTTAGAGTGTAATGTTAATGTGGTTGCTAACGCTAGCAATCTAGCTAAATGCTAGCGTCATGCTGGCACTACAGTTAACAATTTAGCTTTCATTCATCACTTCACGATCTTCATACACCCTGCAAGCATTCTACAAAGAAAGCTAAAAAGCTCAGACATTTTTSCAGTTTCTTTCATACACAGGTGGGGTTCTTTGGTTTGGCTAACTAGCAGCCACTGTCAGATAAACTAGCATGCTATAGCACAGACCAGGCTGAAAGTTTGAGTGTAACATTAACACGGTAACAGTAACAAATTCAGTCATGAGTGACTTAAGTGAGTGAAAGTGTGTATACAGACCTTGTATTTAACGTTTACATTTCATCTTAAATGCGCGAGGAGGAAGCACCCTCATCAGTGGCCCAAAACAAAAGACACAAAAGTTGACACAGCCACTGAATACGCTGGTGAATTTCGGGGGAGGGGTGATCTTGTCTGTGATGTTGGCTGTCACTATAGTTAACTCAACTCAGCAAGATGGGTTAAAAAAAAAAAAGTACCCAAATTCACTGTAAATAACCCAGAAAAATGACCCAACAGAGGCAACCCAGCGTTTGGGTAGTAAAAAAATAACCCAGCATTTTTAGTGTGTAGGTATTTGGCAGAGCAACTTACAAAAGTGTGTCTGTATTATTATTATTATTATTATTATTATTATTATTATTATTATTATCATTATTATTATTATAGGTGTAATATATGACTGACCTGTATGAGTTTTTCTGTCCTTCAGTATGATGAAAAGCAGGACACTGAGAAGAATCAGACTTGGTGCACCAACTAACACAGTCAGGATGATGAGCACAGCAGTATAGTCTGAACCTCGGACACAAACAATAAAGAAATTATTTAGATTATTAAACCTGCATCATATTTTAATTTATATTGTGTGAAAACAAAAATATTATACTTGTTGCTTTCTATTTGTGTCTGAAAATATTTTTTAACTAGCATTAACTTTAAATTAAATATACAGGCGGCAAAACAAATGTACCAAAAAAGAAAAAATAAATAATTTTACAACCTGCTTTAAACCTACATTAATTTTAAATTAAAATATACAAAAGTTTTTGTAATAACAAAACAAATGTACTTGTTTTCTCCACAGAAGATTTTATATATGTGGTTGAAAAAGAAGACATTTTCATTTTACAACCTTCTTTAAACCCTTATTAACTTTAAATTAAAATAGTCAAAACAAATTTACCTGTAGCTTTCTCCTCAGAAAATGTTATATCTGTGTCTAAAAAAGAAAAGAAAATTATTTGACAAGCTGCTTTAAACCTACTTTAATTAAATTATACAAAAGTCTTTGTAGGAACAAAACCAATGTACATGTTGCGTTCTCCTCAGAAGATGTTATATTTGTGTCTGAAAAAGAAAAGCACATTGATTTTATAACCTTATTTACCTCAACTAATTTTTACTGAAACTATTTACTTTGTAGAAATTTACCTTCCACATGTAAAAAGGTCGAGGTGCTAAAGATTATTGGATCATTGTAGCCGCAGAAATAGAGTCCGGTATCAGAGACATTTACTGCAGTGATGGTTAGAGATGTTTTCTTGCGATAAATAGACATCACTATTCTCTCAATTTCAGTATAATAGAAACAGTTTTTTGACGTGGTAGATCTTTTACATCCAATAAGAAGTGGAACTGAATCACCTGTTTGTTTATACCAGAAGATGGTATGTACAAGTTTTGGGTTAAATTCACACCAAATAGTGACTTTAACTCCAGCTTTTGCCTTCAAGGTAAAAGAGCGAAGAGTCTCTGAGAGTACACCTGAAGCACACACACACACACACACACACACACACACACACACACACACCCTTATTTGTAATGTATTACATTGTCTGTGTTTTATTTTAAAAATTTCCAGAAAGGAGCGGTGTAAATTCTTAATATTACAGCTTTATAGCTGAACATAAACCTTTTGGAGGTTTGCAGTCCTTGAAATATTTAGATTTTTTAAATTACAAAGAGTAAATTAAAATTCATAAATAATGCATGTAAAGAGTGATTTAGTAAATCAATCAGTGATATCACTAAGACTTACCCATGGCAAAGAGAAACACAGGAAGGGCTTTAAACTGGACCATTGTGTATCAGCCGAGAGACAAAGTGGAAATGATCTGATGGGTAAAAATAATGCTGCTTAAGTTCTGTCTGTAGGAAATGTGGACATTTATGCAGATTAACATGCTTAAAAAAAGCACTACAACAAACAAACAAAATTAATTATATTCTGTTTCTCAGGTTTTTCTCCTGGCACAAATCCTTGGATAATATTGCTTCCCCTCTCTCTCACACACATACACATACACACACACACTCTTCATAATATCCATCAATCTTCAACCATTTATCCAAAGTTGGATCATGTGCGTAGCAGTTCCAGCAATGAACACCAAATTTCTCTTCCCCCGGCCACTTCAACAAACTGAATGGAAATCCTGTTCCATTCCCAGGCTAGTGGTGAGATATATTGTCTCCACCTAGTCCTTGGTCTGCCCCTGTGGCCTCCTCCCAGCTGGACGTGCCAAGAACACCTGCCAAGGATCCAGGGAGGTGCAGTGCATGGCACTTTAAAAGCTTCATTTAATCTGAAATGCAGAACCTGGACTCACAGCTCCATCCAACAACGAGGTCGACTAAATTAATTCAAGAAGTAATTGACTTTAATCCATGAGAAACACTGGGTAAAACAAAATGTATACTTGAATTTATACCTGATCTGGGACCATTTACGTATAACCAGTATACAGGGTTAAAGTCAACTTTTAGAGTTATACGTTTTAGCTATGGTATTCGGTGGCTTTTCCTCAGAACAGAGGAGAAGACAACAATCTGTTACTATAGATAAGTTATTGCGTCTTGTGTAATCCTTTTTCTCATGGTGACTAAGGTAGTAATGCATTATTTAGCTTATAGATCTTTATCATTCTTAGCTGCGTTGTAAATGTTCTAATGTATTTCACCCAAAATATATTTGGTTTAGTTTTTGATTAGCTTACGAGACTTCAATATATAATCTTATTTAGCACAAACACTTTAGCTCCTGGTGGCTAAAATACTGCCTTATATAATTAACAGATACTGGTGGATATCAGTTGAACAGGAACTGCCTTTCGAGAATTGCACAGAGATGTATGACTGTGAGAACTGCACAGAGATGTGGCTTTTACAAACCTAACATGTTTTGTTGATTGTGCACTGTTCCTGTTTGCACTGTTTTTGCAAGGTTTTGCCATAAATATGCCTTCTGTACCATCACATGAGCATCTGTACCACCACAAGTTACGTCATGCAACTTCCAATGGTGGAGATGACCGGACCTGCCGGACTCCTAGTCTTTGTCTATCTTCTCTCGATTCTTGATTGACATCGAAGACATGCATAAATAACTCCCATATCCAAGAAAAATGGGTGGTCAATGTTTGCAGATGAGCCACGTCTGGGCCACTTCGACAAGAAGTTAAGATCCACCTCAAATGAACCAAAGCACTCTTGGATGAGAAGCTGGACATGGATATTTCTCGCCTTAACATGAACTGTGCAATGAACCCGTTGGCCATGAACGATGCAAGCAGCAGAGATTACAAAGATTTTGTGATAAGAGTGGGCAGGCCGTATGAAAAAGATTTTCCTGATCTTACGCCATATGAAGCTCACCTTAAAAACCTCTGTAAAGGTCAACCTCTTACATATCACCTGGGATACCTGGAAGGTGATTTTGATAACACACCATGCACACTGAAAAATTGTTGAATTTAGAAAAACAGAAGCGAGCCAAGAAGCTTGAGGACAATTCACACAAAGCTCAGCATTGTTTAATGTTCTGTTCTTTTGAGCATTTTAATACCCTCAGAAGATGATGATTATTGAAAAAAATAAATCACCAAAAAGAGCAATGGCAATGACATCAGAGCCATGGTGTCATTGTGATGTCATAGCCCTTGCGCTCTAATATAAATCTTTTTTTTTTTTTAATAAGAAAAGTATAGGGCCACTATGACATCATTTACACTGAAGAAAAATAATATCTTTGCAAGGAACACGTTCAATGTTTAATCAATCAAAAACAATGTTTAATCCTGCTGCTCTTCCCCCAACAGGCCAGACCTGGAGGAAATCCATTTGCCCTTGCAGAATACAGACATGGAATTGTTTGTGGATGGATCAGCATCCAGCAGTCTGGACACAAGACAGAATTGTGTAGTCTATGCAGTTGTAACTCAACATGAAACATTACAGGCAAAATCACTCCAATCCCAAGCAGTGGAGCTCATAGATCTGCATGAAGCAGACAAAGTGGCAAAAGGTAAAACAGTAAACATTTTGACAGACAGCAGATATAGTATCATTTACAGTTGTACATGACTTTATAAACCTGTGGAAACGGGGGGGGAGGGGGGAGGGGAGGTTTGACCTCATCAGGTAAACCTACAGTATAACACACAACAACCTGATTGCTGAAATCCTCGAGGCAATCCTACTTCCTAAAACTATCACTGTTTGTAAATGTGAAGCTCAAACTAAAAACAATTTTGTATTTTACAATGAAACAAGGCAGACATGTATATGTCTAAGATTTCTACCCCAACAGCTGATCTCCAAGAACTACAAGCCGCTTCCACCCCAGAAGAGAAAGATCAACAAGGAAGAAATCAGGCTGTGTCAAAAGGATGGGTTTGTTACAGCCTCAATTGTAAATCCTTTCTACTCAATAATATGTTAAGTCTATGTACACTCTTGTCTAGGAAATATTGAATTTATACTCAAATATATTATTGTAAAACGCACAAAGATTAAACCTTACCTTATGCTGAACCAATGTCTAATCCAAACACGTTTTTCAAGATTCACTATGCTCTATGACACGCAATGTCTGTTCTGTTCTCATGCACATGTCACAAAGGGGAAAAAACACCTACTGCTGCATACATACTATAGCTGTGTATAAATTATTGATTAATAATAATTGATATAGGGAGATTTATTTTTTACAGATTGTAGCCTATATAATAGAGGATTTCATGATTAAATAAAGTGTCAATTTTTGTCCTTTTAATATGATGTCATCATCGATAATAATAATAAATGTATAAATCCTATTTTGAACTCCAACAAATATTTAGGGCCCAAACTGACATCAGCCCTGTATAGTGTGTGATGTGCGCAGGTTGTGCTTTTTCGAGTTCTTAACACACTCTTTTTTTTGATCATGCGGTATCTTATAGATGCTATAGTGTAATTGATGGTTAATTGAAGATGTTAAGTCTATGGGACATAGCTGATGTCATAGCTGATGTTGGTCACGATGTTAAGTCGATGGGACAACTTCCGCAGGGGGGCAATTAACCGCCACCCCTTAGAAAAGGCATAGCACACCATTCCTGAATGACCCGCACGATTTGATACCTCATTCATGGGTCTAAGACAAACGGTGAAGGACTAGTTATGCGCCAAACATTTGTACGGAAGAAGAAAAAAAAGGGAATAATAATAATAAGCCTGTAAGATAATAATAGTGGTGCTTCGCAAGCACCACTAAAAACACCAAAAACATCCATAGAAGAACAAGAGGTCCTTCACACATTTATGACATCAAAACTATTAAAACAGCATTATCAGAGCGATGGCAATGACATCATAGCCATGGTGTCATTGTGCTCATTTCATAGTGCTTGGGCCCCTAATAAAATTTATATCTATTCTATGAACACACGTTCATAGAATAGATATAAATTCCAGAATCTTCAAGATAAATGGGAGGTTTGATATCGGCCTGTAATTGGACAACTGTCAGGGGTTGAGGTCAAGTTTCTTAATTAGTGGTATAATAACTGATAATTTAAGATTTTGGAACATATATAGTGGATAGTTAATTATTTTCAACAGGGGATCTGTTAATGTGGGTACTACCTGCTTTAGAAAATGTGTCAGTATAGGATCTAATACACAGGTTGATGATTTTGCAGAAGAGATGAGGGAATGTAATTCATTCTCTTCAAGGGGTTCAAGTTCAAACTTCAAAGTTTTCTGGGCGCTGAGGCGGCGGTTTGGTCAGTGCTTTCGCGCAGAACTCCTGAGGTCAGAGCTTCATRKGCGGCAAAGGCATGCAGGAGAATCGCTGCGGGCGTTGGCGAATGATATTGAATGCTTGACGAGACGGACATACGCACATATGCCACCTTCAGTGCAGACAGAGCTAGCCCGCGACCAGTTCATCAGGGAACTCTTTCCAACTGACTTGCATGTTCATACTCAGCTGGCCCGTCCTCGCACCTTGCCTGAAGCTTTAGAATATACTCTGGAGAGAGAGATGGTTATGGAAGTGGCACAAAACAATGCAGGGGGGGACACTCATGCCACGGTKAGGGAGATGGATAGACACAAGGCTGAAACTGAGAGGCTGGCATGGGTAGAGGAGGTGACAGAGATGATCAGGGGACTGGCCCTACCCCCGGCCAGGCGTCAGCAGACAAGATCGCAGGCTCAGACTCGCCTCTGCTGGGKCTGTGTTCAGGAGACACCTGGTGAGAGCACTCTTTTGGCCGAGGTGAAGGGAAACAACAGGGGGTCGCGGTAGGCGGGACGCTGCGTACCCCAACATTGACGTCYCGTTCATCACTTTCATTGACGCCGTTACGTGATGGAGAAGTGCAGATTACCTGTGATGAGGGGCAGGAGGTTGTGGTGGTCGGACGGACTTTATCTCAGACTTTTGCCATGTACCTGTTTACATAGGAGGGCTTCTATGTACAGCTCTGGTAGATACGGGATCAACAGTTACAGTGGTCYGCCCAGAGGTAGTGCCAGACGGGACGAAACTAGTGGCGACGACAGTTCAGCTCAGGACAGTAATAGGGGAGTTAGCACTAATGAAAGGGAGAGGACGGCTGACATTGACTGTTGGGGGAAAGACTGTGAATCACCTTGTGTGGGTAGCGGACGTGAAAGATRCGTGCATTCTGGGCCTGGACTTTCTAAGGGATTATGATTGTAAGCTGGATCTAGGGGAAGCCAAAATGAACTTGGGCAGGGGACATTCAGTCAATATGGGACCGCAAAGACAGAACAGACAGGCGGACAGTGGGGCGATGCCAGGTGAACCCAAGTTCTGTGCAATGTCAGATATGGGAGAATCACATGGGGAGGAACTGGGGCAGAATAGGTACGGGGGGGAGTCCACGGGGAGCGCTACTACTCCGATATGCGCTACATACCCGGGGGCCACAATGAACAGCATGGGTAGAAGAATGGGCTGTCTGCACAAGGTATTGCAGCAGAGTGTCAGTGACCTGAATGAGCAACAGCAGGGGCAATTGTGGCAGCTACKAATGGAATTTCAKGACTGTTTTTCTTGYGAAGAGGACGAGCTAGGAAAGACATTTCTGACGCAGCACTCCATAGACACAGGGGAGGCAGTTTAAAGTGCTCTATTTTGGACTATGTAATGCRCCGGCCACATTCGAGYGCTTAATGGAAAGAGTGTTAGCTGGGGTTCCATGTACGGAATGCCTGTTTTTTTTGGATGACATTCTGGCACATGGCAACTCATTTGATTCTGCTCTTGAAGCGCTGCACAAAGTGTTAGTAAAGATCAGGGAGGCCGGGCTGAAATTACGTMSAGACAAGTGTAGGCTAATGTGTAGGAAGTTAACTTTCTTGGGGCACACCATAGGCAGTGAGGGAATTGGAACTGCAGAGGAGAAAGTGTTGGCAATAAAGGGATGGCCTATTCCCACGGATCAGAAGGGGCTAAAAAGCTTCTTGGGACTGGCCTCTTATTACAGGAAATTTGTGCCTAGGTTTTCAAGCATTACAGCCCCACATCATAAATTACTTCAGAAAAACCAGCCATTCACCTGGTCGGTGGACTGTGGAAAAGTCTTCTGTAAGCTAAAGCRGGCCCTGACAAATGCCCCCATTTTCATGCTACCCGACACTCAACTACCCTTCGTCTTGGACACTGATGTGAGTGGGGAAGTGGTAGGTGCAGTCTTATCACAGGTACGGCCAGAGGGAAAGAAGGTTGTGGCATATTATAGCAAGACTCTGAGCAAGGCTGAGAGGCGGTATTGTGTTAMACGCCGGGAACTACTGGCAGTAGTCTTCGCAATTAGACAGTTCAAGTACTATTTGTGTGGCCGACTTTTCACCATATGCACGGATCATGCCTCTCKGCAGTGGCTGATGAAGTTCCGCGAACCTGAGGGACAGTTAGCTCGTTGGCTAGAGGAATTACAGTGCTACGAATTCACTATCACTCATCGTGCAGGGGAGCAACATGGTAATGCAGACACACTCTCACGACGACCTTGTAGCAGCGAGGGGTGCCGATATTGCGACAGGAGGGAGGCTCGGGAGCACGAGCTGGAGCTTAGAGCATATCCAGAAGATGGGGTAGAAGGCKGAGCAGTCCCACAGGGATGTAGAGAACTGYGAGTAATAGACACTATGGACTGGGCTGCAGAACAGGCACGGGACTCTGACATACAGTCTGTGATACAGTGGGTGGGTGCACGGCAGCGCCCATCATGGCAAGAAGTAGCAGCTCTATCGCTAGAGACAAAAGGGTTGTGGGCCAAGTTTGAACATCTGCGGTTGCAAGATGGTATCCTTCAACGAGCATGGGTCGAGCCAGCAACTGGGGAAAGGACAGAGGCAAGAGGAAGTTMTCAAAGCCGTGCATGGTTCGGCTAGTTCTGGGCACTTTGGGGTTACAAAAACACTACGCCACTATGCGCAAAAACACTACGCCACTATGCGCATGGGGGCGCATGAGAAGGGATGTGGAGGACTTTTGTAGGTGCTGTGACCTTTGCACAGCACATAAAGGGCCTCAGGGACAATCGAGGGCCCAGCTTCAACAGGTTTTGGTGGGGGAACCCATGCAGCGAGTCGGCGTTGATGTGTTAGGTCCATTCCTACGTACAGCTAGTGGTAATCGCTTCATACTCACTGCCATGGACTACTTCACTAAATGGTCTGAGGCCTATGCACTGCCYGACCAGGAGGCCGAGACTGTCATTAATGCCCTCATTGAGGGAATGTTTAGTCGTCTGGGACTTCCGGAGACCATCCATAGTGACCAGGGAAGGAACTTTGAATCAAGGGTATTCTCAAACATGTGTGAACAACTGGGTATCACCAAGACCCACACAACCCCCCTTCATCCACAGAGTGTTGGCTTGGTTGAAAGATTTAACCGCACTCTAGCTGAGCAGTTATCCATTATTACATCAAAACATCAGCTGGACCGGGACTTGCATTTACCCTTGGTTCTCATGTCCTGTCGCTCCGCAGTCCAGGACTCCACCTCATGCACTCCAGCGCTCCTTATGTTCAGCAGGGAGTTAAGGACCCCTGCACAGCTTGCCTTTGGGCGGTGCCCAGATGCACCAGCTACTCCTGCGGGGCCGGATTATGCCAGACGTCTCCAAGATCGCTTGGACACCGCATATGCATATGCCCGGAGTCAACCTGCAAAATGCAGGTGTCAGACAAAAGAGGAATTATGACATTCGTGCCAGAGGAAGGGGTTTTTCAGCCGGGGAGTCAGTCTGGGTCTATGCACCAACCCGGAAGAAGGGGTGATGCCCTAAGTTGGACAGCTCTTGGTTGGGCTCATGCTTAGTCTTGGAGCAGTTGGGGGAAGTTGTTTACCGAGTGCAGTTGCCCCCACGGGCCGCAAGGTGGTGCTGCATAGTGACCGGCTTGCCCCTTACAAAGGNCCTATGTGAAACAGTTGTGAGATCACAAGCATTTGTCTGCGTATGGCATCACAATACAAACTACATTACATTTCTGTCACCATACAGTTCAAATCTCAAATAAGAACTTTCACCTAGGTTCTTCGGCTCATGGGCTCTTCTGTTCAAAATGTATGCGATACATTGACAGTTGGTGTTTACTTTTACAATGAATCCCTTTCAAGCCAGTTAGGGAAATGTGATACAAACACAATAACCAGACATTGAAGAAAAATCCATGAACATCAACTGCCCAAAATGCTTTCAAGTGTAACTACTATCCTGTTAACAGGAACTTCTAGTAAGCACACAATATGAAAACATGTCCCACCAGTCAAAGTGTCCTGTAGAAGATTTATGTCACCAACTAAGAATTCATTCACAAATGCAAGTTTAATGTCATTTAGACAACACAGTAAATCAATCTGCCCATATTTGATCTGCACCCCATCATTAAACAACACTGTATAATTGTTCCTTCGTTTGGCTTTAAAATACTGCTTTGAAGTGTAAACCATTTTCCCTATTTGAGCTCTGTTATATACCTTAACAACATTACTATGCAATCTCTGACCAAGAAACTGTTCCACAAGACACATATCATCAGCTTCAAGCGACAGATTGAATGGTGTCCCAATCATTACTGCACTGCTGACCACATTATTTTTTTTATTAATATTGCCACTTGTTATCCTGGCTAAAAATGCAGCAGTTTGAGAGTTGGTGAGCTTGGTACTTTGTGTGATACTAGAGAGACACTGTATTTTCTTTACAGCATTCACCATTTGCACAGTTATATTCTGGGTCCCATGTATAAGGCGAAGTAAGTGCCCATTCTTGTTTTCAAAGAGAAAGCAAGAGTGTGTCCAAAGAGGACCAAGACTTCTTACACTGTCTGCTAAATGAACAAGCAAATGCACATTGGCTGTCATGTATCGTTCACCATAAAGGCCACTCATCTKAGAGCAAAAATTCCATAGCAGTTTTTCAGCATGATCTATTTRTGCTGGAGCTATTGATTCCATCAGAAGAATGAAGGTTGCCTCACTAAAGAGAAGGAAGTGGTTGTAGTATAGATCAGCAAGAATGCCTTGGAACACAACTGGCCCAAAAAACAACAAAATGGAACGATACTCAGAGGCTTTAAAAAACATTCTGTGAGAACATACAGAGCGAGGGAATCTAATTAAAAATGGTGGTTGAATTTCTTTCATCCGTTTGTCTACTTCTCTGACTGATCTGGCCATACTAAAAGCACATCRGGAAAACTCTGAGGAAAACCACAAAAACATCAAGAGGCGCATGACTCCCAGTAGCACAGCGTGCATGTAGTCTATGCCCGTACCCATGACCAAGTCATAGCTTTTTAGTCTACTGAGACAGGTAGGGCCTTTCACCCCAAGTACAATGCTTCTGCATTCGTAGGCCATCTTAGCATGGTCTACAAACCCCTTGTGGGTACGACAAGGTCCTTTTGGATCTGCCTCCTGAAAAGGAAAGGCATGCACATGACCTTTATTTCCTGTCTTTACTGTTTGACCAGGCTGTTCACACTTTAGACACCCAAACTGTCCATTGACTTGAACTGAATTAAGCACTAATGCTTTTGCTGGTAAGTCACATGTTCCAGCAATGGTGAAAACTTTGCAAATGAAAGGTACTTCAGCTCCTGCAAAATGAACAGAAATTCCATCTCTTTCAATTTTGTTCAGAGTGTCACRTAGTGGTTCAAGGAATGTCAGCRTTAATGTCATTGAGTCCCCAAACCATAGACCTGCAAATATCATGTTTTCCCGTTTTGTGCCTTCAACAAAGCTTAACTCATTGATGACACAATAAAAAGGCCAAACAGAAAACTTTGAAGATTTGAAAATGGGAATGCCATCTGTGTTCCAAGTGAAAGAAATGTTTCTGGGATCACTGAGAGAACGATTGTATGTTGTGAGTTTTTGATAGACTTCTCCATCATATATTTCCTCTATACTGTCATGACACTTTTTCTGTCTACTAAACCTKAACTTCAGTTTTTCCTCAAAGCCTTCCTTAGCAAACATAGATTTTAATTGTTCTTCAATAGGAACCTCAATGAAATAGGA
>QMIH01000461.1:372311-403861 GCA_003987875.1 Clarias batrachus | reverse complement strand
AGTCCTGTCTCTCCAGTCTCTGTGCCCCCAGTCCTGTCTCTCCAGTCTCTGTGCCCCCAGTCCTGTCTCTCCAGTCTCTGTGCCCCCAGTCCTGTCTCTCCAGTCTCTGTGCCCCCAGTCCTGTCTCTCCAGTCTCTGTGCCCCCAGTCCTGTCTCTCCAGTCTCTGTGCCCCCAGTCCTGTCTCTCCAGTCTCTGTGCCCCCAGTCCTGTCTCTCCAGTCTCTGTGCCCCCAGTCCTGTCTCTCCAGTCTCTGTTGCCCCTAGTCCTTTTTCTCTAGCCCTGTCTCGCCAGCCCTGTCTCCTGTCTAGCCGTGTCTCTCCAGTCTCTAGTTCCCCGATGTGTCTTTAGCTAGCTCCTGGTTCCCTGTGTCAGCTCCTGGTTCCTGTGTTTTTCCTGAGCCCTAGTTTTAGTTTGAGTTTGTTTGTTTCTTTGTTGGTTTGTCTGTTTTTGACTTTGTTTAAATAAAGACCGTTTCCGTTCATACACCCCTCTGCGTTCATGCCTACCCTCATGCCCACGGCAACCACACCATCAGCGGGTCTAGCCACTACTACCAGCTAGACCCGTGACACCTGTGATGTTAATTAGTAGACACAACTTGAATTAACATGTCCCTTTGGTCACATTATTTTCAGTATTTTCTAGGGGTACCATCATTTTTGTCCAGGCCTGTTCCATGAGTTTAAAAGCAATGTCTGACTTTCATTAGTTAACATTTCATAGAATTTTTTTTTAATTATTACTTTTGTCAGATTAAAGCTATTTATGTGACCATTGCGAGTTTTTCTTTCATTGACCGAAGGGTACCAACAATTTTGTCCATGTGTGTAAAAGCTGTCAAGGTATTTGTACCCTACAATCCATTATAAGACGCATGAACCACCTACTGTAGTGCTTGAAGGCTACAAACCATCAATCCACCTTTGAATAACTTAACATCTGCTACGCTGGATTTAAAGAAAAAGCTGCTTACAGAAAACTTTTTTGTTGTTGTTGCATGTCCACTATACACGCCCCTGTGTACGGTGTTAAAATAATAATGCATGGGAACAAGGGAATGAATATGAACCTGGGATTTCTCAGCTGAATATCCGTTTTGATTTTTATTTAAATTGAAAGCCAGCAAATCAAAGGCTGAAAAAACGAATCAGAAAAATAAAACAATCAACCAAAAATCTCTATCAAAGGTAACTTTAAAAAAAGAACACAGATTTGTGTTTCCGGAAGCCTCCCCGATTTATTTTCCATTCTGTTTTAGTATCATGCTTCACCCCAGCAATCTCCATTCATCACCAGAGACAGCTGATCCTCCTCGGTTTAAACCGTCCTAAAGCGCTGTCACGTTGATGAACTCAAACGGCACCTGAAATGTCAGCTGGTTAATTCCAGCTGGGGCGCTGCCCATGAACTGTCCGTTCTCCTCTCGGAACCGATCCGCTCTAGACTTCTGAAATCACATTTCATGTGTCGAAAGCGTTTAAACTGTTTGTCAAAAACGATCCTCTCAAGAGCACCAAATTGAATTAATTGACTTTGAGTGGGGTGATTAATCGTCATGGAAAGGTTACCGGCATCGTTCTGGGTTGAAAAACATCACTGCCGAGAACAAATATTCGCCCTCTCGGGTGTCAAGACTGGCAAGTCAAGGCCTTCCCGAGCAGCAGCGGCAGCGCCATCGTGACATTTGAATGGAATACCGACGCTTTATCTATCAGCACCTGGAGTAAGGTGTGTCTGGTGGGACATGAGGTTATAGAACGAGGAGTAATTGAGCCTTCTTCTATACGGGAAGAGGAAACTACATAACGTGACCATGTGCCCATTTCAAGTCTGAGGATGAAACGGATCGAGCGAGTGCGGAGGCAGACCGAGCGCAAAAGGCCGAGGAAAACTTGTTTGAATAAGTGGAGTCGAATTTCATCAAGCTGTTATCTCACCTCGCAGGCTCGCTTGGAAATAAACTGCAAGTGGAAATGGAGGTGCTGGGTAGACAGAGCTTCCCCTAAAAATCTTATTCACGGTAAGCCTCAGCTGTACAGGAGCAGGGTTATCCCACTAGCCAATTATCATACAATCACACAGACTGCTAGTGCAATCATAAAGGCTGTCCTGTACTCCTAAATCACAATGTGTCAATTCACAGCTGGATAAAGTTATGAATCAACTTAAGTTCCGCTGGACTGTACAGATAAGTGCTGGGTCGACCCTCAAAGTGTGGGGGTGCTCTCATTAAAGGAGCGTATATTGAATTCAGTCATTTATTTACATAATCAAATTGCAAGCACAATGAAATGGTCTACAAAACATACAGTATAAAGCGTGTTCAGGTCAAACCAGGACTTTTGATTTGTCAAAATAGCAGAACACAGTTCTACAGTAGTGCACTTAGTAATATTCGCAACTTGTCTGCTTCACATCTAAAACGCTGGCCTCCCACGAACTCCTTAATTGGTCCAACATGTCGAAATCGATCAAGGTAAGGACAGTCCGTGGGATGTGGCAATAACTCCAAGCCGAGTTGCTGTAATGTGCTAGTGGTGTTTGTGAATGATTGTGTTCACAGTTCCTGCAGACAGATACGTCTCTTGCACAAGGTGGCGACAAGTTATCTGTTGTTTTTCAAGAATCAGGGATTCCACTCGCTGAATGTTCATGGGCTCGTTTTCAGTAGGCTCCAAACTGAAAGCTACGGACTTTTGATGCACGTGTTTTTCCTGCAATTGTAAAACCGTAAGTTTACCGTGAATGTCAGTCGGTTTCACTGTATGCCATCATTCACCTGTCCCAGTTTGACTTGAACGGCCCTTGTACATTGCCTAGATTAGTATACCCCTGTATACTGTATTTATTTCTGTAATTAATATTACCGATCAGAAGCGCATAGGTCCATATCATTTATATATTTTTTCCCTCATCATTGTCACCACGGCACTAAATCTACATCTGGGTTTCTGTACAGCTGCTTCATGACAGTTTCTATAACACTCATTTAAATCAAGGCACCTGATGGAAGGGCCATCAAAGTACAGAGGAAAGAAAGGCCCGTAGGTTACGGTTTTGATTGGCAGTTTGGTTTCGGCGTGATGCGTGGGCGCTGGTGGAATGACCATGCATGGGTCTGTGCATGCCTGTGGCCCCCCTCCGTCTGCGGTGGGCCTGAAGTGACATGCCAATTCATCATCCACAGCTGTCTGCACGTACTATAAATCTCTGCCTACAGAGCCTGCCCACCACTCTGCTAGAATTAATGGCTCCCAGGTCAAGCTGGAGAAAAGTTGGAAATTGGTATAGATTATTCACCAGTCAAGGATGCCAGGTGGCATTCAGTTGGCACTTTGCATCAGATCTCAGGAGGCTGGAAAAAAAGGCGGCTCGCATCACTTAAACCGTGAAACCATTTCTGAGTTGACTTTATGATTACATCATTTTCTTAGATGTTGCTGTTTTTAAATCTTATCATCAACTTATCAATTCTTAAAGACAACATTGAAAATTTAAAACTTTTGCAGTTTGAGTTTGAAAGGATAGTGGTTAGCACTGTCTCCTTGCACCGCCAGGGTCCGGGTTCGATCCCCGTCTCTGTGTGCATGCAGTTTGCATGTTCTCCCTGTGCTTGGTGGGTTTCCTCCGGGTACTCCGGTTTCCCCCCTACAGTCCAAAGACATGTAGGTTAGGCTAATTGGCATTCAAAGATTGCCCATAGTGTGTGAATGAATGTGTGAGTGAGTGTATGTGTGTGTGTCTGTGCCCTGCGATGGATTGGCACCCTGTCCAAGGAGTACCCCACCTTGTGCCCTAAGTCGTCTGGGATAGGCTCCAGGCCCCCTGTGACCCTGAATACAGGATTAAGTGGTATAGATGATGAGTGAGTGAGTGAGTGAGTGAGTGTGTTTGAATGGACTGATTAAATGGCACCCTCAGCCCTCTGCCACAGCTTTAACTAGCATATCTATTTCATTACAACCCTTAACCATCGGTGTGACAGCGGTGGCAAAATGGTACAGCTGTTTCTGGAGCTGGATGCATTCCTCAGGCACTCCCGCTCTGAACCCATGCCAGATACCCCCTCCTAACACCACGTATTCAAACAGAACAGCTGGAGGGGATGTTTGGGATGCAGGGGGTAGGGAGTAGGAGTGGTACACAGTGGGTTGACCCATCTGTCCAACCCTCAACTGCAATGACCCACTTCACAGCTGGAGAACAGGGCAGGTTTCAGGACAGAAGTGTGTTTTTAGAGACCAACATCGTGATAAATGACAGCCACCATGCACATAGAGTGGGTGTGTGATGTGGAAGCCAGCTCGGGTGTTCTTGCTGGTCATTACTGTCCCATTCACATACATACACACACTCTCTTGTCCTGGTGTCTGATTGTATGTGGTTTGTCAATGTTTAACAAATACAGTAAAAAAGAATAAAATGCTCTGGGTCAGGCAGTTATTGAAAAAGTATAAAATGACGGAGTGGTTATGGTTATATCCAGTGTCCCAAAAACAACCAATAAACTCTCAATTAACTGTTAGAAAAGCTTTATTTATCCCATGTTTCATTCATTTATAAGTTTCATCACTTGAAACATCTAAAATATTTAAAGGGCATTTCTGCCTGAAAACAAATGATGCTGAAGACTGTTGTGATACACATTTACATTCAGACATCCTTATCCGGAGTACAGTACATTTTATCTGACACATTATCCATCTGAGCTCTTTGAGGGTTAAGAGCCTTGCTCAAGGGCCCAACAGTGGTAACTTGGTGGTCCATGGGGTTCGAACTTGGGACCTTCCCAACCATAGTCCGATGTCGTAACCACTGAGCTACGCCTGATCTTTATAATATACTGTAGGTGTGCATGTCCGGCTTTCTCGAGTGAAAACGATACCCGCGAGCGACTCACACGTGGTCAGTAGAGATGTGATTATCTATGCAGCATGACTGTCCATGCTGTAAACCCGAATAAGTTGGCAAAACTCAAAAAATTGGGGGTAATCAGTTATATATATTTTTTTAAGTAATGATGTTTCCAATTTTAAGTAAACAGAACTATCAGTTTTTGAGTTTGTTGTATTCATATTCATATTAATCGTTATTTACTTGCATTATTAAGTAGCCTAACTCATACTATCATTTTTTTTAGTTGTTGCAAATGAATAATAATATTGTTGTTGGTCTTTCGCCTGCTCCTGGCAATGGCTCGCTACAGCGGTTTGTAACAAGTTTTTTTTTTTTTTACGCCAGATGCCGTTCTGATCACAACCCTCTTATTTTTATCTGGACTTGGGACAGGCACTTTATCCAGTGGCTGGCAATCGAACTCGGCCCCTTCACATGGCAGGCGAAACACCTACTGTACCACTGAGCGACCAGTGCTCTTTAACAAATCAAATAATTATTATTTGACAACTTTAGGGTGCCCAGATTTGTAAAGATTCTACTTACAACATGTGAAGACAGACCGATCCACCATCTTAATCAAAACAATTCAATGTGGGCAGTTTACATGTGCACTGATGACATCAGACACAAAATCGCTCGGCTGAAAGATTTTAAGTTGGTGGAACTTTAAGGAGACAGTTACTGTGGCTCAACTTGAAAAGGGTCATTTCTACAAACTCATCAATACCAAAAGGTTCTAAATACTCATCAAGGTCGATTAATTTGAACTAATTGTAATTGTTTAAGTTAACAGAACACAATATGTTTAATTACTTTGAGCAATAGGGTTTAGAGTGCAGTTGTGACCTGATCACCCAGGATGCACATTAATGCTTGGAACGGACACTGCCATTGTGAATCGTGTGAATTGTGGTGTTTCCTGCTGGTTGACCTAGCTGCAGTTGGCTTCCCTGGCCACAAGGTGGAGTACACATCAAATTACAAATCGACTCTCTATAGTCACATATCTTTGAAAAAAAAAAACATTTAATTGAGAAAAGATAAAGATCAATGTGAATCCAAAATCCAAAATTAAATATATATCATATAGGAAAACTAAACGTTTATTACTTTGCTTCTCAGTCATGATTTAGCTTTAACTGACAAGCTGAATATAATCTATGCTAACATTAGTGTAGTTCAGAAACCACTAGCAGCTTTCTTTAAAATGGCTAAAAATATCTTTAAAACATTAAAGCTGGCAATACAAGATATCACAAGACTCATACTTCTTGGGTCCAATGTTATCTGTCTCCTTGTTCTCAGGATTATCTACTCTGAAGTTTACTATTTTCACAGGGACTCTGCTCTCAACACCCAATGGAACAGCTCTGAGTTCTACGGAACTTTTTCCAAAGCCCTGTTACATTGAGCCGGCCGCGTCCCCACTACTCTACAGTACATACGCAAAAAAATTGGGTGAACGCAGAAAGAACTTCCACAAATTAGCAAGAACGCAGTAGAAACCAGTAAGGATGTAGTACTGTCATCCTTGATGTAAAGCTGCCTTGCATTTTTTGGATACCTTCAAAAGAAACCTGGTGTGAAAGTGACCGACAGGAAGACAAGGAGAACCAGATAAGAACAAGTGGTCATTGGAGTTTTCACAATCATCTCTTCAGGCTTGTGCTATGACCATGGTAGTTCCATGCCATGTTGAAGAAGACCACAATAAGTTCATACTACATTCTTCTGGCATTTACAATGTAAATGGTGCATATGGCGCAAGTTATCAAGTTATCAACACGCCGGATGCAATGACAACATTGTAATAAATGCCTGGTAGGAATGAGGTGCAAACTGATCGGACATAGTAATGACATAATCTCTTTGAACCTGGGTAGGAAATTAGTGACAACATGTATATAAATCTGTAGTATGAACTTGATGAATGCACATTTGTTGTACCATTTTGACCCTCAACCCTCAATTCCCAATGCGTTCTTCAATATATTTAGGATGCATTTGGACCTTCATGGTCTTTGTCAGAGTGTGGCAGGGGCATACGTTTCCATGTTCCCACTGTCCTACAGTCTAGCAAAACTAACACTCTTATATAAAATATACAAGATGGCTCTAGGCCTTTATCTTTGCAAAATACCCTTAATCATTTGTGCAGGTTTTAAAGGATCTTCGGGGTGATTCTTTGACTTTTTGCTTTGTATCTGTCTACTAAAGACAGCTGGCCTAGGAGGCAGAAAGTAACCAGGGCGGTAACGTAACCAATGGTACCAAGCATTTAGACCCCAACTTAGTGTGGATCCATGGAACTATGAAAATCTTATACTTAGGAGATCTTTAATGCATGGGATTTGCTGGTACTTGCCTCAATACCAAGTTTGGGGTATATTTAACTTTTTAAGAATCCAATGGGGCAAACGTTGCAGCTAAACCTTCTGATTCTTGGAGCTCCAGGACCACCTTCATTCCGGTGAGGTAGTTTTTATGTTACGCAAGGACCTCTGACATCACAGATCTGATTGCTATATTCACATACTGTATATTGGATCCACTTTATGCTAGAATGTGGCTGATATCAAGTCCTTTAACGGACCTTTAAAACACATTAAAAGGGTAACGTGCTAGGATTTGAGCAGCATGCCAGGAGCAATAGTCGCCATCCAAACTGAATGAGACAATTAACTTCTTTAGATATTTCCACACATTGTAAAGGCAACAGACAGCGAAACACCCAAGGTTTACTGAAAATCCCCACATTAATTTTTGCTATAGATTAACAACCCACTCAAAGCTAAATTAAGAAAATGATCCTTTAAATGATTACGGCCTCCAGGCATGAAGGGTATATTAGTTCACCCTGAAAAGTAGCTTTCCACATGGTGGGGACATCGGTATTACCTCAATGCTATAAAAGATTTCTTATATACAGCAAATCTCATGAGATCAGTACAGTTTTTCTACTCGGAGATTCCTTCCCTTCAGATTACAGCCCCTCACACCAACCCACTCATGTTACACTGCAATCTTGACAAGCACCAGAATGCAGAATCTCATCTCACCCAATCATCCGAGCTTCTTCTCTGGACTAGTGCAACCTTAATCAAATGATTTACAGCAATTGAGAAGCCAAATTTAATACAGCTGAAACAATTTCACATCGTGAGAAAATGTAGAAGTCCAGTGAATTTCATTATCGGGGTGCTCCACGGAAACCCGTGTCCACTCTGTCCTTCTCAGAAGATAAGCGTTATTAAATCTATTCCACTGCTCCAACGTTCCGTTCCAAGTTGCTTCATTCGTGTTGCGAGGACATAGGGTTCGAGGTGAGATGCAAAGCAGGACATGAGACAGAGAGTCGAGAAAACCTCGCTATGGCTAATGCACTGATCGATCACCCGAAAAGCTTTCTGTTTGGCATGGGTTTTGGCATTCTGCTCTGTTCTGGCACCAGCACCCGTAATCACCTGAACCTGTTTTGTAGTTAATGATATCATTATGTCTCATTAGCCTGTAATAGATTTATGCACTCTTCGATTTGAGATTCTAACCTTCTCGGGATGGAGTAGTAAGAGCTCCATCTGGCAAAACAAAAGGTTCTTTGGACTTCAGAAGAAGCCCATTCCATGCAAAGATACCGTGTAGTATCCTTTTATAAATAGCACACTTAGTTTTGTCATTTTTGATGAAGGGTCAGTTAAGAGTTCTTAAGGTAACAGAGATAATCTACTAATCCTAGTTCCTAGTCCCCTTCAACCCTTGATCCCGGACAGCTCCTGGTTTTGATGTTTTGAACTTACAGTATATCACCTGAACATCTAAACACTTTTCACTCCACCTACCTCTTTGAGGCAGCCCATGAAGTTGTTGCTGACGGGTGAACCAGGTAAGTCAGCGGTGCTCGGGCTTCCTCCGACGTAGAAGAAATCATCAGAGCCCAGCATAGTGTAGTCCTCCTGCGTGTAGCCTGTGGTGGTAAGGATGCCATCCACGGAGATGGTGACCTGTCAATGTGAACACGAGAGAAAGGAAGGGGAGAGATCCACTGATGACCCTCAGAACCTGTGACTTTCTGAACGCCATTGGTAGGAGCAGTAGGAGCAGTTGTCTGGTGTAACACTGGGGATTAATTAGCAGCACTGGGCTCTTATCAGTCAGTTCTTTTCTTGCAGGTAAAGAAAATATTTCTGCGGGATATTTTCTTTATCTTTGATGGTGTAAGAAATGGGTTCACTACTTTAGGATCTTTGTTAGGTCTGGGAGGTTAGTATAATGTTGCAAACCATGGAGTTTTTGAGGTTTTTTTTTTTTTTTCCTTTTATTTGATTGGTTAGTTCAGACATTGATAAGCATGCGTCCAAAATGTGCTGCATGGATTACTAATACTACTGATGAGCAAGTCTGTGGGTTTTAATGAGATTTAATTCGTATATGAAGGATACGGATGCTAATGTGCTACTTCAGCCTAAGGCGGCATGCAAAGCCAAGCTGCAGAACCACATGCAAGTGAACAGGAAAGCCATAGATGTGAAAGTGATGAGGAAGATGAGAAGATAACGATGTGCACGGTACACAATGGGTAATGGGTAATGAAGTTGTTAGTGGTGAAGATCACAGAAAAAGCTGCGGTGAAAATGGAGATGATTTGGCGCGCCATGCAAGTCTGTACTGGAAACAACTGTCAGAGCTCCCCTGCCCACTGGCTGTTCTTATTTTACATTTATTCACTGAGTTTCTTGGTGGAAAGCTTCTGTCAGTTTCGTCAACAGTATCCGGCAAAAAAGAAAGGCTTTTATTAAACCACTACAGCCTACGAAATCACAAATCAAGGTCTTTTGAAGAGAGAGGAGGAGGAGGAAGTTCAGAGAGAGTAAGCCAGAAAAAAAAAAAAAAGAAAAAAAAACGAAGTAAAAGCCATGATGAGGAAGAAAACAGGACAAGGAGAAAGTGAAGAACACCTAGAATGCCAACCCCATTTCCTTTTTTTGGTCGATAGTCGATTATGACGTTTAGAAAGGAACTCAAAGAAAAAAGGAAGAGGGCCAGGAGAGCACACGGCAAACCAAAAGAAAAGGACAATAGGAATGATATCTACCAGACAATGTAGTTTGTTTACCATAGCGTGTCCAATGCCTGAATGCTTTGTGAAAAGGGGGGAAGAAAGGAAATTAAACAGTGAACAAAAAGAGCTCTCAAGAAAAAAAAAAAAATGACGTAAAAATCAAAACAAAATCAATGATGAATAATTAGGGAGCTTCATTAGTCGTTCAGGATACGGTTAGTACAACAGACTCGTTCCATGAGTGGTTAGTTTCCACTGAGTAGCAAAATGTGAAAGAGTGAAATTGGGAGAAAGAGAGAGAAGAATAAAAAAGACCAAGATTCATTTACCCCGTACTCTTTAAATAGCACAGTTTGTGCATGTCGAACGTGTAGAACAAACTTTAAAAGGGTTCATAAATACCGAATGTCTTCAGCATCATGTTAATTGTAGTGCGTTTTTTTTTTATTTTTTTTTTATGACAAGCAGCATGCATGTCAATCCCTGTACCGAACATTTCAGCAAATGTCACACTGAAGACGTGATAACCAATGTTCCTCCACTGAGCAGATGCATTCGCAAGATGCACAGCCTTTTATTTCCAGCTATGATTGTGAAAAAAAAAAAAAGAAAATACATAAAGTGTGAATAAAAGAGATAAAACAGAGATGCGTGTTGAGCTTGATGGATGGAGCTCAGGGGGGCGCCATCACCTCTGCATCTGCCCGTGCCAAAAATATCTGCTGCTGAGGTGCAAAACCAACCCAGAACATTTACATATTTTAAAATGCAGTCGGTGCAGCCAACGATTTAACCGACAAAAAAAATTGGCTGTGGGTAAATGGCACGGTTGAGCTTGGCTGAAGCGTCTCCGTGCCACCCTGATAAGAAGCGCTGTTCGCCCGAGTGAGGAGAATATCTACAGAGGGAGAGGTGGGAAAACAGCAATGCAACCTCTCGAAGCCATCACACCACTGATGGCCTATGACGGAGGTTAACGCTTTAAAAGGCTTAGCCTGAGGTAGAAAAGTATTTAGTAAAGACCTTGGGGAGAGATAGTTGGTCTAGAAAGACATCAAAAAGTGAAGGCAAATAAACAGGACAGGCATTATGTTTTTAAAGAAAGACAATACATTAGGCGAGAGACTGCCACAAGGATGCCGAACCCCTCACAGCTTCCTCTATTTAACATTACCTGTCTGAGATTGCGTGTAACTTTGACATCATGCCAGGCGTTATCGTTGAATTTGCCGTTGACCGGCTCCACGATGGCCTCAAAGGCCCCAGAACCTAGATTGATGACCAGGGACACGGCGCCGTCCTTCAGCGCCAGGTTGACGTAGTCGGCCGACTTGCCCGTGTGCAGAATCAGCCCGTTGCGCTGCCAGGTCTTGAAGGAGAGCGTGATCTCGTCACTGCTGCTCTGGATGGGGTTCTGAGAGAGGTCGTAGCAAAAGTACTCCGAGCCTCGGAAGGTGGCCACGTTCTCCTCTCGAGCTGGAAGAGAGGATGGAAATCGATTAGAACCAAACCTAACATTTCTGTTTTTTCGTAGACAGGTTTACACTGGACCAGATTTGATATGCTTTTATGGTCAGAGCCAAGAAAAGTCAATCATCTTAAAGGATATTCCTGGTCGAGTTGAGAGCATTGGTCTCAGAACAAAGTCCTGGAAGTGTCCGAGTCTACAATATTGCTACGTTGCTTATAAAAAATGTAACAATGAAAATGGGCATAGGATGATGCTAAACTATTGGCACAGAAACAAGTATGTGAAGGTCTATCATTCCATTCACTATGTTTGCATGCATGTGAAGTTTGGTTTTTTGTCAGATTAACAAAATATGTTGGACTTACACAACCGCATGTGAAAATACTGGTCATGTAGGACCATGTTTATCAAATTCAGCCAAAATCTTATTGCCATAATCTCATACACCAGGACAAGTAATAATCTTAAAAGACCAATAAAAATGCTCAGTGTTCAACCAGATTTTTAAAAACAGGTGCAGTCACGAAATCTGAAAAATCTGCTTCACTTACTATAGATTCTGTTTAAAGCTGAAAAATGGTAAGTCCATGGTGAAGACATTTATCCAAGAAAGTTTGGAAATTTGTCTCTCTAACATAACAGTTCACTTCTTCCACTATAACCATGTTACACCGCGCAGAGGAAATGAAAAACACCACCTGCAGAATTTATGAGTGCACAGTAAAAGTAGAGTGCATGAATAAACATGTTCATAGCGATCTAATTTGTCTGCAGCTGCAATATCTGGAGAAAAAAAATCCCACGTTTCACTTCTACTAGTAGAATCTTTCATCGAGTCCATGTGGTCACCAGACCCAGCGTCCATTGGCACCAGGCATCAGTAAAACTGATTTACCTCCACCTGATCCACAGTGGTGGATGGGTTCACAAATTCAGCGTTTTAATAAATAATAAAATGTGTCCAACAACATATCTGTCCTTACTCGTGAACCTCTATACAGGTTTAACAGCCTTCGTCTGGCATGGAAGCTGATTGGTGGCTCTTGAGCAACTGGCGCTGATTTGCTCATCACGGCCAGTGTTGGCGTCCAGCTGCGATGGCATCCAGCTGCGGTGTGAACAGTACAGCCAGCCATATAGCAGCTTATTATTACACAGTACTATAGATGAACTATAGATACTTAAGGCCCAGTATTACAAGATACATTTTACTAGAAATAGATTATTGATTTTTTTTTAAATGTTCTATTTGAAATCTATCTGATCCCTTTATATAATCCATTGCTCCACTAATGCACTTTCCCAGCGTTTCACTAGTGCTTGGGTACCATCAAGTTGTCTCAGTAAACCCTGGCCTCCCAGGACGTCCGTCAGTAACATGTGGAAATGGTTTGGACCAAGGTCAGGACTGTACTGGGGATGTGGCAAAAGAGTTCCTATAACGTGCAAGTGGTGGATGATTGTGTGACTTGAGTTTACAAGTAATCCACCAATTTTCAAAGATCAGGCATTCCACTCTCTGAATATTCACAGGAACAACTGAAGTGGGCACCTCGCCACCTCGCCCAAGATGAGACTCGCAGCCTTCTTTAAAACGCTTGTACCATTCAAATGTTTGACAGCAGCTAAGGATCTGAAGTCTTCTGTAAATGTTATTTGTTCTTCACCTCGATTCACCAGAGATTTCATCACAAATCCCGGTTTGACTTGAACACGTGTTTACACTTTTAACACATTATCTCGGCGAAGCGATTTCGGACAGGGAACCATAAAGTCTACCGGATGAGAGGAGGGATGTGATTCACGTGTCACATGAGCCATCTTCCACTGATGCACGTGCAAACCCCACATCTCTCCGCACGTCCATTAGCCCACATACAGTACTGTACACTACAGTACGGAGCGAGTAGAGATTAAGGGATTAGGCCACACTGAGTCTCACGGCTTCCAAAACTAAAAAACAAAAACTGTAACGTAAGCTTAAAACAGACCCCGAATCATTCCTCGATAAGCTTTTCAATCATAACAACTTCAAAAACAAGTCAATTGCTGTCTCAAATGTTTCCTATTAAATAGTATCAGCTACTAGTTAATTTGCTGAAAGCACAGATTCCCAGCAGGCCTGCTTGAAGATGTACACGTATGTTTCAGTAGTAATTGTTCATAAATAAGTAAAGAATGAAACCGATCTCAAAATCTATATCTGAGCGTTCTATGCTTGCACCACAGCCACTGAACCTGAGCTCATCCTCGCAGCCTCGAGCAGGGAGTTTCCGAGCAAAGCGGGACGTCGACAAGAGACTCGCTGACCTCTTAATACAGATCAAATGTCACCGGGAGTCTCTCTGGATGAAGCGCTGATCAATTATTAATTAAAGTGAGTGTTGTTTTTACTAAAGACACCAGCACACTTTACCACCAGCTGCTTCCCTCTGCCATTAATCCAGTGCCACTTAATACTTAATGAGAGACTGGCCATGCTGAAGGGACCAATGTGATATTACAGATCACAGAACAACAACCAACATGGCTGTGTGTGTGAATAAGTGTGTACGTGTGTGGGGCTGTAAGGTGACAGAACCTGGCCAGTCCAATACAAACAATGCTCTTGGAGTGAGATCACTACCCTATAATTGCCACATGTATTCTAATATTTAGAAAGAAAGAAAGAAAAAACGTGATGTCATGCTTTTATTAAAAGAAAAAACAGTTTTTAGTTTTATTCTTTTACACCTCAGCAATTTGCCAACGATTATAATTATTTCTTATTATAGACCAATGCATCATACTTTTGGTGGCCTGCTTCTCCTACTAATCCGCTCTCTAATCCATCACTGACTTCTGGTTGATTGTCTTTTCCAAACATCAGAAATATAGAAATATTTTCTATAGATACATGACATAGAAATCCCAAATTAAGTCAATTTCTGTTCCAGGTTGTAAAACTATCGGGTAAAATTGGAAAAGCTTCAAGGGGGTGAATATTTATGCAAGCCACTGTACATGTGTGAAGAAGATTCAGAATAAAAATCCATATAATGCATAATAATATGCTAAAAAGAAATAAACAAATAGAATTGAAATAGAAATAGAACTAAGTGTAGTACAGTAACAATAATAATAATAAAAATAATAATAATAAAAATAAGTACAATAAAAGATAAAGTGAAAATACAACAAATAAGGATATTAGAGCAAAGCATAAACTATAATAAATATAATTTAAAAAATCGAATTATACGTCTTTTATAAATTACAGATTAAATGACACTACTAAGGAACAGTTTTAGAACATAAAATTCTCAAAAATGAGACCTGTCTATTATTATATTCTATCATTATGCATTTTCTAGGAGGCCAACATGTGCAACTGTCAAAATTTGTCCAATTTTGCAGAAAATTCACAGCCTTTCCAGCACTATATGTGTGTGTGTGCAAGACAGAGAGAGAGACATTCAGCAGTAGTAGAATGTAGTATATAATAATAGAGACGAGTACCGCATGCCATATGAGTGAAATGACATTCTATGAAAGCACAAAATGAAAGCTGTGTGAAAAGTGAACATGGACCAGCAGTTTTCCCCGAGGCTCCCTTTCAGCTCAAAACAAACCTATCTCTTGAGATTTTTTAATGAAAACCCTTACTAGGAGGGGACAAAGGGCTTTTAATCTGCGCCATAATGTTAAAATGGATGGAGACGAGCGGCTGGGCCACGTGCCGGACAGCCGACGTGCTGAATTATAAAATCTTAATGAAAACATCGTTATATGTCTGAATGGACACCCGGGACTGAGATTGTTATCCAAGCCTAATGGTAATGGTGTTCTTGTGTGGTTTCCTTGCTAACACACACTTATACACGCGCAGGAACATGTGGAAGATGCCAGAGGCATTGAAGCACAGTAGAAGTAGTGCAGTTATGCCTGCCATAAATCCAGGCGGCTTTAGGAGGGAGGCCATTACAGGACGAGAGCCCTCGAAGCGAAGGCAACATTTTGATCAATTGCACTTTCAGCCCTCGCAGGACAAAATGGACAGTTGCCAGAAAGTGCTCTCTGTACGGATTTATGATTCCCACTTGAATCTTTGATGGGGGTACGCTACAAATGCTTGTCATCATCAAAGGCGTGATGTCAAAAAGGGAGCAAGCAGCAGCGGTAATACAGTCAGCATGGGAGACAAATAATCAGCACATAAATAATCAAAGTGATGAGGTAAGGAAATGCTGAGCAGGTCGGCTAAGAATAGGTCTGACTGACTGACACTGTAGAGCAGATTCACTGTCACAAGTCTAGGCATCTCCAAAGGGGCCTTGTTTTCCAGCCTGCATATGTATGGATTTATTTGTGAAACGGAATTAAGAGCCAGAAATGTCTCCAGAGTTTATGTATAATTTCATAAAAAGACACACTAACATGAAGCTCAATTTCCATGCGCCCATCCATTTTCCACACCGATTATCCTGTTTAGGATATCACCTGAGGCCTATTCCAGGGGACTCAAGGCACGACCCATCACACATCCAATCACACACTACGGGCAGTTTGGAAACTGGAATTGTTAATCGGTCTGCACTCTGCAAGTCATTGGGTTGTGGGAGAAAACTGGAGGACCTGGAGGAAACCAAAAAGGGACAGGGAGAGAATGCAAACTATAAACAAACATACTGAGGTGAGATGTGAACCTCCAACCCTGGCAGAGAAGGCGTGCTACCAATAAAGTCTGCAATTTAATGGACATATGCCATAGTCGATGCAAATGCGCAATATACCATCATTCTTATATACCAATGCCAGAACGTAATGAAATCTTTTGTTAACATTATTAGTTGACATCTAACACTTTGCAAAAGCAATCCAAATGAAATACAGGAATGAAATAAAAACCTAGTTATTTAGTAATGCTAAAAGTAATGGCACCCTATAAAAGAAGGAAGACTTACAAGAGAAGCAGTGATATTTAACTAAGACTGCTGAACCAAATAAGTACACTTTCTTTCAGAGCTCCTTCAGAACCCCCCCCTCCCCCCAACCCATGGATTTGCATTGCCAAGACAACACTAACAACTGGGCGAGGTAGCCAATATTAGCATATCATCGGCACGAACGCCCTCTGATGCTGATGAGTTGGAATAGTGTTCTGTGTTGCCGGGCTGTGCCACTTTCTTTGATTCCCATTTAGTGAGCCAGGGCTGTGCATAAACAGGGATTCTTTTAGCCCACAAACAGAATGGACAACTAGCAGACTATGAGGAGTATTCACCAAACGTGACACAATGTGTTTGATTAGAACCGCCTCCTTCTTCTTTAATAATGCGTGTCTATGGAAGCCGATGCTTGGTGTGTTTCAGCACAAGCTCATGAAGCACTCCTTCACCATTCAGCTGTCACTGAATTGTTGTCTTAGCTCTTTTTAAGCTTTATGGGATTTTGACATTTTGTTAGTATCACCAAACGTAAACGATGTGGACGGAACAAACTTCATTCTCCGGCTGATTGACATTATCAACATGCATGAGTTTGGAGAAAATGAGCATCAGTCAGATACCCTGACTTACACATGATTTTTATGCTTAAACAAATCTGTGTGGCTTAACAAACAAAGAACGTTCCTCTGAAACGGCTCAGGCGTAGGAACTGGACTAAAAATGAGAGGCAAAAAAGTCTATCCGGAGGCCTGGAGAACTATTCCTTAGACTACATTAGGAAATGCAAGTATATGTAACATGGTGGAGGCCCAAGACTTTTGCATAGTACTGAAGGCCTTGCTGAAAGTACTTATATTCTTATAACAATGATGTCATTTCCTGGACCCTGGGAAGATCTTTCAAAGGTGACACAACCAAACACAGTTTTAGAAGTTACAGGATAATCAATTGCTACAAGCCTTGGGGTGTTCTCCACACTGTAAAAAAGTTTTTTTTTGTTTGTTTTTATTATTATTATTAAGCCTGGAGGCTACCCCAGGAGTTTAAAGGCACACGGCAGGAACACCATATATGGAGTGCCAGTCCATCACAGGGTATGGTCATACACACACTCAAACACTCATACACACACTACGGGCGATGTGGGAACACCAATTAGCCTAATCTGCAGGTCTTTGGACTGTGGGAGGAAACCGGAGGACCCGGAGGAACCACTAAACCACCGTGTCGCCTAACTTAAAGCTTAAAAACAGTAAAATATGTTGTAGTAGACAGGTAGGAAGCTTTTTTTTTACTAATTAAACAGTCAATTATGGTTCTTATCCATCTAATTTCTTCTTATCGCTTATGTTATAACAACTGTTCCTTGATTTTGTCTTTACAATATTATTATTATTAGTAATAGTAGTAGTACAAGGGGCATTCAAGTCAGACTGGGACTTTTGGTTCCACAGTTGCAATACCTCCCAGCCGAGTTCCTATAACATGCAAGTGGTGTTGGTGAATGATTGTGTATACAGAAATTTCATCATAAGTTCCGGATTAACTTCATTATTATTATTATTATTATTATTATTATTATTATTACACTAAGCATCATTAATAACATGAATGAACTCACTATCTGACTAGCAACCTCAGTGATAACTGCACTCATTGTCGTTACTGTAACATAAAATTTCCTCTTTGTAATGAGAGTAAAGCTCTAATGCTGTTCCTCTGATGTATTAAAAAATAAATGTATGTGTGTTTTATGATTCCGCACAGATTATTATAAAGGTTAATTTTGCATGTGGATGCCTGTTCTTCAACCTCACGATCCATTTTATCTCTAATCCCTGGCAGAACGTGTGTGTGTGTGTGTGTGTGTGTGTGTGTGTGTGTGTGTGTGTATGACAGATCTATCCAGACTGTGTCTGTGTCTCAGAAACCATTTTCTGGAGGAGAGGCCCGCCGCCTGCTGCAATCCTCGTTCAGCTCCACTGGTTTGCTCCACCCTTCTGCAGTGCTTATAGTTGCTACTATTAGCATGCTCCTTTTTCTGGCACTATGTGTATGTGTGTTAACCCTTTTTTTTTATTATTATAACTAAGTCACATTCAGCAAGTAACACCATGAAGTACGAAGCCTAAATGAGGAGTTCTGTAATAACCATCAAATATTCCCAGGATGCTGGATTAATTCCATATTCATATGGAATACGGTCTGTTAATGTTAGCGTGCAGGAGTGTGTGTATGTGTGTGTGTGTGTGTGTGTGTGTGACAGAGAGATGTATTGGGTTTGGACAAAACTGGGTGTGAGAGCAGCAGGGAGATTTGGATTTGGACCAGGTATGAGAAGACACAGACCATCTGCTGGACGCGTTTGATAAACATAGCGACCATGTGCACAACCTATGCTAAAGATCTCTCTCTCTCTCTCTCTCTCTCAAACACACACACACACACACATATAGAATACACATCCTACCATATACCATGTGCCTAAGAAAAGAAAGTATGCTGTTAGAGCAACAACAGGATGGAACGATGATCATGTGTAGTGACCGAAGTTGATTATTTTCCTGTAAGAGCACCAATGTTTTGTTCTTTTCATGGCTCAGCAGTTTAACCAAAATGACATTCCTTTTATTAAATTGCGTACGTGTCGTTGCATTACTGTATGTCGGCTAGTTCTTTCTGCTTCTCTCTAATATGCGTTACAACCTGAAGCTAGAAATAAATATATAATCTCCAAAATATCATTGTAACGTTAATGACTGATAAATGACATTGCTGAGATTAGCTGGAGTGTGTGTTTAACTAGCATGCAGGGTGCATTTATTTATGCATATCATGATCATTGCTTTCCACAGTTTCATCATAGCACATACTGATCTAGTTTATGCCATAAATAATGTAACTGGCTAGTCACTAATTTGTCTAGTTTTGTCACGTCGTGTTAATAGACGTGAACCTGAACACACTGAACGTATTATACAGAGGGTATGAGAAAGAATAAAGATGCCAGGATAGAGGGAAAATGGGTGGGGCAAAATACAGTCAAGTTCTTAAGGTGAATGTCCTGGCATGGTCTAGTCCGAGGCCAGACTTAAACTCCATTTAAAATCTGTGCAATGTCTGCAGACTGCAGCGCACAACCGGTCACCGTCACATTTAACTCAACTTGAATGTGCAGTTCTGCAGAGAAGATGTGAGCCACTGAGAAGGTGATTATCTTCACCTGATTGAGTTTACAAGTCATTTTTACAAGGAGAGGGATGATCCTTTTCCAAATCAGTGATTCTGTTTTTGTTTCTTTTTCCCTGACACATTGGTGTTATATCTTTCACTCGGATGTTTAAAGTTGCACTGAGTAAATACAGCTGGATAAAATTATACAGTATATATATATATTAAAGGGCGGGGTATTCTTTTCTATACCTACTGTAGGTATAAAGCAAAGGGTGTGAAAACTTTTGCATTCAACTACTAAAAGTGGAATGAAGCAAGCATTCCCTAAAGGTTGGAAGAAAGAAAGAAAGAAAGAAAGAAAGAAGATTAAATGGACTGAAAGTGAAAGAAAGTAAGAAGTGAGAGCAGCTTTGCAGAAAAAAAATAAAAAGAAAGAAAGAAAGAAAGGCAGGTGCAAAAACTCTAGCTATGCAAAAAGAAGGAAGGAAAGAAAGAAAACCTCATATTTTACAATCAAGTCATGAGTTCTACATTTTAAAATGTTTCTAAATTATAGTGCACATGATGGCTCAATAAAATAACATATAATATCCTCTATATATACATTATAGGAGAGAAACCCAAAACAAAGAAAAGCAAGAAGGCAAAGCAGTCATCAGAACCCTATCCATGTAGAAAAAAAGAAAGGAATGAAACTTGTGGTTTTTCTTTTTCAGTCTACAGATCGTTAGCGAGGCTCCTACTGACTGCTCTGAAGATAAAACTCACAGAGAAGCCACTTGTACATAAACTTTAATACACAATCAGTGAGTAAAGCAATGCACAGCTACACGTCATACAAAGAACATAAACCTGAGGAAGGATGCCAAGTGTCCTGACTGTAATATGTTTAAACTGATCCCTGTGTGTACGGGAGACTCGGGTCCATCAGCAGCGCTCAGCTCAGAGTAGATTAACACGTTCTCCTTTCCTCCACAACACACACACACACACACACACACACACACACACACACACACACACACACACACACATATACACCTCCATCCTGCAGGTTCTCAGCAGCATTTCACTCATCTGCAGAAATCTGTTAAACTCTCCAGCTCCTTAATTCTTCATCTGTGCCATTAACTGGATTTCATTAATTATTTCCTCTTTTCAATTACAGGTCCGACTGCAGCGAGGAGCTCTGGGACGCGAACGCCGTGTAAAATTTCAAAGAGAAAAGGACCTTCAAAAAACATGTGAAGTGCAAACGATATAAATCCACCTGAGGCATGGAACTGCCTCGAACATGAGGCAGGAGTAATCAGGACAGCACAACAACAACAACAACAACAACAAACCTTACGTATGTTAACCCTCAGTGTAATACCAAATCTAAAAATTTCAATACATTTTCCAAGACTATTTTTTTTATTGTTGTCATTTTATGTGTTTTGTTATTATGATTATTTTTTACCCAGGTAACGATAAAGTTATATTTATTTAATTGAATTCATAAAAATGTAGAATACAAAAATACTTATCTTCTACTTATGTTTTCTTTTGTGGTACCGAGACTATAACTGACACAGTTACTAAATGTAGTTCTTCAACTGATAAAGGGTTAAAAATCTCTGTTTATTTACATCACATGTGTGCAGACACGTACAGGATTGAGTATTGAGTATTAAATAATAAGCCTATATACTTTATAAAAAGTTAACTATCACTAATTACGATACGAATCATGCAATGATTACCAATGGGTTTGATAAGTATTCCAAAAACAAACAAACTCAAAATAAATAAAAAAATTAATAAATGTAAAGAAAAAAAGACATTTTGATCATTTAAATACAGTACTGTGCAAAAGTCTTAGGCGCCATATTATCTGTAGTACAAAGTTTGTTACAGTATATAAGTTTATTATGTCTGCATTATTATGTACGAGACCATTCCCTACAAAGATACACTAAAAGTATTGAATAAATAACATTACAGAGGAATATTTGCCTGTCTGTAAATAAAGCGACATATTACATGACAGACCAGTTTTCAGATAAAAAAAAAATCAATAATGTCGACTCCTGGGTTTTGCATGAAAATAGAAAGGAGCAGCATGCTCAGTAAAACCTAACAGCTGTTTTATTTACAGTACGGTGCAAAAGTCTTGGAGACATCCAAACAGAAGCCATATGCAATGAAAACATTTCTACATTAAAAGAAACTTCTGTAAAAAGCACTAAATAATAACATAAACAATAAACGGTCAATATTTGGTGTGGAAACGCTTTGCTTGAACATGAGCGGTGGTGTTCGATACAGATGTGTGCAGTATTCTAAGTAAACAAAAACATCAACAGGACAGACGGATAAGCAAACAAACAAACAAACAAACAAACAAACAAATAAATAATTGGTCTAAATAGTTTTTTTCAGGCTGGAATTGTAAAACTGTGAATTTCATAATAATTTGTTCACGTACATAAATAAATAAGTAAGTAAATAAATCAATAAATAAATCACCTTTTTGGTTATTTCCTACTGTAGGTGGATTATGACAACAATAATGTTATGTATCTATCTGTATTCATACAAGACCTTATGGCTTCAGGTAGAGGGCAAATCATAAAAGCACATTTAATTGAAAAGGCTAGGGGTTGCGTCACGGATGACATTTTAATCAGCGAGGTGATTTTATTTATTTATTTTTTATTGCCCAAAAATAAAAAAAATAAATTAACTTTCTCCAGCCTTACTTTCACTCTGATGTTTTCCGACTATAGAAGTTGATTCTCTATTCTGCAGTCCTCAGATAAATTCTACATGCAGGAAAATCAACGAACAAACTAACAACGCAATCAACTGAGCACCAAAAACACAATATGCAAAGACAAAAAAAAAATACAGTGCGAGAAATCCGAATGCGTTTCACGATCGGAGGGGGTGGGGGGAGAGGTGGGGGGAGGAGCACAGAAAATGGAGAGTGAGTGGAAGGATGAGAGAGGGGGAAGAAGAAGACCGTCGTTCCTCCGTGCAGCACCGCCCTGATAGCCATCAGCAATTTCTGCACACACTCCAGTCCTCATTTGTTAGCGGCCGTGACCGACGCAGCGTCCGCGTGTCGAGGAATTTAACATCGGCTCGCCGGTGCAGGGAGTGGAGACACAGCAGCCACGGCGGCCATTTTGATCTCTTACGAGAACCTGGACTTCCTTATTTACTGTTACAGTTTATACCAGGGTGTGGTGTAATTCCGGATCCTAATTGGTCAGAAAATGTTAATATACAGTAACAGCAGCTCTGAGAGTAGCGCCTGACGTTAGCGTTTCTATGGTAACTCACGGCAGATGCTCCACATCAACAGCTTACTGTTTTGCATAAAAAGATGTTTATTTAGCGTTAATGAAGGAGTCTGTAGTCTCTCCTCTCCAGCTGGATCTTCTAATTCTTTAATAGAATAATAAATAAAGTGCAATAGGTGTCTGAGACTGTATAGACCGTAAAGGAGGAATGAAACAGTTTAAGGGAAGCTGGTATGGGAAAATAATCTCTGCTCACTGGAAGAGGAAGTGGAAATGCTGCAGAGACGGCCATTTTGATTTTTTCCAGGAATAAAAAAAAAAAGCATGCATTGACATCCTCATGGCATAAGATCTCCTACACTTTGCTGTCTGGATTCTGATCATAACTGGAAATACTGTATATAAAATATCCAGAAGACTATCCTGAAGAATAGTCCTAATTCATATTCCCTAGAAATTATTTACTTGTTATATATGATTACGATTTGATTTTACATTTAATTTCTATACAATTATAACAATTCTTTTTTTTGTAAATCCATATTAAACAATCCATCCTGATCAGACGAAATGAGATCAGTAACATGTTTCACTCTCTTCCCTCTCAGGACGTAACATTTGAAATCTGCACAATGCAAATGAACAAAGCTCGCAAAATAAATATTGAACCTGGGCGCCGGCGCTTAAACGCCTGTCTTATCTGGTTCAAGTTGAGGAGGACGTGCCGGGGCCCCGCCGCCCTCACCTGGCACGTCTCCACGGCAACGCCGCGCTGCTGAAAAATGGCATCCAGACATAGATGGCCCTTCATTAGATATCAACGCAGCGGCTGACAGCAGAGATAATGGCCAATAACACGGTCTTCTGTTGGGAGTAAATGAAAGTCTCCAGGGATCCGGGGGCACGCTTCAGGAAGCGGAGCAACATGCGTATACACACCTCACACACTCTCGCCGAAGAAATACAGTATATACCTACATTCTATATGGATGGGGAAAGTAACGGTATATTATTCTATTCATGAAATATCTTATGTACACTTTAAAAAATAAATTGTAAATTTTACGGTAAAAAAACGGCAGCTTTGGTTGCCAGAATTTTACCGAAAAAAATACGTTATTGCACTGTAAAAAAATAAGCCGTAAATTTTATGGTTATAAAATGACAGCTGTGGTTTACCATTATAAAAAAGTAGCAACATTTTTGGTTGTACAGGATTACACTCATTATACTGTAAATTCTATGGGTTTTAAGTGTTTTTTTTTGTTTTTGGAGCCAGGCCAGGACAACAGTAGTGCTTTGGTTAGCACTGTTGCCTTGCACCGCCAGGGTCTGGGTTCGATTCCCGGTCAGGCTTGAAAAAAAACAAAAACAATTGAAATCCGTAAAATTAGTGCAATTCTGTACAACCTAAAAAACATTGCTACCATATTTTTCACGGTAAACGTCAGGCAATCACAGCTGCCGTATTTTTACGCTTTATTTTTTTACAGTGCAAGAACGTATTTTTTACGGTAAAATTCTGGCAACCACAGATGCCAGTTTTTTACCGTAAAATTTACGTTTATTTTTTACAGTGTATATAAAATACGTACTTATGTATTTATGCTAAATTAACGTTTGAATTTGAGTAATTTTCTTTTAATAATTATAACATGATTCATGTGAAATGTTCATTTAGCATAAACAAAAATAATACCAGTTCATAATAGAATAATATTATAATTATATCTTTTTTATTTGAATAATACTTTTCTGAAAGGAAAAAAACTAAAATAACAAAAACAAAATGTGTATGATGTCACAACACTTGAACCAATCAAAACAGATATGCAAATGATAACGGTAATGACGTGAAACTGTAGAAAGCATGCTAGCTTGGTAGCATATTAGACAATAAACTAGCAACGGTAACATAGTGATTATTTTCCTGTAAAGTGTTTAAATCTACTGTTTTTATTTACTGTCCAATGTTATGCTTGTTATCTTATTTCTTTAATACTTACTGTACACCATACATCCATGAAACGAGTTACTGTATGTCCAAGGGGCGTTTCGGCTCAGCGTCTTAGACGTATGTACAGTAGAATGTATCAAGATCTATCCTGTTGACGAGGCGTTCTTGTCTTTCGATAGAACCCTACTGTAACTCGACTACTTTAGCTTAAACGCTAGATTTGCCCATAAGGCTAGACTGGTGAATATCCGGAGCTTTCCCTTGATTTCTGTGTGCGCGCGTCTTCCCGCTTTGCATGCGACATTTAATTACTCCGGCCTCCTTTCCCTCAGACGCCGAGTGGAAGTAAAGTTCCGCTCTTTAACTCTCTCTCTCTCTCTCTCTCTCTCTCTGTCTGATGCTGATGGAAATATTCTAAGCTAAAAATATTCGACACTAAAGCCCTGAAGAATCGGACAGAAGGACACCACTGGTCGCGACTCTAACCAGAGCGAACTGTAACGGTAGAAATGAAATATTTCAGAAAATGATTTTAGGAAATGATGATGGATTGTTATTATTTTCATTGTCTTTAGGGGCGCTGAGATTAGCTTTAGGGGTGTTAAAATCACTTACGCTATTTCCTCTATAAGGTAATTAAATGCGAAAGAGTTTATCACAGAGTCTCAACGGGAGATTATATTTCTAGGCAATATATAGAAGGCTATATTTTACAATAATGTGCAAAACACTGATCTAGTCAGCTTGCTAGCATTAGCACAACAGGTTTAGCATGATTCTGATAACTGTTTAAAATTTTTGTTAAAAGCTAGCTAGCATTAGGAATGTGTTATATATGCTGTAAATAACATCCGCCTTGATTAGCTCGATTAGCTTATTAGCTTATTATTTATTGTTTCTGTCACACCTCCGATGCGTGATGAACCAGCAGGGCTCACTGCAGAGCGGGGCATGACATGGGGACCGGTATCTTCCTCAGGGACATGTGAGTAACAGTTACACCATCAATAGACTTCTACTGCACAGCGAAGCTCATTATAGACACGGCAAAAGCGAGTCCCGCTCACGAAAGCAGCATGTCTAACTAACCCCGGATCACGCCGAGGGGGAGATCGATTACTGGTGAGACCCATCTGTCGTCTGGAAATCCAACTATCCGTCCATCCACTCAAGCATGCGAGCCATCCATCCATCCATCCATCCATCCATCCATCCATCCTTCTGCCGACCAATGAGAAGCACAGCATTAAGAATTAAAAGCCTGTGGCTGTCCGGCGTCTAGGGGTTAATGTGCAAAGCGAAACACAACCAGTGAAGTCAGGCTTCAGGTCCGACTGCTGACCAGTTAAACATCTTTCACAACAGGGATTATTTGATATTTGATCACACTGCTTCAGCGATCATTCAGTCTTTTAAGAGGTTCAGGAATTGATGATGATGTTTATTTTTGGTTAAAGCAGCATGGGTGCGAAAACATGACGTTTCTGTAATTGTGATAATATTCGCTTGTATTTTTGGGTCTGTAGTTTAGTATGTAGTGGATAACTCTATCTGAGATCTCGACAGAACCTTAAATGATTCTTTAATATGATGAAGCCGGGCACCGTTAAAGGGTTTTTGTTATTGCTATTTGTTTTTGCTTATTTGCTGCTTTTTGGTGTTTGTCTGTTTCTTCTCTTACTGTACAGTACTGTAAATGATGTTAAGGCATGAGAGAAAATGAGTCTAAAGAAAGGGAATGAATACAATTCGAAATATGAATGAATCTTAAAATAAAAATAGAAAACGCAGTAAACTTAAAAACATAACAATAATAATAATCACAAATAAGCCAAACAATAAAAACATCCTGACAACAATAAAATAAATGTTGAAGCTAGATAGATTTTGAAATGTTACAAACGAATAAATGAATGAATGAATGAATGAATGAATTAGTGTATATGTTGAAGAATGTTAAATGAATAAATGAATATTTTGTATATACTTTGTACAAAAAAATATTATTTTTCATTTAAGCATCTAGAAATAGTTTATTGATAATGTTGTTCAGCTCCTCCGGTCGAGGGGTCGCAACAGCAAACCATCTGATCCGCACAACAACCTGGTGGAGGTTTTACACGCCGGACACGGGGAGAACAGGCAAACTCACACACACCAGACTCGAGGTGGAAATCGAACCCCGAGCCTGGAGGTGCGAGGCCACGGTGTTAGCGACTACGCCACCATGCTGCCCAATTTGCCATTTCTTCAAATTATTTTAATTTAGAAACTAAAAACAGGCAGGTTCATGTAAAGGAAGTGGTTTAGATTCAAGGGGCCAACTCTGAGCTCCGCTTTCTGTCTTTCCTCTAGACTCTTTGATTCAATTACTCTGAGCACTCAACAACACCCAGTGGAGGAACACAAAAAAAAAAAAAAAACCACCAAAAAGGGTCTACAATTTCTCTACATATTTGCTCATATTGTATACAGTATGAATGAATATGCCGTTTACTCTCCCTGTTGTCTAACAACTAGCCGGCTAGTTATCTGTTTATACTGTAAATTCCCAGGGTCTGAATCTGGATTATTATTTTCCCAGAACTTAATTTATCAGTGGCACGGCTTGTCAAATCATCGCCAAACCATTGCAGCAACTATTCTGTTTATTACTGATGTTTGCTAGCTACTGTAGCGATGTCAAAAATAACTAAATAAATAAATAAATAAATCTGGCATTTGCATATTGGATGTGATTGGTTCAAATTTGTGACATCATAAACCTAGTTCTCATTAGATGTTTTTCCGGTCCAATTTTTTTTTTTCTTTTTTTTGAGAAATAGCGGAAAAGTGAAGTCGTGATGTGTTTTTCCTGTGTGTTTGTGTGTGTGTGTGTGTGTGTGTGTGTGTGTGTGTGTGTGTGTGTGTGTGTGTGTGTGTGTGTGTGTGTGTGTGTGATTGGCCTCTGTGAAAGACAGCAGTTTATCCTCACCCTGACAGTTATTGCCGTGATGTCTCATAATGCCTGTCCAGCGACTCTCCCGAGAAATGAACTAATTGCATTTTGACCTGAGAGATAGCACATGTTAAGATTAATCGAAATGTTAAACTAATTTAGCGAAGGGTTTTTTCGCTGATTGTAATGAATTACGGATATCAGCGTCGGGGTGTCGCTCTTAAAGTCAATACGAGCGGACGAGTTCCGAGGGGAACCGTCGAACAATTAGCAGTTCGATGGAAAGGTCATTTCGCATTAAACCTGCATCTGACAAGTCACCGCAACCCCATTTTACGTTTCCAATTTCTTTGTCAAAACCAATTTCCCCGTCAGCGAACGTGTCAAAATAGAGTTATGTCATAAGAGCGAATGGAAATGACCGTCATTTGCGTCCTGCGCGGAGACGCCGCAGTCGGAGGGGTTCAATTAGGCGGCGAAGTCACCTTTGTGAATGTTATTTCATGCGCTTGCGAGTTTCGAGAAAAGAAAGAAGCGGGCGAGAGCGACGCAGCAATCACGGTTTGAAAAGATTATCTGCATTATTTCGAGCATTGTGTAATTACGGGCGTCTCATTTTCGAAATGGCTTTTATGCCAGACGGCATTATGTTTCAGCTGTCTGACATGGCGGTCTTGACAAAAATATAAAAATACCTCGAAGTATCTTAACAACACTTAAGAGTAACACGTTCAACTAAGCTTGCATTTACACAAACACAATATAAATGCATTTATGACACATTACACTATGTACACAACACCTTTTAATACCTGGCATGCATAAATGCTTATAATTACATCACTGTAATTGATGGGATGTCTGTACATAACACTTTACGTATTAATCTTGTCTTTATTATGCATTATGAATGCTAATAAAACACCTAAGCGTGTAATATAAAGTTACACATACAGTACAGTTCAGATCAATACGCTTCATAACACTCTATAACATCAGGTTACATAATGCAGTACTGTATATATAACAAATATTATAACGCACTATAACACAGACAGCCTCAGATGACATGTATGGTCTTCACCCTCACAAGCTCACGTATGATGCATTATAGTACACATACTGTACAATCAAATATAATAACTTTTTATGTTTTAAATTATGCCAGAAACACTTTGTGATGTCAGGTTACATAACACATTATAACAACTGTTAATAAGAACACTGGAGTCAGTGAGAAGCTCTGAAGCACTGACTGTATTCAACACTGAACACTTCTTATTAATCCTGTATTCATAATACACTAAAACACAAATATGGTTACATTATATAAGATGGATGTTATAACATCTTATAAGGCAATATTTGTGAATACACTGATACACAGAGTTTAGTACATGACCTCATAATGTCAGCACAGTGTAACGTGGCAACTCTAGTTCCTAATATTGTACTGCATTATAAAAAATGCTTTGATAACACAAGCTATAATGCATTATAACCTTATCATGAATTAATAAATTCAATTGTGCTCAATTTCCGGGTTTACAACCATGTGTAATATATAATGTAAGCATTATTACAGGATTATTACATGTTTGAAATATACTGTAACACATAATAACTTGCAATTCATACACTATGAAAATGTTTATTATGGTAAGTGTTATAATGTGTTATAACACCCACGATGCGCAAACTGTACGCAACTCCTATGTTAAATATAATAGAGCATTATTAGCCTTATAAAGCCCTTATCGTAGAGCATTATAAGCACTAGTTTGGTGACCAAACGTCTTTTAAATGTAAATGAAACTGCTATGATGCATTAGTAAACCCTTTATAGTGCATTACAACATTAATGGCTATTAAATACTTATAATGTGTATAAGTTAGTGTATAATGTGTCAGGTGACCTGACATTATGAATGATTTCACATTCCCCTGCTTTATAAATGGTTACACATGATATAAATGTTCTGTTAAGCATTATAAATGGAAGAAATGCCTGAATACCATGTTATAAATCAACATTATTGTATATGATTTATGACATGTTATTAAGGGATTTATAATGCATTATGAATACGGCGTTCATAGAAAATGTTAAGTCACAGACTGGGTTTCCTGCCTTTCAAGACAATTTGAAACAATGCAACCACACACACACACACACACACACACACACACACACACACACATGCACACACTCAAACATACAGACACAGAATGAATGAACCTCAGCACTCTGCCAGGCTTGGCAGTTGTGACAAAGTGAAATGCCAGTCATGCCCTCAGGCCTGTATGAAAGTATTGGACCCCCCTCGACTCGGGGAGCGCCGCGACGCCTGCTGAAGTGCCAGAGGCCAACGGGCATCAACTGAGAAACATAAATTATAACGACATTGATAGATTTTCACCACTCGCTGCTACAGAAAGAGTCTCAGGTAGACTGACCTTAAATAGTTTCAGTCTGTGGTGGGAAAAAATAAAAATTAAAAATTAAAAGGTAGTGGTATTAATTTAGGTCATTATATTAACAATGCTCATGTTTGATGGGTTACAACATGGAGTCACTAGAGTTCTAAAGAGGTGAAATAACTTATCATGTATCTACTTTAACCGTTAAAAATGGGTGTGGCCTATCACAAAACACTGATATTAATCATATAGAACGTCAAGCAAATATGTTGCATTAATATCTAGATCTGATGAACAGATATATGAATGTCCTCTAGGCTCATACTGTATAATATGCTTCATTAAGTGTATTATAATCATTTATCCTAAGTTTATTATCTTTCAGATTACAAAATCACAACATATTATTAATATCTGTTAATAAAAACTTTGTGGTTGTCTGAATGCAGGGCTGGATAAAAATTGGGAGGGTTGCGTCAGGAAGGGCATTTGGCATAAAACATTTGCCAAGTTTGTGCATCGGGTGGTCCACTGTGGCGACAACAACAACTTCCCATTAATTCTAGATTTCTTGTATATTGATAAACACGAAATCTATGAGGAAGGGTGGAAATATGTTAAAATAATTACAGAGGTTATCTTTAAACTATATACATAGTTACATATAGATTTTCCCTTTGAAGAATTGTTTAAAATGATAGAGTTATTTATACTGAATCCCAGATTGTAGCAGAGGTCACGTGCAAACACCAAACACTCGTCTTAGAAAATTGCACTTCATTAATACAGCAGCAGAGGGCGATCTTCTCACCAGCTCATGTCAAACACCATGACCTCCACAAACGCTTCGTCTCCATATTAACCAAAACAGAGGACTCAGATGATGACCCCCCCCCCCCATCCTCTCTCCAACAGAAACCCCCCTCCAGGCTAAGTGTTCTTAACCCTTTGTCTCATGGGGCCGAGACTAAAGGAGTCCCCAGGCAGCCCATAATCACGTCCTTTCACACTGCATCGCCCTCTCTGCCTGACAGCCCCCGAGACACCACTCTCCAAAATATGGCCTCTATTCCTCACAATGCACCAAAACACAAAACATGCTTTTTATCTACTTGGAGGAATTTTTATTCATTGCACCGGACGATTCTGACACTGAAACGATAAGAGAAAACATGAAAACGCTTGTTTAATAAAGTAAAAAAATATATAATAATAATTTTAAAAATTATAATAAAATAATAGGGGGAAAAAATTCCACGTGAACCCGCCACATGTTTGTATTAACATTTCGAATTTACGAAAATGTCTAATATTTGAAAATTAAAGAAAATCATATATTTTTTTATTATCAATAATTTTGAGGTCAAAGTCAAGGTGATTACATAAATAAATAAATAAATAAATAAATAAAT
>QMIH01000461.1:359303-369303 GCA_003987875.1 Clarias batrachus | reverse complement strand
TCAAATCCTCCTGTTTGTGCTCAGCACAGAGTGTACATCCCTCAATTTGTCCCACAGCGAGAGAGAGAGAGAGAGAGAGAGAGAGAGAGAGAGAGAGAGAGACTGGGAGAGAAAGAGAGAGAGAACAGTACAGTACAGAAGTGCAGGAGCACACTTACTATTTTTTTTTCTTAACATCTCTGTAAGTTTAGAGAGAGAGACAGAAAGAGAGAGAGAGAGACAGAGAGAGAGACAGGGAGAGAGAGACAGGGAGAGACAGAGACAGGGAGAGAGAGACAGGGAGAGAGAGAGACAGGGAGAGAGAGAGACAGGGAGAGAGAGACAGGGAGAGAGAGAGACAGGGAGAGAGAGACAGAGAGAGACAGAAACAGGGAGAGAGAGACAGGGAGAGATAGAGACAGGGAGAGAGAGACAGGGAGAGACAGAGACAGGGAATGAGAGACTTGTGGTTTGTTGCATTTCCACATCACACATTACATAACTGTGTAAAGTTGGTGCACACGAGGCAAATTGAATTCAGGCCCAGGAGACGCACCACGGCATCGTGGGTAAACTGGAGCTCGAGTTGTTTTGATAAGCCTGGCGATGTAAAACTTTACACTTATATAACAATAATAATAATAATAATAATAATAAAAACAAATAAAAGCAGTGGCTCTGCAAAATAAAGCGCGCGGCTCTCAGCACAACTTGCCAGCTTCATTAGAAAGAAGAAATATTAAAACCATAAATCCACGGCTGCTTATAGTTTTTCTTGTCTTGCATTGTCCTTGCCAAAAACAAATCCTTACTCTAAATTCATCCAAATCCTGCATTCTTTCCATTCGGTCCGTCATTCTTCCTGCTCTCCGTTTTCCCTCCTTTCATCCTCCCTACATTCCTGCTTTCATTTCGGTCTTCCTCGTTGTGCAACGTCCTTCTTTACTTACTTCTGCCTGTCTTGTTTCTCTTGTCTTCCTTCCTATCACTTGTCCTTCCATTTTCCCTTCCTTCCCTTCTGGCTGTCATCCTTCCTTCCTTCCTTACTGTACGTACCTCCTTGCATGCCTCCTTCCCACATCTTCCTACATTTTCCCCCTTCTTTTCTGTCTTCCTCTTTGTTTATGCTTTCCTTCCTTTCTTCCTTCTCTTGTCTTCCTTCAATTCTACAGTATCTTCCCTCCTTCCTTCCTGTCGTGTTCTTGCCTTCCTTCCCCTTTATCCTTCTTTATCTCTTTCCTTTATTCATTTATATCTTCCTTCCTATTTTCTCTCCTTGCTTCCTTCCTCACTTCTCTTGTTCTCCTCCTCCATTTCTTCCTTTCTCATTTCTTTCTGTCCTCCATCCCTTTCTTCCTTTCTTCTTTCATTCCTTAAATCATTCATGTATCCCTTCCTTTTTTTTCTTTTCCTTAATATGGATCTCCCTTCCTTCCTTCCTTCCTGTCTTTTTTTTCCCGCCTTCATTCCTTCCCTTCGCTTGTCTTCCTCCCCGTGCTTTCCTCCATTTCTTTCTTCTTTCTTTCCTTCCTTCCTGCCTTCCCAGAAAACGCCCATGAACCTTAAATAAAGTAAAGTAAGATTCCTTACTGAAAACCTCAGCAACAATTCATAGTTGAACCTTGTGTTATTTAAGGTTATAACACTTCGGACGTCACTTCATGTAACATGTTATAGAATGAGTTGTGTATTAGTGCGAGTGCATTAATATAAACTCTCAGAGATGCTGTTATAGAGAATTGATGAAGACCTCCTGACCAATCAGATCTGTGAATTCATCAGTGCTGTGACGTAAACCAAATTACACACGCGTACGAGCTGAACGCGCATTAATGCGGCATGAGTTCACTTTTCGCTATAGACTTGGATTTTATTTACATATCAGCGCAAACTGTTCATGTTATAGCACAACGTTTTCTTTTTACATGCACCACACACACACACACACACACACACACACACACCGTGCCAGATTGAATGCTAAAGAAATAAAAGCGCTGACTGCATGAGTTACACTGATATTTTCAGCAAAACATGCGAGTCTGCTGTAAATACAGCGCTGTGAAAGTGTGACGGCTTCTGCAAGTTCACGAGTTGAAGATATCTCACACTGACACACACACACACGCGCGCACACACACACACACACACGGCATAAACGCTGCTGTAAAATGTACAGTACAGTATATAATCCTATACATTTTTAAAACGTCTCTCATATCTGTGGAATTACAGCCTCTGCCACAATGAAAGGTTTCCCAAATCTAGATGACTTGGCAACCTTTCTCTCTCTCTCTCTCTCTCTCTCCCTTTTTTTTTCCCCATTATTTTCTTGCGATGGCAGAATAAATTGCATGAGGTAAATTTAGAGGCAGTCTCTCACCCAGCCTCCCCTCGAGCTGAACACACAATGTTTTGCGGCCTGATTACAGTAATTGGCTGAGCATTTGTGTGACGTCTCGGTCCCCAAAAATGACAGGAGGAGAGGAGGAGGAGTGGACCGCCACCCCGCTTTTTGAAAGCGTCAAACGTGGCCTACAATTAGACTCTTCTGGGCAGGTGCAGCCTACTGATTATGGCCATAATTGGGTTAATTTTCTCTCGGCCTGTGTGCTTGAATTGACTTCCTGAATAAAAAGAGCCTTGGGCTGTCTGGGCACGTGGCGTGCGCAAAAAAAAGTGGAAGGGGATGATAGCGGCTGAAATGATAAAGCGGCGGACAAAAGCCAACGATGTGCACGGGGTTTTAAAATCAAAGCAAGGTGCAACTGGGAATGCAACAAAAAAAAAACGTCAGTGCTGTTCTACAGTAGGTGGAGGAACAATGCGGCGGTATGAGGGAGAGCAGTTACTGGTACCACCGGAATATTTTTATATATTACATATTATATTATTATATTATTACATATTATATTATTATATTATTACATATTATATTATTATATTATTACATATTATATTATTATATTATTACATATTATATTATTATATTATTACATATTATATTTTTACATATTACAGCTGTTTGTGTTTATGTTTTCTATTAGAAATATTCGGAAATCGAAATCTTGTTTTTCAGATATAAACATTCATTTAATCTTTAAAAAAAATGATTAAAAAAAATCATAAATGTGTTAATGTGTCAAAAATGCAAAAGGTTACCCAGTAAACAAACAAATAAAAACAAACAAACAAACAAAAACATCCACCCACACACAGAGGGTCAGAACACAGTTGATTGAAACAGATGGATTTAGTGTGTGTGTGTGTGTGTGTGTGTGTGTGTGTTACAGCAGGGAGGCGGTTGGACACCAAAGAGGATTAGCCCACAACAATTCATCAGAGCCATTCTGTAAAATCAGCGGCGAGTGGCTGAAGCAGAGACGCTGAAGGAAAAGCCTCATCATCTCCAGACAAATGAAGAAGCCGAGAGAAGAGGAGCTGATAATCTGCCCTGAGGGAGGAGGTTAATAAATGAACGAGTCGAGTCAGGCGAGGTGAACGTGATGCGGTGTGTTTTGACCACAGGACTCTGGTTCAGCTTCGGCTTAAACCCTGACTCTGACCTTCCCCGACGCCGTGACGTGCTCGCTGTAGAAACCATTTAGTTTAAGCAAGCTCAGGTTCTTTGATAATACTGATTTGTGTTATAAACTCATCATCATACATAAAACAACAGTTATAAACTAATCTGGAATTAATAGATAACTACAGCAGCATGTATAAAGGCCTTACTAATGCACATGATATGAATGGGTTCATAGTTTATCAATATAACCTTACAGAAAGGGATACATTTTTTTATGCTTACAACCTCTCATAAGGGCATCGACATACAGTATATTTTCATTTTCATAAGGTTTTAATAAAATATCGAACACGCTCTAAAGATGCATCATGACATTCTATGAACATGCTTTAAACCTACTCATAAGTGATTCTGACTTTTATACAAAGCATTACTGTCTCATGTTTACTATAACAGTACATAATGCATTATAAGCATTATGCACGGTTACAAGCATTTTAAGCATGGTTGTACAGTATCTAGGAAATCACTCATGAGTTCAAACAAACACCCTTACAGAAAGGGTTACACTTTGACGCTTACAAGCACTTATAATGCGTTATAAGCATTGTTATAAAGTACATTTTTTCGTTTTTCATAAACATTAAGTAAAATGCCTTACATGCCATCATGACTTTCAATGAACATGTTTCTAAGCTATTCATTGGTGATTCTGACTTTTATAGAAAGCATTACTGTTTCGTTCTCGCAACATGCGTTCGTAATGCCTTATAAGCATTGCTGTAAAGTATAATACACTGTCAAAAGTACAGTAATTACGCTATTGTGTTAACTGCCTCATAAATACATCATAATGTTATTACTATAAAATTATACATATGATCTTCATAGAATGCTGTACGCTTTGTGTTTATGGCCATTTATAATGAATTACTATAAAGTGTAATAGATTTTCATAAGTGTTTGTAATCATGGGTGGAATGACTTTTAAATGTTACGAATGGATTTGCAGGTCCATTGTTCTTATGACCAGACTGAGAGCCAGGAACGCTCAGACTCTATCTCTAAAGAATTGTCATGATTTCTTCTGAAAATGCACTGCATGTCATGGCAGTTGTTATGAAGCATTATGTATTGTTGTGAATATATATTCCTAATGATTTCTGCTCTGTAGAGGAATAACATTCTCTGGGCATTTTCTCAACATGTTATATCTCATTTATACAGTACAACTGCTTAAAGCATGAAAATGCACTGCACTTCATGGTTATAATGCATTATGACCACTGCTATAAACTGCGGTGCATTTTCATGCTTTAAGCAGCTGTAAAATTGAGTTATAACATATTAAGAGAATGTTATACTTCTACAGCGGAGGAATCATATGTTCACAACAATTCATAATGCTTCATAAGACTGCTATGAAGTGCCATGCAAGTAATCATGACAGTTCTTTAGAGATGTCTGAGCGTTCGTGGCTTTCAGGTTGGTTTGCTAAACAAGTGGTTCATGTACTGTAAAAACTCCCAGTCTGATGGATGATCCCAGAGCAGTGAAGACTTCTCTCATCTCTACTGAAACAAATGAAATGAATGCTTTTAATATGTAATGCATTAGGCATACTCGTCACTTTTCCATTATGTGAGATTTATTTATAATGTAGATATTTTGTATGTATTTGTACGTATTTGCATGTAGGATTTTAAATGTTACACCTAATACTGTATGTCTGATTTTGTCGGAACACTCTCCGTACATCGCTGCTACAAAAACTCCTCACGAGCATGGAATCGGTGTGGAAGATCCCAGCAGTGTGTGATCTCGGATCTCCACCTGTCCCTGCTACGGAGGACAGATGGAAGGACGGCGTTGTTGGCACAACAGACCGAGGGTGAAGCCCACACACGCCTATTTTTTTTTTTCCCATCCAGAAACACTCTCTCGAAACATCAAACAGCTGAAGGAGCTCAGGGCCAGACGTAAGACAGTGAGGGGCGAAGAGAGGGCTTAGACGCGGATGTTGGAAACGGCACGACTCCAAATACACACCGGGTTTCTTCTCTGCAGCACAGCCAGAGTGACGCTTAGGATTTTTGCATTCTCAAAATATATAAAGAGCAAATACATGATTGGAGATCGAAGCCGACTCTTTATAGTCATATACAGTAAAATATATTAGATACGTAAAACAATATTAAATAAAACAATAATAAAAATTAAATTAACAAAGCAGGGTTAAAGTATACATATCAGTCAATCTATCTATTTTTATTATTTTATCAACCGGATGCTCGTTTCTATGGGGGTGCCAATAATTTTGGAGTCAGCCTATTAACTAAAGAATTGACGTGAAATTAGGTTCACTGATCCAAAATTAAATAATAAGCTGGCTTAGCAGCATTTCATTGCTATACAGTAGCTTCAAACTATTTGGGAACATTCTGCAAGCTATGTTCAACAGGAAGTCGCATCATACAGTATGAATTTCCTGGAGTTTTTTTAAGGCTTTAATATCAAAGTGAAGTTTTAATATCAAAATCAAATTTGCTTTAAAAGAACATCCATGTTACCCGTTCAAACGATGTTCGAAGTAAGGATGGGAATCATCAGGGATCACATATCATATATGATATTATATTTTATATCCAATTTGATTTCTATTGCAATTCTGTATTTATCACAATGTTATATATATTTGTTTCATTTTTTTAAGATTTACAGTTCTAAACAAACTTATCAACTAATTCACTCCTACCATACAGGACGATGTGCTGCCTTAATGTTAGAAAAGTTTAAAGTGATTATACAGGAACTGCAACATTTTACCAACCCTTAGGCAAACAGATATAGAATAACGATAAATGGCGGAATCAATAGATTTTCCTTCCTGTCCCTGGTTTTAAGTAAATCATAAAATCTTAATTTTGTCATTTTTTAAGATGGATGTTTTTCATCCAGTTGTTTTTGCTAATCCTATTCTTTGAAAACAAAATCCATGCAAAAAAATATGTGTAAATTTAGACAACTGCAAGTGTTCTTGGCGTCAGTAATAAGAATTATTATTATTATTTTAATAGAACCGTTATTGCAGAATTCCTCCTATCATTTCTAATCGTTTCCCAGAATACACTGCAGCCTGCAGTGTTCACCTCAATCAGGATAAACGCAAGGAGGCTGAAAATGAACAAGGACACACTTTCAGACAGAGGGCAAAGATAAGACACACACACATACAGTGCATACACACACACACACACACACACACACACACACACACACACACACACACACACACACAAACTACAGTTGGTTGTCACGGTGTATTCTCATGATCCTCATGAGGAAAAGAAAAGCAGGCCATTGTACTACAACCTGCCTCTATTATTTATTTTTTTTTAATATATACATCTTTCCTAATAAATTTCAAGAGACATTTTTTCAGTCGAGATGTCGAACCAAACAAGAGGTCTTCATTCGATCACAAAATCGTGCATTTACAAAGATAGCTCTATTCTAAAGCAAAGCATTACAAAGCAGCTAAGAGGGTGAGCTGCTGATTAAAATAGAGAAGAAGAAAAAAACTTGATTCCCATCAACCACATACAAATAAATAAATAAATAAATAAATAAATAAATAAAATCGTTCAGAAAATCAAATAGATTTTTTTTTTCTGTATTTACCAGATTGCTGATGTTGCATTTCTTTTTCAAAGGTCAGCAGACACAGGAACGAGGGCTCGTCTTTCACTCATTAGCTGACAAAATATGTGTTGTGTCACATATCATACAATGAAAAAAAAATGTAATATGAGATTTCTCTTTTTTTTCCTTCAAAGGTTTTCAAATAAATCTATTGTATAAACAAAAAAATAATACATGTGCTAAATAAAATCTGTGGCAATTTAGGACGGTGATTGTTATTCACAAAGCTTAATTCAATCCAGAAATCTTAGAATCTAAGAATTTCCAGCACACTCCGGAGTAATGACAGAACGTAGAAAAAGCGACAATTATTTTTGACAAAATATCGTAATCGGCTGTGCAAGCAAAGTGTACCTTAATGTCTCCTGTGACAGCAACTTAATAGCACCATTATGTATTTGTACTGAATAGTGGATATTGCATTCAAACTAGGCCTAGGGTGCCAATACTTTTATCTGTCTAATTTTAAAGGCCAAACGTTCAAATTACTACTTACACTATGTGACAAGTATATATACCAAAAAAAAAAAAATAGAAATATATATTCTTAGGGATTTATTATTATTATTATTATTATTATTATTATTATTATTATTATATTTTGCTGAGATGTAAATGCTATAGTTACAGTATATTACAGTATAAAAAGTGTTATGGTTTGCAATATTGAAACACGAACTGAGTGTATGCAAAGTCAGAAAACACAACACCACCCATGTATGTCCATCACCTGATTAAAAACGATTCAGTCTTTTGTTTCTCCGTTCCCATTAATGAGTCTCGCACGTGACTCAGCCCACTAACATTACACAGTTATACACTATACAGTATGAACATAAGTATTTGGCCAAACCTGTACTGACATTGTATCCAAATACATGTACTGCAATATGGAGTTGCTCCCTCTGTTCCAGCTATAACAGCGTCCACTCTTCTTGGAAGGCTGTCCACAAGATTTTTGAGTGTTTCTATGGGAATTTGTGCTCATTCACTCTGCCGAGTATTTATGCAGTCAGGCACTGATGTTTGATGAGAAGACCTGACTCACAATCTCTGTTCCAGTTCATCCCAAAGGTTGAGGTCAGGGCTCTGTGTTAGGACCAGTCACGTTCTTCCACACCAAACTCAAAACAACAAACCATGTTGAATTCAAAGCTGACTTCATCAGTCTAGGTTAATTTGGTTTATTTGTATATCGCATTTAACGACCGACATTGTTACAAAGTGAATCCTGAAATCCTAAATAGCATGAGACCAGAAAAATGACCAGCATTACTGTATACAAAAGATGAACCGAGCTAAGTACCACCCGACCAGGACCAAACAAGGTATCACCTACAACCGCAACTAAGTATCATCCAATCAGGGCTATACAAACTGTAACCAGAACTGCTCAGCACTATACAGCACATGACCAAAGCTAAACCATACAGTACTGGAATTAAATAGCTTAGAACTAGGGCTAATGTAGTCACATGCAAACACTAAACTAATCAATACATGACCAGGGCTGAAGAGCAAATGAAAAGAACTAAATACATAACCAGGGCCAAACATCACATGATCTCGCCTGATTTAACTAAACTTAACCGAAGCCAAAAAGCCACATAAGCAATGCTGAATAACCAAACAGGACATGACCAGGACATGACCAGGGCTAAGTAGGACATGCTGAGGGCCAAAAAGAATATGACCAGGGTTAAATATCACATCACCAAGCCTAAATGGAATAAGAGCTGGGTTAAATATCCTATGACCAGGACCAAACACAGGACTGAAACTATTAACACAGTAGATTATTACAGTATATAATAGCATAATGCATGAACATAACCAAAAATCAGAAGCAACCTTCTTTCAGAGGCCAAATCCATAAACGTGTGTGTGTGTGTGTGTGTGTGTGTGTGTGTGTGTGTGTGTGTGTGTGTGTGTGTGTGTGTGTGTGTCCATGCTGGTGGCAGTGTGCACTGAGCTGCAGGAGGCAGAGCGAGGGCGAGTGTGGCCCGCGCCCAGGCGGGAGAAGATGAATGATGGGGCCTAAATGAAATGTCACTCTCTGTAATGGGAAAAGCCAGAGCCAGAAAGCAGGTCAGTTAAATTGCAAAAGATATACTTAAGCGCTCTTGCCTCGGGCGTAGCGCAGTTGACAAAACTGTTAACATTAGCTTGCCAAATAAAAATAGAAAAGGAGGAGGAGGAAGAGGAGGAGGAAAGTATTTGGCCGTCCAAACCGTGTCTTGGATCATCAACCGGACGGACTGTTTGTCTTGCCAGCAGCCGCACTGACGCCGGAGGCTTCAAACATGCCGCGCGAAACAGCCGAGATGAAACACCAACATGTGCGCGGACCCAAAGTCAACATGATACCAGATGCGTCAGTGTAAGAAACACAAAATGGTGATGAATCAAACATACACGGCTAAAAACAGCACTGATATTAGATTCCTTCATCCACTCCGTTCATTCCACAGCCAGGCTGTTTTTCATACCTCTCACATCCTCCTTCTGTTCATTTAGTTTTCACATATGCAGGATTAATGTGAGAATGAGGCCTGCCTTGTGTTTATCATTAATGCATGTAATTTTTTTTTTTTTTTAAAAACACACTTTAAGCGGCGTTTTGAGCATCACGCCGTCAAAATGTGCATCAGCTCCATCCGAGGTGGCGGCGACAGCGCCTTATAATAAACACCTTCTGCTTAAGAGCAGCTCAAGATAAAACACTAAAGAATTCTTAGTTTTTGTGCATTTGTTGGTTTTAAGTTTTATATATATATATATATATATATA
>QMIH01000461.1:347335-358662 GCA_003987875.1 Clarias batrachus | reverse complement strand
ATATATATATAAGTATATAAGATAATTGTTATAATTGTAATTGTAATATTGTAATTGTTATAACAATAATGGTTTATTAAATAATTATAATATATAATATTAAGTAATATCATAATATTAATATAATATTTAATAATGTGTTTTATTTCATTTTTCATTTCAGCAAATTATCAAGAATATTTCTTCACTTTTATGTTTGTTACTTTTTAACAGTGCATAGTTACTAACTATTTTCATGGAACGCTCTCAAGGCAAATACGTTCCTGTTCTCTCTCATGTTATAGCAGCTATAAATTCCCACAGCAGGCTTTTAACTCTTTAAGACTGTTACAAAAGTCCTGGCACTGGAGACTCCTTCCAACGATGTTAATAAAACAATCACCATGCCAATGATCAAGCATCTGCCCGACACATCCTGGTGAATGAGTGAGCTGTTACCATAGAAACGATCACGTATCAGATATGTGTCTTGCAGAGGAAGAGGTTTCGATCCATCACGCCGCCGTGAGAGTATCTCCGTCCTGATAAGTCATTGCAGTGCACAAGAAAACCAAAAGCTATTTGAAATGTGTAAATCTGAAAAGTCATTGTATTTACTGTAATTTGTATTGTCAGTTCAGCCAAATCACCAGCCATGGGTCAGCTCTGTTCAGCTCAAAAGGAACTCACGTACTGCGTGAGAAAAACACAAAAGCCAGAAATCCCTGGCACCGAATCCGGCACGTTAAAAAACGTCAAATTGTAACAGCGACGTCACGCCTTTCTCTAAACGGCTATTCCTGTCTCTCCTCATCACCCTGAGTAATGGAGGAAGACTATGGTGGAAATCAATGTACGGTAAACAAAAGGAGTCACCGATCAAAGCGGCGACCTTTCACCAGACGACAACTCGCCTATCAATCAGTCCTGGAAAATGAGATTTTTTTTCTTTTTAACCAAGAGACCGTGACTCCATCAAAGATCAGCACTCAGCTCAGTGGTCAGCGAAGGACAGACGAGGTTAGTGTGTTTAGTGTGTTTAGTGTGTTTAGTGTTTATCTCCCGCAGAATCTACATGTAGGTCCATTAGGAAATAACAAGCAGAATCAGGTTTTAAGTAAGTTTGTATAAAAATATATATTATTATTAACGACTAATGCACATGATAGAAGGAAATTAGAATATTAATGGCATTACGACAAGTCTAATAGTGTATAATTGTGAATAAGACTGTTAATAAGACTAGTCTGGCTACGGCTACTAAATCCAATAGTTGCACCTAAAACATTTTTTAAAAGTAAATTAATAAATCATTGCCAAGTTTAAGATATACAGTACAGCAGCAGGTAAATATAAAATCAGAATTTCTTTAAATAACACGGAATTTTGATTTTATTAACCGCCTCAAAAAGTAACAATTATGATTTTTTAAAAGAAAAATATTGAAAATGAGACCAATCAACCAAAAATTCTAAATAAAATATTTTTTACATGTGGTTAATTTTCTTTCATCATCATCATCATCATCATCATCATGCAGTAAAATACCTCCATACAGAGCCATGCACAACAACAACAACAATTGTGAATACTTCATCACATATTTAATAGAAATAATATATCTTTTTTACTTTTAAATTTGGATAAAAGTAGAATTTCTCTCTATATATAATGAGAATATAATTTCGATTTTTTTTTTAAACTTCAGCAATGGTTCTATCAAAAACAAAACCCATAACCACAATAACTACATAACAATATTTTATAATAATAATAAAAAAGTATTGATGAATCTGTGACAGAAAAGCAACGATTCCACGATTTCATTTTCGCAATTTTCACACACATTGCTCCAAATGTGAGCACAAACATACACAGGATTTTACATTTGTTTTTACTGCTTTTTTAACAACTTAATCACTATTTCATCTAATTTTGCCCCAAACGGAGAGCAGGGACTCATAATTTCATGTACTGATTCAAGATAGTAGTTTTTGAGACACGTTTAATCAGAATATAATTCGAGTTTTAATCAGCGAGTCCGATTTAGAGTTAATGTTTAGCTGAATTTCAGTTCGGGGTTCTTTAAAGCGAATGAGTCAGATGGAAACCTCCACAGTTCTGTTCACCCTGGTGTTGTGTAACCCAATGTTCATTAACGTACATTAAACACTCTTTCTGCTTTTCAGCGTTTTTCCAAACATGTGACGCAAACTCCCACTGCGGCAGAGTTAAATATTACATCTGACCTCTATAGCGATTATCCCTCCTCTCTCCATCTCAATCTCTCTGGTCTCTCTCTCTCTCTCTCGTTCTCTCTCTCTATCTTTAGTTTTCTTCGTGACTCTGTTACCTCATTTCGAGCGCGGTGGAGATGACGTGAAGATCCTCACTGAGTTGTAATTACTGCAGGAATAATAGCTGCTGCGCCATGTACAGGACGTGCCTAAAGAACAGCCTCGATTTTATCAGTTCTGTGGCTATTATTTAAAAAGAAGAAGAAGAAGAGGAAGAAGAACGGCTTTACAACAGTATTGTAAATGTCTACGGTACCAATTTAAAGAGAAAAAAATATATATTCAATGAGATGGCACAATATTACCGTTATTGCATATGGTCCAGATTCTTTATGTTAAGTTCTTTAAATGCAAAAAAAATAATATATATATATAGATATATATTAAAATGTATTACCTTTTCATTAAATTCATATTTTATATATATAAAATATGAATTTAATGAAAAGGTAATACATTTTAATTTAAAGGTAAATTACAGTATAACATTTAAAGGCAAATGAAATATTTACATTAATTGAATTATGTTTTTTCCCCTATTATTTTATACATTTAATAATTAAATACTACTCAATTTATTTATTATATATATTATATTATTTATTATAATGTGGTAAAAATTTTTGTTATTGTTGATTTTACAATTACGGTGTATATGATAATAATAATAATTATTATTATTATTATTATTATTATTATTATTACACTGCAATAAACACTGCAATATAATAATATACACCGTAATTGTAAAATCAACAATAACAAAAAAAAAATTATATAATGTGATTTTAATTGACAGACTGCAAAAAATGGCAGTGAGGAGGAGAAATGAATCCGGTTCTAAAGTGTGTAGAATCATCTCCTATATTTGCAAACATCTCAGTCCATCATTAATCATCTGATAAATCCATATCCGGGAATAATAAGTGTGTGTGTCTGTGTGTATGTGTGTGTGTGTGTGTGTGTGTGTGTGTGTGTGTGTGTGTGTGTGTGCGTGTGTGTGTGTGTGTGTGTAACATGCCCCGGACCTGAAGTGCAGGAGCGAGCGCTAATCGGTTCTGGCTGTGAACATGAAAGGGCACAACGGCACCTTTGAAGTCTTTCATTTCATAAATAGAGCTTTTGGAGAGATGAAGGCAGACGATGTTTATTAATAGCGGATCCTTTTTTTTTGTGCCTCTGAGTGCAGAAACGGAAGTAAGCTGTGTAGTTCAATGCTTTAAAACACTGATTTGTACGTTTAGAAAGGTAGAATTGATGAGCGTTGGATTTTGCTCATGCTGATCAAACGTAGGAGTTTCAGCGGGGGGAGGAAATGGACGATTTGTTTGTCAAAAGTAAAACCAGCGGTTTTCTACATACTGTACATCCCATTAGAATCTGCCACACCTCCAAACCAATGACCTCACCGTGTAAGTGGAGGTTATTTTCAGTTCTGCGCTCCTACCTGCAATTTAACTCCCGTAAAAATGGGAAAAAATAATTACGGTGCCATCTCGTCATATTCTCGTCATGTAACCTGCCATTAAATGCAGCAGAGATCACTGGTGCAGCTCCAGTACAGTATGTGTTAGTAGCTAGTAACGTTAACTTGCTTTGCTAATCTAATCTTTAAACAAAGCTCGAGTGCTAATCATCATGATTTTAATAATGTTTTGCATTGGACACTGGACAGGCCACGCCCACAAGAGACACAGCAGCATGTAAAGCACCGTGTTACACATTAGACCGAGTCAGTAAACATTATTTTATATCAAAGAATTAAACTAACAAAATCTTCAGTAACATCTCTTTCTGTTACTCGAACCTTTCCCGGAGATGAATGACCGTATGTTCTGCTCTCTCCTACTGACTTTGCCTGAAGTAAAACTCTCCTCTGGGCCAGTGGGATTTTCCGACTGATCTACTGAAATGACTGATTATGCCGTAACGCTATTAAAGCCGCGGCGCCGCACCGCTTTGTTCCTGCTGTTGTGGGTCTGGGCGGCCATTACGATCGATCATATAAACAGGCCTGGTGAATTTCAATCAGCCACAAAGCCACTGATGTCCACCACAGCGCTGCTGAAGCCTGGATCGGTCAGGAGCGCAGGTTTAATATTCTAATACGTTACGGTTTCTATAGCAACGGCTTCTTGATAGAAACTTGCGTGAATTGTTATTTGTAACAGTGTGATGTTTTGACTAATGGAAAGAAAGCTTTTTCGAAGAATATTTAAGGAAGGAGTCTCCAGTGCAAGTTGCTTGTTACTGTAGAATTAAAACTTTTTGGAGAGAATTTTTTTTTGTTTGTTTTGCTTTAATGTTTCTTGGTAACATGACAAGCTGTGTTTTTGTTGTTATTGTTGTTGTTGTTGTTGTTGTTGTTTCAATTTTTGGATAATGTTTATGGAAAAAGTTCAGTAAATTCTGTAATACAAGGCGTTCAAGTCAAACCGGGATTCAATGAAATTTCTGGTGAATGAAGGCGTGGAACGATTGAGATTTGCAGAAAATCTCAAGTACAGTATTTTTAATAAAAATTTAATTGGTGCAAATATATTTAAAGAAAGCCGTGAAGGACGATCCTAGATGACGTGACAACTCGGTGCCCACTGCAGTTGTTTAACTGCGCATTCATTGAGTGGAGCGTTTGATGCTTGCGGAAGAGACACATCTGTCTGTGGGAACTGAACACACTGTCATTCATAAATACCACCTGAACACCACAGGAACTCAGCTGGGAGTTATGGCCACATCCCCGACCTCACTCCAAGCCATTTCCACATGTTTGGGTCACTAAAGGAGTTCCTGGGAGGCCAGACGTGACGTTTCAGACGTGACGCAGAGAGCCTGATCACGGCTCCGGCGTCCTGAGGAAACTTTCTACCTTGATGGTATCTGAGCACTAGGGAAACACTGGGATACGTGCGTTAGTGTAGCAGGGAATCATATAGAGAAATAAAGGCTAAAAATCCCAGTTTGACTCGAACGCACTTCATAAATAGAAAATATTAAGATTGATAAATTTAGCTTTGTTGCCGAAACTCTCCAGTGACTCGGCTTGTCCTTGATTAGCTTTCTATGACAGCGTGCCACTTGTATCGTCCTCTCGATTCCAGTTTGTCGACTGGAGCATTTTAGAACGAAGGTCTCGATATGCTTTAATCACAATATCGTCTGCTGCACTTCATCCATATTTAGATTTGTTTCTTTTGCAATATTCAGTGCTTCAGTTCAGTGATGATGGAATACATTTCCAAGCTTTGTTCGCTCTGAGAGCACTCAAACACTGCAGTGTGTGTGTGTGTGTGTGTGTGTGTGTGTGCATATTAATCCTGCTACCTTTGCACATACCCCTAGCCCATATCCCTTTGCTGTTCATTGTATCAGTCTGTTACTGTGTATTTTTGCTATTATTGAAATTTTGCCTTTCTTATTAAATTTCTACTTCACACTCACACTATCATTTGTAGCTCGCTTGACTGATTTCTGGCGAGTGTGTGTAACACTCCTGAGTAAAAAACAGCACTCGTTTTTATTTCGGTCTCTCCGCTTGCATTAATACAATCATTTTTTTAAATACTAATAACATCAATAAATTGCTGTAGTTTTGGAGGAACGAAACACTTTGGGATGCGCCGTTACTGTCAGTAAAGTGAAGTGAATCTGCTTTCACTAAATTACCCACAGTGCATATCTAAAGAAGCGAATTTCGGATGTCTGACATGGCTAAATGATTATTTTAAGCTCTTATCATGGTTTGATAACGCGCCACATGTTCACTTTAGATCAGATCAGCACAGTGAATATATTTTCTTAAGATTAATTTCTATACACAGTAGCATGACTGAGTCTGTATTCCAACGCAAAAAAGCCCTCTCTGACCTTTATGAAGAAAAAAAAAAAAAAAAAAAAAAGATACAGAAAAAGGAAAAACACCACCCGGGGGCATGACCTACATACAGTACAAATGCAGTACACAAACATAACACTATAACCTGACCCAACAATGTAATCCAACACAGCCTTCATATTCAGCCTGGAAAAACCCTGCAGATCTCCAGCATCACCTCACAGCGGTGCTTTTAATCTAAACCCGGAAAAGGCTCATCGATCTATGATAAAATATCGACTTGCTTTCCTTAGATAAAACACACACACACACACACACACTGCTGTTATCTCCATTATTGTTTGGCACGGTTCTTGTTGGCAGGCATCATGTTTGGCATGAGGTCATAAACTCCATCTCTTCTCGGCCAGCGTGGCTCGGGTTACCGGCTCGGGCTTCGGAAGGTATCAGTCTGAAGCTCTGACGCTGCATCTGTCCTGCCGTGAAAACAACACCGGTTACTCTGTAACGTCGTCCGCGCTAAGAGACGATGCCGAGCAATTAACTGATGATGCGCCGTGTCATAGAGTGCACAACAGTGCGCGCAAACACAAACGCAAACGCAAACACAAACACGGGAGAAACGAAAGCGAACTTGTTTTGTTCATATTTCACCCGTGAGCATTGTTTATAAAGCTACATAATGTCTAGTATGCCTGTTACAACCTATTTTAACTCAAATGTATATTCCAGCTGCTAACGTTGCCAATAATGTCCGTTCACATAATGTACATAAGGCATTTATAACGCAGCTGATAATTCCTTACATTGTTATTCATTAAAGGTTGCTACCTTCTGTAGATTTACAAGTTGTTAAAAGAATGCATTATAAGCACAGTTTATACAGTAAGGCATATTTCTTGAGTAAAGGTGTTATAATATGTTATGAGTGCTATTTATACTGTAATTCAGTGTGTTAGTGATTCACATGATCACAAGTTTATTACAATCCTATTAGGAAACACGGACAACGTTTCATTCGTTAACACTAACTAAAGGTGTTATAATATGTTATGAGTGCTATTTACTGTATACTGTAATTCAGTGTGTTAATGATTCACATGATCACAAGTTTATTACAATCCTATTAGACAACACAGACAACGTTGCATTCGTGTATTATTACTCTGTGTTAACCCTAACTAAGATATCCATTCATAAAATGTTTCATAGATCACATAATACATTTACTATTCATAAGGATGTTATAATTCCCAGCCTATGCATGTAGTGTAGAAATACTGATAGTTACATACTACTGTATTTATTATACTGTTTATTATTAAAAATAAAGTGAACATACAGTATACAGTAAATGATTGAACTCCCCATTTACTCCCGCATTCCTATCACGCTCATTATGAATTCAGTTATAAAGTGTTATGTAGCGTAAGTAAGATTTGTACATACTGTAACTCTCTATAAATGCTCATGAATACAAGTTCATGAAGTCAGATTAAACAATACATTATCATTTCTGTACCTAAGTATACTGTACATTATAGATAATGTTATAATGCATGGTAAAGCATGTTACAGTATAATGCCAATGTGAAGCATATAATGCATTATAATGCTTTTTATAAGCAGTGTTTTATAAGCAGATACTATAATCTTTTTATGGGCTATTTTTTACAAGGCACACATAGTTATACTGTAGATATACATAATTATACATTATTATAAGGTCTTATATTGTATGTATTTATAAATGTATGCATAATAAATGCGCTGAGTTTAATTTATTAAAGAACAACACATGGTTCCTTTTACCCACTTATGCCTGCATTTAGTGTGATATGATGTCCGCGAGACATTTTACTTCCTGTTTCAAGCGTTCGTTAAAGTAGCTATAAACATTTTCGGCCTCTCCAGCCTCTCCTTATTAAGTCATTTTAACAAGAAACCGTAAAGTGTAATCTTCTCTGTCTGTACAGCATCACCTCTGACACTGGAGACTCCTTCCATGATATGTTAAGCAAACATCCCCTTACAGAAATCTTCTTCATATCAGTTAAGATGCATGATTCTTACATCCCACCATACATGTCCAAAGATCAACAAACCAAAAAAAAAGAAAGAAAGAAAATGAAAAATGATAAGCCAACATCATACACACACTTGTCACTTGTTTATCATCAAATCATGGGCTGATTATAAATATAAATCCAATTCCAGCTCCACAAAATGGCTGTGTGTTTGGTTTAGTTTGGCTTTGTTTTGTGTTTTGAAAATGGAGGATTGTGCGTCACAAAGCTGACTCAACACCCAAAGAGAAGAAAATCACCAAGCGTTACTTTGAGCTAAATCAGGTCTCAGAGTGAGAGAAACACTTATATGACATCAAGCGAGCCATTTCAGCTGCAGTTCGATTTAAAAAGGGAAAAAAGTGTACACACACTGATGGCGTCACATGGTCTACATTTAAATGCATTCCACTTTCTAGCAGTGTTTATAATGTTACATGCATTAAAACAATAATATTGATCGGGTAATAATTTCTATGAACATACAAAACAAACAAACAAACAAACAAACAATATATATATATATATATATATATATATATTGTTTGTTTGTTTGTTTGTTTGTTTATGCAAAACAATCGTAGTGTCCGTAACCATGACAAATTCATGTTGCAATATCTTAACAATTTTTAGAATAATACACTTTTTCAGGTTTCTGTCTTTTCATGTGAAATCTAAATTGGCCAAGTTTCATCTGAATGTCAAGTAAGATCATTGAACGATTTGAATTCGAAAAAAAGTTACGGACAATACGGACAAAAAAACGGCATGGAATTGGAATTAGCAAAATTTCTTTTTTATCTAAATATATATTTTATATACATATATTTACCAAAGAAAAGCATAGTTCGGGAGATATGCATGGGTCACAATGTATGAAAAATGGTGTTATATGATCCTATCTGAACACTCACTTTTTCACCGAGACGAGACACTTTTTACCACCAATACCATGTTTTGGCCGTACTGTATGTATAATGACCTATGAATACATAAATAAATGTATATATTATGACATTTTCATTTGCTGTTAAATTTGTTGGTGTAAAAACTTGTGCAAATATAATTGCATTACATTTATCAGAAGTAATATGATCTGTACAAACTTTTGTAATGCATTCTACAAGGGGACATGAACAGTATGAAAATGTATGAATGTCATTAACACCTATAACTGGGTATGACTTATAGATGGATTATGACGTGTTCATTATTTTACTGCATAAAGTGTTAGAATGGTGTAATAGCAGTTAATAGCTACTTAAATAAGGTTAATAAACCTCCACAAAGGGATTAACTCTCCTTTTGTTCGTCTATGCTCAGTGCGTTACACACACACACACACACACACACACACACACACACACACACACACACAAAGCACGACCTTCGAGTAACCACAAAAACAATCACGATCCCATGTGACCCGAATCAATAATAGTTACGAAGAGTAAATGTGCTCATTTTGTTCACGTCGTAATTAAAGAGAGCGGCTATGGAGATGATAAGACCTCTCTCGCCTGCTTTCATGCAGCGTAATGAGGATCGATACGAGCGCTCCCAGGTGCCATATGCTCACTTCTGCCTGCATCCAGAAACACAATTACTGACCTCGGATCAGCTCCACGGACACTGCGGCGGTAACTCAGGCACGGCGGGAACGCGGGATTATATAAAGTCCAATTTCAATTACGCACTAAAGTATACAGTATACTGCATAAGAATGATTAAAACAGTGTTCTAGCCGCGTCCACTCTGGGTCCTCTGGTTTCCTCCCAGCTACCAAAGCATCCCAGATAAAGGAATTAGTTTCTTAACATTGTGAGACAAGTTCTTTAATAATGATGTAAAAAATATATATTTATATATTATTTTTACATTTTACTTCAATTGTCCCATTTCTCAAAAATATTTAAAACAATTTATTATGCCAAATTTATAATTTAGTCACGTTTAGACATACACATGAGTCTGCAGTGTGCGTTTCTATAAATAAGTGTGTAAAAAATCCCTGCTTTTTGTCCTTTTCCATTTTTGCCTTGGCCCAGGTGTAAACAAGCCCATTCAATTTTCTCCCTAATGTGACCTCATCACTGCTGCTCTCTGGAGGGGGTGTGTCTCAGCAGACGGTTATTTACATGGATACAAAGAAAGTGTAGGTTAGGTTTTTCTTATTTTCTCATATTTTTCTTATATCTTCCTATAGTGTATAGTTTGTATTTTGCATCAGACAGATATTGTATATTTAATTTTATTCTTTCTTAGTTAAATTTACTTATATTTACTTTTATTTACATAAAAATACATTAATTTGAGATTGAATTTTTTTTTTTTTTTTAAAGTGGGAAGTGCGCATTCAAAAAAGATGGTTGAGGGAAAAAATCTTTTTTCTTAGACATTCTGGGTTTCTGGTGTAATATTCCATGATTTTAGTGTTTTGTTTTTTTTTTTGTTTTAATTTTTCTTCCTTTTTGTTGTTTAATGGCGGTTGGAATCCAGTCGGTTACATTACCACCAAACCACCAGACGTCTCATTCTCCCTCACGTTAAAGCCGATTTTTCAGTCCAGCCCTCTTTGAAAAGACATCTAACGCTTCCCTCCCTGATCTTGCCTCGTCTCGCTCTGTGTCTTGAACTCTTCGTCTACTTTCTCCGGCACCTCGACACCTTTCCTCTCAGTACCACTCGGAAACTTTGGTGCGAGTTCTGTAAGTGGCATCACTTTCACCTATAGATCTCTCTCTCTCTCTCTCTCTCTCTCTCTCTCTCTCTCGCTCCTCAGCTTCCCTGTCGACTTTCCAGGCCAGTCTTTCTCAAAAAACATTAAGTGCTTCCTTCCCTGATCATTGACTCCCCATTTTAAAAGTCTTCTAGCATTGACTTCTACTCTGCCTGTTTCATGGAGCTGTGCCATCATGTCTAGCCTCTCCTGTATATATTCATTTAGCTGTGAGCATTTTTCCATTTTTGCATTGGCCAGGGTTTAAACAAGGCCATTAGATTGTACCCCTTTTGTGACCTCATATTAGGAAAGCCCCACCCCTGGCTCGTTGCCATGACTTGGATGTAGATCTTTTACACAGACACCAACACAGCACATTCCTACTGTAGGAGGAGGGAAACAGACTGAGGTTATTAAATAAATATATA
>QMIH01000461.1:323555-341222 GCA_003987875.1 Clarias batrachus | reverse complement strand
TTTTTTTTTCAAGGCTGGCTTTTTTTATTATTATATTTTTTTTTCCTGTCATAATTTTTCTTCATTTAAATTAAATTAAATATTCTGAAAATCTAATAAAAATAACTCTTAAGGCCTTATGGACAGGCAATAGTGAGACAGCTGAAGTTTATCCGTATGTCAGTAATAATTTCTTAAAACCTCAGTGTCACTAATAGAAGAACGACAGATTTGGTGAAGTTATGAGTTAATTTCCAGATCATGCTCTTTTCTCTTCAAATGCACCTAAACCCGATAACAACATCAATAATACGTATAATTAATACACTGTATATTACAGCGTTCAAAAATATCCTCATATTGTTCCAGGAAACACAGACGAATGTGTTTGACACTTTGAGACAGAACCATTGGACGTGACGCTAAGCTGCTGCCTGTTAGCATCCCTTAATAAATTAGCCCTGTAGCTTCAGATCAAACGCCGAACAACAGCTGAAAGAGACGACTGTGATATCAAGCTTTGGTAAAAGATATCAAATTAATATCGAGCTGCAAAACTTGTGAAACCTCATTCGCCCCCTGTCTGATCACGCTGATTAGTTTCCATAATTATCATTTGCTAGTAAATATAAATTAGCATGAACCAATTAAGAGCGTCTCCAGAGACCAAGCGGTTCGATACTATTGTTCTTCTTAAGACACTCTAAATAAAATCCACTTCTAGGACAAATAGCCAGTGGGATTTGGGGAGTTCTGTGCTTAGAGATAAAGAAAATAGGGAAAGAGAAATAAAAAAGAGAAAGAGACAAGAGAAAAGAGAGAGATGATCAGTGCTTGATTATCAGAGGCTGCTCAAGGTTACCGAGCCGGTCCTATTCTTAATGGAATCAAATCTGATTAGATAATTAGCATGCTATTTGCATAATGTCTGCAATTCATTATCTGGGATGTGAGTTCATCAGTCTTGGCATGATCTACCGCTTTTTTTTTTCTTTTTCTTTTTCTTCACAGATACTGTCTCGAAGCTACAGAAATGGCTACAATAAAACGCCCGGAGCCTCAGAACGAGCTTCGGGTCATAAGCATGGGGATTCAGGGGGCTGGGGGGGGGGGGGTAAAAAAATAGCGCAAACAACAGTACCAAGGGTGACGCTTGCATGTATGCATTTATACTTGTACTATACTGTATATAGTTGAATTAATCGCATAATAAAATCTATCAAAATAAATAAATAAATAAATAAAACACCACATTGGTAGATTATCCAGTTTCACGGTAAGATGAATATATATTTAAGCTAGTTGGAATATATATATATATATATATATATATATATATATATATATATATATATTTATTTATATATACAATGAATTTAGTATAAAATAGATAGATACATTGATAGATAGAAAATTATATATATATCTCAAATTCTCAAATTCACGGCACATAGCATGGTTGATTATTATATATACCATAATTCCACATCCTGGATTATTTTTTCCTTATGCAGTTGATCAGAGAGCCCTGAAGCGTGAAAACCCTTTATTTTTTTCGTACCAATATTGCAAAACGGTCCTAAGCCAAGAAAGGCTGAAGCTTTCCATTCTGCTTCAGAGGACGAAAATAAAAATAAACAAAAAAAAGGAAAGAATTTCTCGAGTTGCAGAGCACACAGAGCATCTGACAGGTGAGAACAACAGAGGGGGAATAAAAGGTGTGGCAGCGAAAGTGACTTCACAGGCAAAAAAAAAAAAAAAAAACAGCAGTGGCACAGCTGAAATGCAAATGGCTTCGTAACTGGAAGCCCCCGTCGTCTTAACGCGGGCAGACAGCCAGGCTGATTTGTAATAATGTCTGCGTGCGTGTTGAGGGATTAAGCGCAGGGAGCGAGAGGAGAGACTGGAGACAGGACTACAATGTGTACAATATGACAAGGCCGCTGATGCAGCGCTGGCAAATAAGCACTAATACATCAGGGTGAATTTACAGAAGTGTCTGCCTGCCACGGATTGCACTGACCACACACTATTACATAGTGGAGGAACGCTCTCTCGGTGTCTCTCATACAATCACACACACACACACACACACACAAACATTTGCACTGTACAAATTCACAGAGGATAGCTGGTCTAAATACAGAAACATGTGCCTCCAGTTCTGTCAGGCTTGCACCTTGCTCAAACTTACCAAAAGGATGATGTTTTCTCCAAACGCTAATGATATCCAGAGCTACTGTAGACAGCACCTTCACTTTAATCCATCCATCCATCTAGTAAACTCTGTAGTCCAACTAGGGGCCGTGGAGGCCAGTGTATTTATTCCCATTTGTACAGTCGTGGTAGGACCTCCGCTCAACATTCACACACGCATTCACACTCAATTTGGAAACGACAATTAGCCTAATCTGCTTGTTTTGGGACCGTGGGAGGAAACCGGCATACCTTGAGGAAACCCACCACCATGGGCAGAACATGCAAACTCCATGCACAAGAATCAAACCAGGACCCTGGAGGTGCGAGGCGACAGTGCTAACCACTTCACCACGTCTTTCACTTCTATAAACACAGTATCTCTGACTGGAGCAAAGCAGCAAGTCGCAGGTTTATATTAACGTGCTTATTTAAATGCACAAAAAGCCAGAGGCGCTCCTCGTCAACCATCAGAGCAGGGCAGTAAGGGGCCACCAATTGCTGACAAATTTAATATAATATCTACATATCTTATACAATTTATACGCTAATGGCAGAGTTCGGAACGTGACAATTTTTTTTTTTAGTTTGCTTGCTACGATTTTTTTTTATTTGGGCCTAGCAAATGCTATATTTCAAGAGAGTGGAAGCTGGTTTAACATACTAGTCTATGATTAGAATAATAGGAAACAAACTTTTACAACATTGCGCAATGATGATTTCTTGTAATTTAAATAAATAAACAAACAAATAAACAACCAAACAAATAAATAAATTAATAAATAACAATAAAATAATTTCTCATAATAAAGCATTTTACTACATTTTATGCAAGACGACCAATAGTCTAGCCTACTTTCAACATGTCGAATGAGTGTGTGAATTTTTTTAACATTCTGATCAAAGACAAAACATCCTGTATAGCCCTCTACATCCACGTTATATATCAAGAAAGCTGCCACTTTTACTCTTATTCTCACAATGTTGTCAAAATCGTACGCCGAAAAAGTAAAACAGTGTATGGTGCTCACACTCCATGGATGTCTAATTCAAGCAGGGTTGCCAAGACTGCATTTTTTATGCAACTAGTAGCTAGTTTAGTTAGTTTAATTACTTATATTTTTTCCAGCTATTGTCCTCAAATTCCATAAACACAACCTACAATATAGCAAACAAAGAGAAGGTGTACATTCAGGTCTATACTGTATACTGTATATATAAATCACTTCTGTTCCAAGATACATTGCAAAGACTGTGGCTCACTGTGGATAAACGTTGAACCAGGTGACGATTAAAAAGGTGCATTGCAGTTCCTGCAAATCGGAAATGCCTTCGCATCACCTCGTGACCTCGTTTCCCACGCGGAAAGAATAAAAATGAATTTCCATTGTTGACTTTTTTTTTTTTTTTTCCCTCTAAGCTGGATGTTTTTGCTGAGACTTCAAATTGCATCACAGTATTCTCATATTTCACCTCAGAAGCCACTACAAACACACACACACGCATACACACACTCAGCTGTGTAGAACAGATTGTGTTTATACCCAAGCGCCCCTTTGTCATAATTCCATCAGAGAGAAGTAAAGCGGTTAAATCCATTCACTCATGCAGTTAAAGCTGTCCTTTTCCCGTTCGCCTTCAATTAAAGCCCATTTAATTATCCGCTTAATCCAGGTACCCATGCTGAGCAGCCATTAGCAAAGCACGCTAAATGAAACACAGCAAACACACTCCAGTGCAAGAAGATGTTTCACTTCTCAAAACACACAGCAAAGGAGGAAAAGAATTGAGAGTGCAATACCTTTGCTCTTGGCTACAGAAATGGAGTTCAGGGAGGGATGAAAGAGAAGAGGAGGAAATCCATTAAAGGACGGCGTTCATGAAGACAAAAGAAGGAAAAGGTTAGCGTTAAACACACACCAAATGCACTGCCCAGTCTGAGTGTTTCAGAAAAGGGAAGGTAAGTGTACCTTGTTCGGCCATCATCATGTGCGCCAAGCCTGTGACGTGGAGAGAAAGAGGGACAAAAAGCACACGCACGTTAATTACAGAAATCATGAACACGCCAATGTAAAGTTTTATACATATACTTATGGTATTTTAATGATAAAACAATCCTTTAAAAGCATTTTATCCAAAGGAAATAAAATAACCATAAATAGGATTATTATTATTATGTAGCCCTTAAAAATCTGAGCATTTTAGGCATTATTTGTTTTGCTGTTTTTGTAAACATAATTACATTTGTAAACATAGTATATAATTTTTTAATTAATTCCTTTTGTAGCACAAACTAGGCAATACAATAAACTAAATTTTAGTTGATTTTAACTAACTATACAAATACGACTGAGTAAAGAATTTAAAATAGGTCACATGGGCAAGGAAATTGTCAGATACACATGATCACATGCTTTTATTGTTGTTTTTGGTTGTTTCTATGATTTAAAAAAAAAAAAATATATATATATATATATATTCTACATTTTTGCGACGTCATTACCATATTCTGGTAGGAATAAAATGTATTCTTTATAAAACGATATATGATAACTTTGTCATATGAAAACGATATATGATAACTTTTGTTCTACCTAATATATCCGAAAGTCCAAATACAGAGTTTGAAATCTGAAGCCTCCACGCCGGCAAGGCTTCTATACAGGCACATACAGTATATATACTCTATATGAACCACTAGCAATCTAGCGAACATTAAGATAAATAATTTTTCATGTAATCAAGTGGTCTAGATTGCTACAGTAAGTGTTAGCCTTTATTCTCCCTAATTTGCGATGATGATAAATAGTAAACTAGCTGATCTAGCAAGTAAGCTAATGTTAAGAATTTCCTAGATAACTATTGCTAAATCATGTCTTGGTGATTTGGCTTTACTATTCACACAAGAACATTCAACATTGTTTTTTTTTGTTGTTTGTTTGTTTGTTTTTTTAACTAATAAAACCTTATAGCTGTTTATCTCGACTGTAGGCTGTGCTGTTTGATTTGTCTCGCTAATACAGTATTTCCCCCTAGTTACAATTAGCTACTCTAGTAATGCAGGGTTTATACAGTACTAAGCATTATAGTTAGCTTTTACATAATGTTAACCTGTTATCTATCTCATATCTGGTTTAAAAAATAAAAATAAAAAAAGACTTGTCATACATTATTAATTTTCTACCAAAATGGTATTTAATAACAAATAATGAGCTATGAACATTTTCATCACATGTTATAATGCATTCATAAGGCATCATACTCAATTTAATAAAAACACTTCTTACACTTTATAGCCATTGTTTCTTGGCATTATGAAAAATGTTAGCGGTGTCTGTAACACATTCATACGCTAACACTATAGAAATTCAGTTTCAGTTTAAAGAGATAATAGTGGTTATAGCCATATGTCTGTTAAATACTGTATGAAGTCGATTAAGAGTCTATTATTCAACATTGTATCTCTAATAATTACAGAGTAATTGACAATTGTAAGAAATGTTAATCTTTTATACAGAGTCAGGCAAAGAATTTTATACATACTTCAGGAAAATAAAATAAAGTAAGATGTATATCATATTAATATAATATACATTATATCATACCGGTAACGTTATTAATAAAATATAATATGAATATTATTAATTAGTATCTCTATATATAGCAATAACTTTAAAATTAAAATATTTATACAAGTTTTTCTTGAAGTGTGTATTCACTTTTTTTTTTTTTTTTTGGCTGACTGTATTATTTAGTTAGATGTGTTAATGCGTTATATACACTACACACCACATATGCACTCGTTATAAAGCATCCAATACGTAATATCCATTGCCTTCATTTTCATAAATAGATATAACTCTATTATATAATAGATATAACTTATAATTTTGTATCTTATAATTATAATAATGATCATTATATGTGTAACATTTTATAAATGTATTATTATGACATATGCATTAAGTCCTATGAATTAAGCCCTATGATTAAACTGGATGAAATGACCCACTGGATAAATCCATTAACGGCTGTTATAATGCAATCATTACTAAGTCACCATTTATATAGTTATAATCTTTTACATATTATAATACATTATGTGCTGCGTTTATAACATATTAATACCAAAGAAATTTTGCTATAAGGGTTAGCTAATAGTTTATATGTGTTTTTTTTAAATAACAGATAAAATAGATAATTGTAACAATATGTATAATTCCTTATGGAGATGTTATAACTTGATAAGAATATGTTCATAGCGCTGCTCTTATTAGCCTCAAACACACACAGTTAGCATGTTTTGTATTTGTCTATGTGAACTCACCTGGGATGGTGTTGGCCTCTGTTGTCGGAGCATCAGAGAATCAGCAGAGGGGACAAAAAAAAAGAGAAGAAAAACAAAAAAACAAGAAGAGAGAAAGATGTCCCACATTAGAGTCCACTCTTGTTGCCGTTGCATGAAATCCATCATGCAAACCATGGCACACCTGCCAGCATGCACGAGGCTCTATAAGAGCCCTGTGCATGTTCACAAACATTTTTATTTTGACCCATTACACCAGAAAGATCTATGTGCTTTCTTGGGTTAACACGCTTTCCTGTAACCCACATCCTCGTCTGAGCCATAAATCCAAGCAGGCATTAGGACAGAACCTGCTCCCTATAGAGAGGGCCATGGATTTATGAGACGCTGATGCTTACATGGAACTCGGGTCCACGTGCTTACAAGCCTGTCCGAGTTCTCCTTCACTGCAGACACAACTTCTCGTTCCTGAGCCGTTATGCTAAACCGGGTTCTCTGGATCTGTCCCAAACTTTACCGAGATCGAAGGGAGAAACCGGGATCTCGGCGTGCTAATAAACCGATCATTAATGACACGTACGTATGTATGTATATGGGTTGCTGGTTGTTTTTTACTAAAATCGAATTTAAGAACGAAAAGATGTTAATGATGCTAATGACACTTCTACTTTTACTAAACACAATAATAAATCCCAAAAAACAAGCAATTGTAAAGGATTTAATTTATGTTTTATTTAATAGTTTGTAATACAATTTGAATATAATTATCAATTTTGTTTTATTTATTATGGAGCATGATCTCCTAAGTAGTCATAAGTTGCTATAATTATAAACATACACATATGTTACATGTTTTGACTGAAAGTTATAACTACACATTTGTCTTTGTTATAATGCATTGTAACATTACTCTGTTCTTTATTATGATATTATGTACTCTTTTTTATCTTTTTATATTGCATAAAGCTTACATAATCATGTATAAGTGCTCATAAGTGGTTTCTGTTACATCTAACACTCTCCAAATTAAGACTACAACTTAAGCTAGCACAAAGTTCTGTACAGTACATCCTGCAGAACACGTGACAAGCCATACTGTAACTGTAGTATATTATGTCGGGTTATGTCTTTTCATAAGGGAGTTTAGAACAGTAATGTAGTGTAATAGAAGACTGCAACTTTTTTTTAAAAATGTGTTATAATATTTTTTGTATCTGTAATGTTATTATTATAACGTTCATATAGCATACATAATATATTATAATGCATAAAATAATACTTTATAAGAACTGGTTATAAACTCAGGTTACATAACAACACTGTTTGCATTGTACTCACTTCTACTTATGATAACTCATTATAACATTATGCAATGTTCCTATGAGCAGGTGCAGTGATGTGTTACGTGTACTCAGGGTTTCTAACGTATTGTGCCTTTTATCATATAGCATACATACTATCTCATATTGCCTAATGTTTAACTGTATGAATGCTCATAAGCTGTTATAAGCCACATAAATACTGTATATGACTTCCCAATGTAAGACATTATAATATCTGCTTATACTGTAAGCATGTTCCAAAAACAAATGATGAATTAGGACACTATTACCCTTTGTTATAACATTATAACATTTCATTTTATTATAAACATTATGGGAATTATAATCACATCTGGGATCTTTTTTTGTAGTGTGTAATGTATTAAATTATAATGCCTGACATAATACTGTGCACAAAAAATAAGGAGAGATAAAGTCTCTGCCTGGCATGTAACTCATCATGTACAGTAGGCAGAATGCTCTAACGAGATGTTGCATAACCTGGGATTATGGACACCTGCAAGAATATTCTGTAGTTTTATTCATCTACAGATAGCATGTACGATGCTAAGCATAATGTTCATAAGATGTGAACGTTACATTGTAAAAAGAGCATAAAGTGCTCGTATGAACGGATGTAATGATGTATTATGTAACCTGGCATTACGTGTTGTGCGGTTATAGCATTTAATGTGGCGCATATACAAAACACTATTTCTGCTAAGCACACATGCAGTGCTGGAGGTACTACAGTAAGTCATATTTGAATAGTTTCAATCCAGGCGGCATAGCGGCGTAGTGAATAGGACTGTGGCCGGGTTCGGTTCCTGCCTCCCCGGTGCTTCATTAAAAAATTCAAAGCTTTTCTCTTAGTGTGTTTTAATTTATGCTAATCAGAGCTACATCATAAATTTTTCAGACGCTTTTTTTCATGATCTCTTATTTCCACATTGTGTCATCGCACAGAACGGTACATCTGTCTGCTCTCTCCAAGCAAATGTTCGGATATTACAGTAAATGTCACTAAAGTTCAGTCCGATGCACTGTCTCAGCCTGATTTTCTCACGTCTGACAACGTCTAGCCTGGCTTCTTCTCCTTCCTTCTTCCCAAACTGTTCTCGCATTTCTCCCCTGACCCAGTTTCTTTATAAGGCTAGAATTTTTTTTTCGTCCCCCAAAATCAATAAGGATCCCAGCAGTTTCTTCTGTCAAAACGTCTGGATCCGTCATCAACTTGTAACCCGAAACCGCGAGACGTCTCATCTTCTCCAACATCTTCGGCAGGATTAAATCCGAAGTCCGAGCGCATTCGATTCAAGCGCCGTCCACATGGGAAGAAAGAACAGACTGAGAGTTTGTTTGGCAGCCAAAATTCGTTTGTTATTTTTCGAGGCTGCGAAAGACTACACACATTTGCATGTAATGTAGCGCTGCGGCTGTCACATTTGCCACCGAGCGAGAAACATACGCTACAGCAACTGCAAATAGTTCCGAGGCCATTTTAGCCATCTGCCTGTCGAGGGAAGTGTCAGGTTCCTGTTGCTGTTTCTGCGTTTGGAACCAAATCTATTCTCCATAACACACGTCGCGGCCTAATTTCTACACTGCTGACCAAGTGTTGCCATATGGACCCGAACCAAAAGAGTTTTCCTCATAATGTATAAAGACTCGATCGGGCGCTGTGTGTATAATGACTTATGAATGCACTCACAGCAGGTCATAATGCGTTATAACTCATTATGCAGTATGCATCATTATAACTATTTATAATCAGTGGTGCTTGGTGATGTACCATGCTATGAACACTACTTACAATGCATCATGTTAGCAATCAGTCGATAAAGATAATAATGTTAATGATAATGTGTAAGACATTCTTATGAACAATTATAGCTACAGTATGTGTACGAATGCGTTTTAACAACAGTGTGTTCACATTCAATTTTAGAGAAATGCTTCCCATGAATTCTGTATGCACAACGCATAACAGTGCATAGGACCTTATAACACTTCTGTATATTTCTGTATAACCGCTCATAAGCAGTTACAGCTACATGCATAACAAAGTTTTACTGTAACTTTACTGTATGACTTTAGAATGTCAAGTAGCGAAAGCCATTGTTAAAGTTTGTTTTTTTATTAAATACATTTTTATCATTAACTATGAATATATTTATAGCATGTAATAATGCCTTTAGAAGTGAGCCTATATAATTATAATTATTATTACACTTTATAGAGATATTATGCATTATGAATTGTTTATATGATGCATTAAAGAAAATGTTCATAACATATTATTTTAGCAAGCACTTCATTGTGTAGTGCATTATAAAAAAGATATTACGTTGTTGTACTGCTATAAGCACTACTTATAACATTCTTTGTCAGTTTTTAACTGAATTATAAACAAGGATACAAATATGCAACAATAGCTGTAATATTAATAATGTTTATCACTAGTCTAATAATCTACAAAATATATGATTTGAGTGCATTAAAGTTACATAAGAAAAAAATAGCTCGGGTCATGTAACCCAACATGATGAACGTAATGATACTTGTGCTTCATGACCGACTTAATCCTAAACAAATGCTCATTGGTAGCTATAGCAGCCTACATACTGTAGCACTCTATAAACCAAGAATGCATGACTACTGTATATACAGTAATGTCTGTTTTCATAAAATATCATAAATTCGGTATTTAAAAATTTCAGAGTTTCAGAGCATTTGTTACAATTAAAGTATTTGTAACATTGGTGCACTCAGTGTTTTTATGAAAATTAGTTTGTATATACTCAAGTTATTAATAAATAACACTGCAAAGCATGAGTACATGAGATCGTAATGTGATGTTATACTGATCGGCCACACATTATGCCCAATATTGGAGACCAGGTTGGCAGGTCTGGGCTGCATTTGTGGTGAACTGGTTGTTCCGGCGCCTTTCTGTGGTGGCCAGCATTGGGATTTTTGGTGATTTGTGCTGCATTGAGTTTTCTGTGCGGACCAGCTGGCCTTTGGTCCCTCCATGGGTAAGCCTTGGGTGCACATGATGATCTAGTCACCAGTTTTCTGGTATATAATTAATAATCAACGTTCATGTGTCATGAACATGTGTCATGTGGTGTTACAGTTACGTCTAATCGACTTATTCAATAGCATTTGTTCATAAGAATATGCTTTATAACAAAAGCTGGGCATTATAAAACATTATAAAGGAACTATACCAGAATCTGCATTATAGTTTACAGTATACATATATAAAGGAGGGTCAATACATGCAGTTACTGTTTATACAGTAGTGAAGGTTTTAGAGTGTATGCAGGTCACTATATGAGTACTAATACTAATGAGCATTTACAGCAGGTGTTATAAGTAGGTGCTATAAGACATGAGTCCTATCTTACGACATTCAGCAAGTCTTGTCCTGGTCTTGACTACAGCTTTAATCATAAGTTATTCTCTTTTCTATCTAAAAGTCCATTATAAATATTATAAACGTAACATTTTAAATAACGCATCAATAAATCTGATCATAACAATTTTGCACATTATAACAAAGACTGTGAGTATAATGCCAGAGCCTGTTTTAACACATCATAGCAGTTTACAGTCTGTTTACAATTTCCTTATGAACAAATGACTTAATGTGTTATGAAGTCTTAAGGAGTTTGTACTAGGTGACTTGTGACATCTGCTATAACTGTGATCTCTTCTACAGGATTATGACAAACATTATAAACCATTATAACACACTATAATTTTAAAAATCTGTTAAAAAACATATTTATGATTGATTACGGAGTCATTTTAGACGATGAAACGATTGAGTGTTATGAATGTTCTTATGAGCACTCATACTGCTCTATACCTGGTATTATAAGGCCCTATGTATTTTATGTAACTGATATACAGTAGAAGTGATTATAATGCTTTATGACTACAGGATTAATCATCAAATTCTCTGTATTTCCGGTTGCTGTGTATTTAATCAGCACTGCACTGTGTATACACTCCATATAGAGGTTATGAAGTGTTTATACCTGCAATTGTAAAACATTATAGTTCTACACTACTGTTCTAAATGCAGTTATGATGCATTAAGGGTGCAGGATTAATGCAAAGTGTTAGAGAATTTCCAAACATCAAATGACTTTTTTATGTACATATTTAACCCCGTTCATATCCGCATAAGCGAAAACCAAACGAGACGTGATGAGATATGATCTTCCGGCCAGAGGGCAGAGTTTTTAAAAGCATCCCCGGCTCACCATATAAATTGCTTTCGGTCCAATAAATTAGGTTATTTATTCTTTTACGATGGCCTGCACTCTTTCCCAGGCTTCCGAGAAATCCGAGCTGCTTTTACTAGTGCAGGCTGATATCAGTAGACTGCAGAATCCTGCCAACCAAACAAGATGGAGAGGAACAACAACAATAAATCACGGCTAAAATTCTACTCCCGCCTCCCTCCCCTGCCCACCCTCGACTATAAATTTGAGCCTAGCGCCCGTGCGAGCGACTCGTCTGCCAGCACCGAAGTGGATATAATCTCTGCCCGAGCGCTGCTCTACATAGATAGCGACAAAACCGCGACAAAAGACGCTCTCTCTTATCCCAAAACCCCGTGCAGACTCCCACATGCGGTGCACGATTGCGACATCGGACACAAAGCCTCCCGTGTCGACCGAAATCGTTTAAACGAAGCATAATCGGGATTCAGCCATTTTGTGTTCCAGGCAGCGCTGGAGAGGTTTGTGTCTGCAGTGAGGAGAACTAACCAACATGGCACGGCACACTCCCCATTCATCACCCGCCCAACTGAAACGCTTCAGTCTTTAAGGAAAAAGCCTCAGGTCTAAGAGTCAGAAACATCCTTGATTTTATCTTGTTGTTTTTTTTTTTTTGTTTGTTTGTTTTTTTTTTTAACCATTGGTTAGTGGAGTTCGTTCATTTCAATTAGTGCATTTAAAACAAAACATGATTTCATTTTTTAAAAAGCTAACATTTAAAAGCATTGTAGTGATCAGAAGCGAGATCTAACTATGCATCATAGCAATTCAGCACAACACAAGAATAATTCAGAAATAAAAGTAAATCAATCAACATTTTAGGTACCTTGCATTGGTGGGATCATGCACCAGGATCTAAAGGTGCTTAAAGGAAAACTTAAAAAATCATTATTCGATCCTTGTCAATATTACACACTGAATAAATGTACATCAAAACAAATGCGTTTAAATCAAAGCACTTCGAAACATCCGGCGATCGGAAAAAAACGTCAATCACGGATTCCAGTACAAGATCTCTGTGACCTTTGTGAAAATGATCAGCTTTGAACAAAAGAAAAGGAAAACTGCAAAAACAAAAAGAAGAGGAAGGTCACATTGTCGTATTGAACCAGCAACATCAGAGCATAAAGCTGTGAAATGGCCACCAGCCACCTTGAAATCCCCAGAGAATCTAAAATGGCTACAGCAGGAATGCTGATACACAACGTTGGACAACAAGACGATGTCTTCAGAAACAGATTTAAACAAGGTTCTTATTTCCTAAAATCCTGTAGGAAATGTAAGCTCGGCAAGAATGCATTATTAATACATTGTACATTACATGATGGGAAGACGGAGAGAGAGAGAGAGAGAGAGAGAGATGGCTGTGAATGAATCAAAGCTGAAATTCCCACACACACATACTGTAAAATCTCAGAGACAGCTTCCATCTTAGGAGCGTTCTCAGGAGGATGCTTTTCTGGAAATCGACCTGAGACGTGATGGTTAATCGGCATAAAAAATAATAATAATAATAATAACTAGCAATGAAATCCACTTCACACTCTTAGAAAGAAAGTTATCAAGCCGTACTTTCCCTTCTTGCAGGTGTGGTGTTAGATGAAAACGTGAAGGCGGAGAAGTTCACCTTGGTATAGCTTAAAGACACTCATGAAATCCTGAAAAATTGACTGGTCACATGGGTACTGCATAAAAGCTATATTGCATTAGCATCAAACGTGGAGCATACACCTTTTTAGGATCTACGTCGCTTTACCTTCGCTGCAGAACCGCCCGCTGTACTCCGTCTTGGAACAATCGCACTGAGGTTCCCCGTCCACAAGAGCGCAAATCCCTCCGTTCTCGCACGGGTTCTCGGTGCAGACACCCTCCGTGTCCATCCGGACCCTCTGGCTGCTAAGCAGCGTAGGCTCCTTGTTGCCGTATTTCAGGTCCCTGATAACTCCTTTAAAAGGCGGCAGGTCCTTGGCGGTGGGTAAGGTCAGGGCCGAGCTGCGAATGTCCTGCGGGACTCCGCCCAGGAAGAGGTCACTAACGATCTTCATGTACTGCCTCTGAGGTCGCACCTCGTCGGCCTTGCTGTCTCCGTCCACGCCGAGCACCGTCCTCAGGTTGGCCCTGCTGACGGTGACCGAGTGCCAGCTGCTGTCGTTGACCCGTTTACCCGAAACCAGCGTGGTCTCGGCGCAGTCGATGCTGAACCGCAGCTGCAGCTTGCCCTCCACCACCATCAGCTGGAGGAAGTCGCAGTAACCGCCGTCGTCAAAGTACAAGACCAGCGCTGTGGACGCGTCCGTTTTGACCCGGAAGCTGAGGTCACTTCTGGTGCTGGCGTCCCAGCGGAGAAAACGGGCCCACTGTCCTCGCGCTCCCAGGAACTCCAAACCCAAACAAGAGCCGAGCACAGTACTGAGCAGCAGCTGCAGCTGGACCGGGTATCTGAGCAGAGTCATCGTGAAAGTGCTGGATGTTTTTAGGGAGGGGGATTTATAATCCTGTGCAATAGGAAAGCATTGAAAAAATAGCTTTGGTTCAAAGGTCCGTATATCCAAAGTACATCCCACTGTATGCGAAAAACGATTTCTTTTTTTCTTTTTTCTTTTTTTTTTACATGGGATATTGACGTCAAAGAGTAGAGAAGGTTAAATCCTTAAAAAGTGAATGGAGGACAATAGAGAGGGAGAACAGTCTTGAGTAACAGTCATAAGGCCAGTTTTATTGAACAGTCTGATTTCTGTCAGAAGACAGTTTTATTCGTCACAAACGACGGCACAGATTTGTGAAAAACAAAAAGTAGGAGGCGGGGTTTTCCTCGAAAACAATTCGCATCGGAATGAAAAACTCCAGTCCCACTATGGTCGCTTTTTAACCTTAGAGGAAACCATGTTCATGTTGACTTGTAGGTGGCGTATACTCCAACGTAGCGCTCGTATTCCCGCGGTTTCAGCTGTCGAAACAAAAAGCACCATGTTACAAAAGCTACTTAAAAGGAATTCTTTTTAAAAACTTCAAATAATCAGGATTCTAAGGCTAACATGCTCTGACTCGTTCTTGAGTAATCAGGGGCCTTTATGGCATTAAATCCTTTAAACTTATTCAGCGAACAGATTGTCACCCGATTCATTTCCATTTCATGAGACGTCCTGCGCTATCGGTCATCTGGTGGGTAAATCACCTCAATTACAGACTTGCCAAAGTGCAGCAGTATAGAATTAAAACTCAACCTGAATTATCTGCAGATGTGGAGAAAAAGACTGGATTGAAGAATTTCCAGAATGAAGAACAGGAACAACGATTATTATATTCCCAGTATAAAAATAAGCAATATACAATATTAAGTAATATTATACTGTACAATATTATAAAATACACATAATAATATTTAAAGCCTTTTTAACGCAAAAATTATGTATTATGTCTAAATAGAAGAAAAAATTAAATAAAATAAGTAATTAGTAATAAGTTGTTGTTTTTTTATCACATATTATGATATTTGTGGTTATATTCCATTTTATAGGAACAGATCCTGAAAAATGTGTGATTTCTTTCTCACAGAATTATCTATATATGTAAAATCTGTATAGAAACTGTAAAAATGCAAATAATCCTAAACAATTATTATCGTCATATATATATATAGTATAGATATAGGAAGATAGTTATAGAAGGTATAGATAAACTATGTATAATATACTGTAGGTGCTGCTCCTTCAAAAACATTTCTGTGTGTATTTATTTTTAATATGAAATCGACAGTGTATGTTAAATATATATAACATATGACGAATAAAAGCTAGAAAAACACTAATAACTAATAAATGCGTTATTGCATTTTTAAATATCTGATATATTTTACTAGAACTTAAATCATTTAAATCCAATCATACTGTAAAATGATACTAATGATTTCGGGCTGGAGTAAGCACCTGAACCGCCCTCCTTACTGCACTATAAAACACGATATTTATGAACAATGATCGATAACATTTATCGAACCGCTTTTTCTCGTTCAGTGATCAGGATTCAAACGGAACCGGCATTGTGGAGGACTCTCGGAGCGTCTAAAAGCAGCACCTGCTTTCTTTTAACATGAGTCCACAGAGATGAATAGGCTCGGATTACATAGCAGCATGTGAGGTGTAACCTAATAGGCGTCTAATATTTCCTGCGTGGCTGCCAGGAGTGCAGGTAGCAGGTACAGCTGGACAATAGTTTTTGTAGAGCTACACAATTGCGCTGAAGCAGAAACACAATGCGTACAAACACACAGCTGCCTGGTGAGCAGGCCAGGAGAGCGAGCCAGCGAGTGAGCCTGGCTGCTAATAACAGATACTCCATGTTGGCTCGGGCATACACCTCAAAATGTACTCGTTTGTGTGTGTGTGTGTGTGTGTTCTTGTTTTTTGTTTTTTTCAGACAGACAAGGGCCTATGGTCTGTGGAGAAGAGGAGAAGGAGGAGCAGGGAGGTGAAAAGGCTAAATTGCACACATCATTGTCCTCACTGATATGTGAATGTCGCGCCCCAGTGACTACGCCACACGCCACCACACACACACACACACACACACACACACACACACACACACACACACAAAAAGAAAGAAAAAAAAGGTCATGCATTTAGATCCACTTCAAGCAAGAGATTGAAAGGGGAGGATGAACAATCGGGCGAGTTACATTAACGGCAGCAGATCTGCCTGTTCATCATCACACACGCATACACACGAGAAATCTCGCTCCAAAATTAGAACGAGCCAGGACACATGGTCAGGAAGAATGACCTCAGCGAACATGTCCACAGCACATTCCTTCCTCGTTCCCGTGATTCCAATCGACAGTCCGAGGAAGTTCTAGGACGCCTACCTGCACCCAATGAGGCTTTCCCAGACAAAAAAAAAAAAAGGTGCAGAGATTGAGACACCGCCAACAACGCTGCCACCGAGCCCACTGCAGCCCTCTGCGCCAATCACCTCCTGCATTACATCACCCTCCAAATGCACCACCGCCCCCCTTTCCAAAAAAAGAAAAAGAAAAGAAAAAAGACACACACCATCAGACCCATCAGCTCGAAATTATTAACGCGGGATTAACACGGTCACCTCGTGGCATGCTTGCACCACTGTGGTAAAAGGTGCCAATGGTCTAGGGTGTGTGTAGCCAAAAATGACAAAAACATCACGTCACACTGCAGTCGTGGCGGTTTTTCTTTTTTTTCTTTTTTTTCTACAGACATTACACAACATGTTCCTTTTCTCCCGCCCTTTTTATGTGACAGAGTGCCATCAGGAACATTCATTCCTTTGCTTTCATGATTGAATTGCTTTTATCAGAAATTTCCTCAAGATATATTTGAAATATAAATAAATGCATTTCTAGATTCTCATCTTTAATATTAAGAAATTATGTCGTACTGCAGAAGAAAAATGAATTCCTCCTCATTTCATTTTAAAGAGATTTTACATCAGGAGGAAAAGCTCAACGCGGGCCAACCTTTACTGTCTGCGTGAAAATATGTACAAATGCACCAATCAGACGGGGAAAAGAGGGAGGGGGTGGGGGGGGGGG
>QMIH01000461.1:302841-323547 GCA_003987875.1 Clarias batrachus | reverse complement strand
TTAATTTCCATGTTTTTTTTTTAATACACAGAAAAAAAAATAAAACGCATCCACGTCGTATGAGTCCAAAGTCGCATTTTAAGCACAGATTATTACAATTCCATTTTGAGATTTAAAAAGATAGACGATGCGACAAATCATGCGTATTTCAAGCGTGTCGGATTTTCTGCGCAAAAAAAAAGAAAAGAAAAGAAAAGAAAGAAAAATAAATCAAATAAATTTAAATGAAAAAAAAATGTTTATAAGCAGAAAAATGTCAAACATTAAACCGATTGTATTTGATAAAAAAAGAAGAAGAAGAAAAAGAAGATCTCCTATAAATGAAAAGGAGATTTTTTTTTTTTCCTTTTAGAGGTCACTGCGTAAAACCAAAGTCGCGTTTGAATTCACGACGGTTATTTTAAATACATTATAACACTATTATGGAAGAATGAAACAAAATCGAACTCCATCAAAAACACAGGTTCGTTTTTCTTTTGATCTTGTAACGATTATATTTGAAATAAAACACGCCGCGCCTCTGATGTGCACAAAAAAACCAAACTGCGGCATTTAATACCAAAGAAATTGTTCTTATAGAATCATCCTCGTCATTATAATATATTATTTGTGATTATTTTCAGTCTTATTCTCTTTTTATAGACTGATCAACTCAGGCGGGTTTATCCTGATCCTGCTCGGTCTGTGCTGAGGAGATTACAGCTTAATAGGCCTGGTTTCTCCGCAGGGTTTGGAGGTGAAGGAGAGAGAGAGAGAGAGAGAAAAAAAGAAAAGATCAAATCCCCTTCTGGTCAATGCCTCATTATTTCCAGCTCAAATGCAAGATTTAAACCAAAATAATAATAATAAGAAGTAGAAGAAAGTGAGCACTGAATGTATTTGTAGAAATTTATACACGTTTGATTTTGCAGTACGGAACGAATAAAAAAAAGCAAAACAAAAAACGCCGCATTTTTTGCGTGAAAAGGGTTTCATTTGTTTTAAATGATTTTCGCATTTCATCTATAATTCGGATCCCGTATGACATTAATGTCCTGCATATTTTAGATGTGTGTGTTTAATTCATTTCATATTCACGGATGTATTTCCATTCATTCATTTCTACAGCTATTACTAATTCCAAATCGAAACGTTTTCATTTATTTCAGTCAGATTACAAAATTTCTATTTAAAAAAAATCCATTAAAGACTGATGTCAGACTCAAATGTAACCACTTAGGAGTAACACATTCATATCAGATTCCCGTAAATTAGATCCAAACGAAATAATGTACGAGATGAGTGTTAAACCAGAAAGAGGCTCAGTGTGGAATGTGTGTGTGTGTGTGTGTGTGTGTGTGTGTGTGTGTGTGTCTACATGAACCTCCTCCTGTATGGCGTGTGTCCAGACTGAAACCTGATTTAGATCTTCATTAGGCTATTTAGGAACTACTTGAAATATTACAATAAATACATTTAATGAATAGATACATATTTAAGAAATAAATTTGTTAAACAAACTCAGGAACATTACTGACATTAATGCTTTTGGAAGAAGGGTGTGTTTTATATTTTAGTTTAGATTACTAAGGAGACCAGAGAAGGCCCTGGTTTTGGTTTTGTTCTTTTTTTTTTGTTGTTCTTTAATTAATAATAATATCTGGGTCATGAAATTATATTTGATATTACAGCCCACTGTTTACTAGAATAAACATCAAACTGTATTTTATATTATTTTATTTTATTTTATTTTAACCAGCTGTTCGAACGTTCTAACAAAAAATAATCTTGACCATGAATATGATATGATATTGTTTTTAACATTATGCGCATTTTAAATATAGCAGAATAAATCCTACACCGTATAATGAATATCAAGGTGCATTTTGTTTGTGATTCATGAGTCGGAGGTGTGAGTGTGGATGAGAGATATATATTGAGAGAGAGAGACTCCACTTTGAGATCGGATCACATGCACTCAAAACAAATCAAGTCAAATAAAAGAAGAAGAAGAAGAAGAAGAAGAAGAAGAATATAAAATAAAACAGCAACTCGGATCGTGCTAAGTCGTAACACGCGCGCGCGCTCGGGGACTCGTGGGCTCTCTCTCTCTCGCGCGCGCGCCAAGTCGCTTCCGCGCGTCGCGCATCTCGTTTGCGCGCCACCGAAGGAGTGAAGGAGCTGTCCGCAATTAAGTGCTGAAAACTTCAAGCTTCTCCCCGCGTGCGCGCGCTCCAGAGTGTACGTGTATGTGTGAGAGAGAGAGAGTGTGTAACTGTACACTACTACTACTACTACTACAATAAAAACAAAAAGAAGGAATGAAAAGGACAAACGACTGACCTCAGATTCCACCGGAAAGATGTCAAAGCATAATAATCCGCATGAGATTCCTGAAAGAACGCTTTCTTCTGTCTATCCTTCTTTCTCTTTCTTGTTTGTTCGGGTTTCACTTCGTCAGAAAGAGGAGACGCGGCGGTGATGTGAGCGGGGGGTTTTGGACCCGTGTGAAGCTCCGGTGCCACTGACTGATGGGCGATCCCGAGATTTCCACACACACACGCGCGCGCGCGCGCACAATCTCTCTCTCACACACACACACACACACACGCACGCACGCACGCACGGGCGGACGCACGCACTCACGCACGCGCAACGAGCGACGCACGACGCACGCACACACACACACACACACACACACACTCGTGTTGCGCGCGGCTCCGCCTCTTCTCTCGTTGCCAAACTCTCCATTTAAAGGTGTACTCGGTATCCGAAAGAAAATATGTGTGTGTGTGTGTGTGTGTGTGTGCGTGTGCACTTTGTTTATTGCATTATTTATTTTAAAAACTATAGGTTTCCAGAGGTATTTTTCCTTCTCTTTGATCCGACATATTTTAAGCTCAAAGAGCACTGATTGGCCTCTACCTTTTCAAGTTTTTATTTTCTTCTTAAAAGGTTCAAACACAGGCGACAGAGTGGCTTAGTGGTCAGCACTGTTGACTTGCACCTCCAGGTTCTGGGTTCAATTCCCGCCTCAGGGTCTGTGTTAATGGAGTTTGCATGTTCTCCCCATGTTTGGTGGGTTTCCTCCAGGTTTAAAACATGCAGATTAATCTAATTGGCGTTCCTGTAGTATGTGAATGAGCTTGTGTGTGTGTGTGTGTGTGTGTGTGTGCCGTGTGATTGATTGGCAGCCCGTCCAGGGTGTACCCCACCTAAGTCTCCTGGGATAGGCTCCAGGCCCCCAGCGACCCTGTATACAGGATAAAGCAGTATAGACGATGAGTGAGTGAGTGAGTGAGTGAGTGAGTAATTACAATAATTACAACACACACAATTTCAAGGTATCAAAGATGTTCCCACATTTGTATCAGTACAAGAACAAACAAAAGTACTAATTTGGTACCTTTCTTCCTTTCAATGCAAGCTTTTTATGTACACTACCACTCAAACGTTTGGGATCACATGCAAATGTATTTGTTTTTGTTTAGTGATTTATTTTCTACATTCTACAATAATACTGGGGATTCCAAAATTATAAAATATCATATATGGAAATAGGTAATTATGTAACAACAACAACAACAACAACATTCAGTTGTTATTTTAAGACACAGAGGTCAGCCTTTCTGGAATAGTTCTTGTAAGAGAAGTTCATTTAGAGTTACCAGCCTCAGAAATCACCAATTAACAAACAGCACCTCAGATTAGAGGCTTTATGAAGGGTTTACAGAGCAGAAGTAGCAGATATATCATAATATCAACTGTTCAAAAGAGGTTATTGTGTATTTTGGACTCCTTCGGCATTGTTTTACAGTGTAGAAAGACATAAAAATCAGGAACGACCATGGAGTTAGAAAGTTATACCAACCGTTTGAGCGGTATATATTATATATTATCACACACTTAATTTTACTTCACTTCTACATTTTTAAAGTACAAACATGCAGTCATCACTTCATTTTACACTCTGGAAAAATAAAGGTTCCAAACAGTCCTTTTCCTTGTTGCTTTATTGGGAACATCGAGAGCACATTTTTAGTACCTTCAGTATGCAAAGGTACATAATTGGACCTTAAGGAGCAAAAGCGCCACATTAAATCTTGTTAAGTGTACAACATGTGCACCTGCACAGGTGAAAGATATGTACATAGGGTACAACGGAGGCCCCCTTAATGGTACCATTTGCCAGGTACTTTTTATTCCTGAAAGTGTTTTGATTCATTTATTGCAAAACAAAAATGTTTTACTCTACATTTTAGAGGAACATGCATGCATTAAGTCATTTATATACACTTTAAAATCTATGAAATAAAAGCACAAAACTGAAATGTTCCCAGACGCTGACGTTGTACCATTAATACCTTGAGTACCTTCAGTATTTGACCTGAAGTATCAACTTGGATTGGCAGTGACGTACTAGGTTAAACAGTTTAAAATAACACATAAAAGTACATCTACTCATTTAGATATACAACTAAGCTCAAGTCTAAGAGTCTTGTTCATGGACACAAACAGGGCAGTTTGGCAGGGTCGGGATTCGAACATATGTCCTTCAGATTCTGTGTATCGAATCCTTACCCAGTGAGCTTCAACAACTAGCTCATCTAATGTCTATAGAATATGTTAACAAAGTTAGTTTATAGGGAGAAGTGCTTAGATCACAGGCTTTGAGTTAAAGATCAGGTTGTGTGTCCTCAAATCCCAGGTCTGTAAACCGCTTTGGCTGCATATTGGATGTTCGACTATTTTTTCTGCTTCCATCACATCACTTTCAAGGACAAAAAGTTCATTTGCTACTTAATATAACCCACCCACTTCCAGGTGCAATTTTATACAGTTTATTAACAAACAAAAAAAACAATAAACTCCACCACTGCAGCTTTTGTGGAATGTTACTGGTCCAGAGTGGTCAGGACCTCCCAAAAGTGCTCCAAAAAAGGAAAATATATAAATAATATATAAATAATGGGTATTGATGCATGTATATATCATAGTACTTTACTGTTAATATGTTTAACAGTTTATTTTACTGCCAACCCATGTTTACAGTTAATTACTCTAACTATACTGTATTTTTGGTAACAGTAAAAACATCGAGTAGCACTCCTGTAAAGGTTCCATGTAGAACCCTAATGCATCATGTTATAGAAGGAACTCTTCAAAAATTTACAAGTAGAACCCAACTAGAAATTGAAAGAGAAAAGGCTATGTTTTATTTATATAAAATAATATAATAATTTTTGCCTCTGTACAAAACCACAATGGATTTGCAATCAAGATGCAATGCAAGTGTAGACTTTCAGCTTTTATTCTAAAAATATATACGTATTGCATTAACGGTTTAGGAATTGCAGCTGGTCCATTTCTTTTACAAAGTGTTTTCTTTCAAGACCATGCTGCCAGTGTACAGAGCCATAAATACAAAAACTGTCACAGTCACTGTACAAATACTTATGGACGTATGACTGTATTTACTCAACTTATAAATAATCGCCTTAAGCAGTCAGGGTGGTGGTGGATCTGGAAGTACCCCCATAAATACTAGTTACTAAGTGGGAATACATCCTATATGGAAGGAAGGAAGGGCACCATGCATACTGTTGCTCACACTCACGAACGATTCAGAATCACCAACACTCATGCCAGAAAGTGAGAACCTCAAGGAAACCTACATCGAAACAGGGAGAACATGAGGAATTCTTCACAGACAATATGACCAAATGTGCTCAGGATCAAGCTGGGAAACCTGCTGTGCCACTACACCGTCGACATACACAATGGTTATTTAATATCAGGTGTATTTATTTATTTATTTATTTATTTATTTATTACCTATTGCTATCCATCACATGAAAAAAGACAATGGTTCACAACTTGGTTTTTAGTATTTTAAATGAATCAATTTGGTCACCTCCTTTCATGTTGAGCCTCATTTTGAGCACTCTGACCAAGCTGATGTCACTATTCTACAATACTGTGCAAAACTTATGACCCCCCCCCTTTATTTCTTTATATTTTGTTTCCAAAGTGCCAGACCTTTTTTTTTTTTTTTTTTGCATTTTTAATACAGTTTCCAGACTTCTCCAGACTTCCTGAATGACTTTTTTTTTTAGGCCAGGCCCTGTACCTGAGCGGTTTCAGAATTTTTTTTTTTTGTAAGCTACACAATGACTTATGAATCATACAAGCTCAAATAAGCTTTAAATAAGTTTAAATAATTCTTTTGATTGTGTAAAGTTGCTTTGCGACAATGATAATTGTTAGAAGCACTATACAAATAAAATTTAATTGAATTGAATATAAGCATTTAAAAAAATATATAAATCCAAGTTGATGATCAGATGATCAGGCTGGTGATTAGTATAAAAATCAAAGCATATAAAAATCAATAAAACAATACACAAATTTTCACTATATAAAAAATACTAAATCTCAAATCTAATTAAACACCGGAGGAGAGACAACATGAATTTTTGTGCTCTGTCCGTGGTCCTGAACTCGCCTCTCATTTACAGAAATGGTGAAATAGTGAATAAATAAATAAATAAATAAATAAACAACATTTATCCGTTAGACATAATTTTTACTTTGCACAGAATAATTTATTTAGTTAGTTTTCCAGTGATTAACAATCCATCTCAAAACCAAAGACCACAATCTATTAATGCCATAGATTTCAGTTATTTGAGGCCACCTAGAATCTAAAGGTCTCACATGGAGCTCAAGAACTACTCAGATGTAAATGACTCCATGCTGAATCACCAGGTGTTTGCTCTGCAGTCCTTTCATCACTATTACTGTAACTCAAACTCCCACAATGCAATGCAGGCTTACAATGCAGCGGATACTCGGCTGATCGATGTGTTAGCCTGGAATCCTTGAAGCTTTAAAAGCTGAGCTGTTTGAGCAGGGTGTGAAGATGACGAGGTGAGAGTGCTGGACAGATTAAAGGATAAAGAGCAGTGATCGCTCTCTTAAGGGAGAAAAGAAGTGAGGGCTAAATCCCACTTCAGCACCTCAGCAGGTAGTCTCATGGAACTGTGGGTAATGTGCATCAAAGTGTAAAAGAGCAAGAAAGTAAAAAGTATTGTTAATTGTTAATTTGCTCATTATTCAGGGTGGAGTTTTCCTTAAAGTATAATGGATGTACCAGAGAAATATTCTGCAATTCATCACTCATGCTTTAAGTGACCACACACACATACAGGGAGAAAGAGAGAGAGAGAGAGAGAGAGAGAGAGAGAGAGAGAGAGAGAGAGAGAGAATCTCACACACATTTTGGCCACTGGTGCCTGTCCTCGAGAGCCATGTGTTTTTGATCCAGAGAAACAGACTGTTCATTCTGAGTTGTTCACATTTCCTGTCCATTCCCACCCACACTAGCCCACATGTGGTGTGGGTCATTTGAGTCATGTTACTACTAAACAATCACGCCAGCTACTACATCAGCAAACCCTCAAAACATTACCCTTTTATAAAGAACGCAATCTGGCACCTCTCAGATTTAAAGCTCCTGCATACCAGGATTTATTTACATGGGAATAAAGGTGATCGTTTTTAACTGATGGAATGAAGTCACTGTTCATGTTCATGTCAGAGGGAAATTTTTAAATATAAGATGATTGAGCATCTTTGCAAATGCGCTGTGTATATGTACAACTGATGCTACAATTTGCCTGGCAGCTTCTGGTAACTACTGTACATGATGCTAGTCTAACCTGGCTTTAACAAAGAAATCAAACTAGGGTAAATATACTGTATTTAGACAATGTAAAGATTATTATTATTATTATTATTATTATTATTATTATTATATGGAGTTCATGTCTAGGCGGCAAGGTGGTGTAGTGGTTAGCACTGTCGCCTTACACCTCCAGTGTTGGTTCGATTCCCGTCTCTGTGTGCATGGAGTTTGCATGTTCTCGCCGTGCTTGATGGGTTTCCTCCGGTTTCCTCCCACAGTCCAAAGAAATGTAGGTTAGGTTAATTGGCATTCCCAAATTTGCCATAGTGTGTGAGAGTGTGTGCACTGCGATGGATTGGCACCCTGTCCAGGGTGTACCCCTCCTTGTGCCCAAAGTCTCCTGAGATAGGCTCCAGGCCCCCCGTGACCCTTAATCAAGGATTAAGCGGTATAGATGATGAGAGTGAGCGAGTTAATGTTTATAAAGGTAAAGAAGATGGATAATTTTATATGAGTCTTTGCTGGATTCTGGTGGCTTTATCATTATACAGCAATATATACAGTATATATACATATATTATGATTTTGGGTGATAAATATTATATATAAATTTTTATCTTTATTTTATATACTGTATATATATATATATATATATATATACAGTATATATATCAAATCATCAATTAACAACCAGCACCTGGCATTAGAGCTGTTATGAAGGCTTTACAGAGCATAAATAGCAGACACATGTCAATATGAACTGTTCAGGGGAGATTATTGCACATTTTGGACGCCTTCAGCATTGCTTTATAATGTAGAAAGAAATAATCAGAAACAACGATGTAAATAATCACTTTTGAGCACTAGTGCATACATATATATAAGGATTAACTTGTTTGTGTTTTGTGTCACATCATTTATCCTGCTACTTTTAACAGATGTCAAGTCATCAATAAACATACATACTGATCCCATAACGCTGCCTCATCCAGGTTTAACAGATGATGTGATCCATGCTTTGGATCATGAGCTGTTCCTTTCTTTCTTCATATTTTCTCTTCCCATCATACTGGTACAATTTTGGTTTCATCAGGCCAAAGACTTTGTTCTCAAGCGTTAGCTCTTTTGATTTTTATGCTTAGAAAACACATCAAGCTAAAACACATAGACCTGAATCTAAAGCTTGAAACAAGTCAAAGTGCTCACCAGGAGCCGGTGCTGATTAGTGTCAATGCAGCCCTGATTAGAGTCAGTGATTGGAATTTTCAACTAATTAGAGAAGAACTGAAATATCTTACCTGCTCAGCCATAGAAGAAAGTGCACTCTTCATCACCCTTAAATCATTCCAAGATTCAGGCAAACAAATAGTGCATCCTTTGCTTCTTGAGCTATTGCTTCTGATACTAGGCCATGCATTCTTACCCACCATATGCCCCTGGACTTCTGCGTAATCGGAGACCTTGTTGCATTGACTGGTTTGTTTCATCGCAGAGCAACCTGTAAAAACCTACACAGATAATCCTTAGGTGTGAAACGGCGTCTGGACAGCTCTGAGCGCAAATATGACAGTGAGTTACAAGACGAGAAATTCACCTAGATGTGCAAATGCACTCCTCAATCAAAGTGTCAGTTTGAGCTGCCGAGTTTTGCCACGGCATGCTAATGCTTTCCAAACAAGCTGACTACTTCAGGGGCCTGCAAAAAAGAATAGCAAACAAAACAAAACAAAAAAAGACTCTGCTAGAACAAAGCAGTCACTATTTCTGTAAAAGCTTTTAGCATCCTATACAGTACTTTATTCTGAATCTGCTCACGAGGAACGCATTCTGCAAATATTGATTTCTGCAGTTATTCGCAAAGGTCCTGGGTGTACTTTTTTTTTTTTTCAATTAAACCTAGAAGCCACTTGGGTCAAGTGGATCAATTCAGTGCCCGTAGCTACATGTTAAGCACAGATTTAGTCCGATTGACTGGAGTCAACATATTGACCAAGCGGGAGCCGCTGTGTACTGAGGTTCCTTTATCACAAACAATGACACAGGCTTAAAGGAGAGACAGTGAGACAGGATTCAGTCAGAGGGCTTATGGGTTAGCGATATTTCTACAGCAGGTAAAGCTCTAACGTTGCATTCTCCTAAATCTTTAGGACACCCGAGTTTACACTAAAGAGAGAATTTTTTAAAGCCGCTATAACATAAGCGATAACCAGATGTAACTTATTACTTATACCTTCTTCAGCATTAAGTGTGAATGGTATTCTGGATATGGAATAGAATGGAAATGACTGAGACACTGAAAGAGAGAGAGAGAGAGAGAGAGAGAGAGAGAGAGAGAGAGATGTATAATATTAAGGACTCTAGTGCGAGCAAGTGCAGAGCTAGAAGACACAAAAACACTCGAGATGCAGAACAGCCCACATCCAGCTTCAGCTCACACTCTCACCAGGCTTTCTGACTCACTCCGCTCCTTTTTTTAGCATAAATTTTCACCTACACACGCTGCAATTTTAGACTGAACAGAAACACCAGATCTATAACAGTATTTCTCATGCTGTCTTGCTACTTCCCCAAGCCAAACACACTCACGCCACCCCTCTAAACCTCAGATTCAGGTTAGAAACAGGGTGATAGCACTCATGCTGCTCTCACTTGGGTTTATCTGACAGCCTACTACGGACTGCAGGAGCATCTTTCCCGGATGATGACTTTCTGCTGAATGCTGCTGACATCTAATCAAGTCTGCCCACATAAACACCGAGGCCTAGTCCACACTAACACAGGTGAATATGTTATTCCTTTCCATCCACATCAGCTAATCCGCTCTCAGTTTTCTCTCTGTTGTGTGGATAGGGGAAAGCATTAACAAGTTTTTGCATCCATGGCGAGGAGCTGGACCTGAGCAACAAGAAGATGTCCATCATGCAACAATAAACACATTTATCTAGCCTGAAACACTTGAGTCGCTTGGAATTCTGAGGATTTTTTCCCAGGTAGCAGAAGCTGGATCAGTTCCAACATCCACTCCGTGGGCTTATGTTTTGTCTCCTCGCAGGTGGATGGAGATGCATCCTGTCAGGTAGGAGAAGCTGGATACGCTCCCACTCTTCACCACCCCATGGGATTCTGTTTTCACTCTGTTCAAGCAGGAGAAGCTGGATTAGTTCAAACTCCATCCCCTGGACTCAAGGTTTAATTTAACCCAGGAAGGAGGATCTGTATCAGGCCTGGCTCCACCACCTGGACTTATGGGTTGACTTCTTACAGGTAGGAAAATCATCCATTGGACTTAGTATTTAATTGAGCCCAGGATGGAGGAGCTGTATCAGTTCAAACATCATCCCCTGGATCTATGGTCTGACTTCTTCCAGGTAGAAGGAGATGGATTTGATGTCACTCCACCCTGTGGACTTCAACTCTGCCTAATAAGAGTTTAGTTCAGACTCCATTCTGTGGATTTTGGGTTTAATTTAACCCAGGGTGGAGGAGCTTAATCATGTCCAACTCCACCTTTGGACTTTATCAATTCCACTCAGGTATCAGGGCAATTCCATGGCAGACTTCATCCTCTGGATCTTTAGTTTGATTCCTCCCAGATAAGAGGAAATGGTCCTTGTCCTACTCCACCCTGTATACTCCTGCTTCAACTCTGCAGACGTAGGAGGAGCTGGATTAGTTCAGACTTCATCCTCTGGATTTAACCCAGGAAGGAGAAACTGGATCAGGTCCGACTCTACCCCAGAACTTTTTTGTTGATTCCCAAAGTAGCATTAGAATCAATTCCAACTTTATCCTCCGGACGCACGGTGGAGTATTTGACTCCACCCCTCATATATTTATGAAATCATAGATTTATGATTTATGATTGACTTGTTCCAGGTAGAAGGAACTGCATCAATCTGACTCTTTACCCTGTGGACCGTTGCTTCAGTGGCACTCCCGGTATAAGAAGCTGGATCAGGAATGGGTCCACCACCAGGTTCAAATAATTTTTTTAAATTCTTGCTTTGTGACTATCATGTGATCCTTACAAATCTGCGGGGTTCTTTTGTGTCAGGCGGTAATATTTCAGTTTAAGGTTTGACAGCAACAAATCAGTCAAATGCTTTGGTTGTATCTACAAATGTTACAGAACATAAGTGCATTTCAGGAGACAAAATGGAGCCAAAACTATAACAGACGTTGGATTACAATGTAACAGCTGATCTCTCAGGTTAACTTTAAACCCTGTACATTTCACATCACAACACCCGACAAACCTGCCACTTTTGCAGGAAATGCTAACAAACTTCCTTTTCCTGGGTATGAACTCACACAGCGCTCTAACCGAGATTTAACACCGGGTAAGTCAAAGCCATGTAGGCTCAGATACCACAGCGGGAGTGCGGTGGCAGTGTGCAATCACAGTTCATTTACATCTCAGTCCCGTGAGTGTCAGAAGCAGCAGTAGCGAATAAGTGCACATGAATGAAGGAAAAACATCAGATTTAACCACACTAAAACAAAATCGTCTAGCTGTTCCTCTTCAATCTGGAGGGAGCTGCGAATCACAGCAATGATGTTCTTAGTTTTCTGCAATGACTAAACTTTGTCACCACAGACATCAGTATCATGCTGAAATGTTTTTTTTTATATTATTATTATTCTTTAATGGTTGTGCAACATTTTTTCATTTTTCCTGAGCCAGGCACATATTCTTTTGTTCTGTAGATATGATGACTTTGCAGTTTAATCTTTAAAGAATGTCACATAAGTTACTAATTCACCTTATGTTCTAAAGTTTATATACAGTGGAACCTTGGATTGCGAGTAACTCTGTCTGCAATATTTTTTTAACACGAGCAATCTTTTTTAAATAAATCTTAACTTGATAAACGAGCAAGGTTTTGACATACGAGTAGTACGCAAGTGCTTCATCTGCGGAGCGTCACGTGATCACAACTGAGGAAATGGTTCTTAGTGTCAGTGTGCGTGTGACTCGTATACTCAACATCCATGTGCATGTGTAATGTTTACTATAACATTGTGACCAAGTGTGTGTGCACGTGCATAAAGCAAAAGCAAGTGTCATTAGAGATGTTCCTTGTGAAAGATCCAGTTTCTATAATCTCATTCTGTCAGAAAGCAGTGATTCCGCTAGTGTGTGCACGAGCAAATGTCATTAGGGAGGTTCCTTGTTAAAGAAGTTTCCTATACAGTAGCCCCCTCCCTCCTCCTCTCCTCTCTCATCTTACTTCAGCTTCACACACACACACACACACACACACACACACACACACACACACAGAAACACTGTTCTGTCTTTTCAAAGGTAAAATGCGGGTTAATTTGTTTTATTTTTACCTTATCATTTGTATTGATTATTTTTATATGAATATTTTGCCGTGCATAAATAATTTAAGAAAAAAGAACGTATTCTTTCCAGAGATGGATGAAAGTTGGATGCATGATAAAGTTTCTGACATGAAAGATATATGTATATATGTATAGATATAAGTCTCAATTAAAATAAAAATGAAAATTTTTTTGGCACCCAGCACCTCAAACTCTACTCCGCACTCAACGCTCTCACCTGAGAGGCTTTGTTGTTGCACTTTGCACTTTGAAGCGGAAGCCACCCAGCCCTCCAGCTCAAGTTCTCAAAGTTCTCTCCATTTCACATTTCCACAATTACTCTTGTTTTGATTATTTAGAGTTGGGTGTAATTTGACATTTTATGTAAATATAACACTTGGCATTTGAGACATACCTACATATTGCATTTGAAGAGTGCATTTCCTTCATTTCTATGCACAGACAATTTCTTAGATGATGTCATTTCATTGTTCAAGGGCAATTTTTGCAAATGGTTATGATCTGTTTTTCATAAAGAAAGCCATTCTCAGCTTTTAGTTGTGGTATAATTATTAAATTATAGTAAATGTGCATTTGTTATGTGTGTGTTACTTGCAATTTTAAAATGTAAAAAAAAAAAAAAAACTCCAGAGTCGAGCGTCGGTGTGTGTGGAGTTTGCATGTTCTCCCTGTACTAGTATTCTAGTATCTGTTCTAGTACTGTTACTAGTGTGTCTGTGTGTCTGTGTGTCCTGCAACAAGTAGGCACCCTGTCCAGCATATACTTTTTTTGTAAAATTGTGCCAACTTGATCATGATAATATAAATATGTACGAGTTGTTATTTGTTTTTAATTATTATTGCTAAGAAAAAATAATATAATGGAAATGAACATTGGTCGTGAGCTTAGTCCTTCTCTACATCTACTCCACCTAAGGTGACACACTTCTCCAAACAATGGATGAGCGTTGAAGAAGCCTTCTTTTTGGCTTTTGAGGAAAAGTTGCACCTCGGTAATCACCTCATTGTCATTAAACGCCTGCGATAAAGTGGTAGAAGAGGAAGAAGTCACTGGGTGCGAGGTTGGGAGAGTGGACGGGGTGGGATTGTACCTCAAGTCGCCTGCAGGTTTGACAGTTTTGAATGGGCAGGGCGTGTTGTCACGAAGAAAACACATTTCAAGTTTTTTCAACTGGGTGTCTAGCGGCATTGTGCGGAACTCTACCGCAGGATTTTTAAACGAGAATAAATGTTCATGAACTAATTTCTGGAGATATCCTGTAATTTAGACAAATATTTTAAGTTTTTTTTAAATATGATAATACACATTTTTTTTATCGCCCCTCATGCTAAAAAAACTTGTATTGTTACTTATATCTATACATATAATAAAACTGTACAGTGGGCGTGTCTGTATATTGAAGATACAGTATTTGCGAAAAAATTATTTGGCGGGACGAAGGTGAGTAATAGAACACATCAATAGGTTTTTTGTGATCTTTGTCTGTCTGTCTGTCTGTTTGTTTGCGCACGCATCACGTAAAAATTACTGAACGAATTGTAACGGGGTTTTCACAGATGTATTTGGTCGAGCTTGAGGTAAAATACTGTATAGGCTTTTTTTGCAATCGGCTCACAGGAAGAGAAGATATGCTAATTTGAAACTTAAATGGAAAACGTTTCAACGCCCTTATATCATTAAAAAATCAACCTTAAAATCAATCTCAAAATTCAGCAAATGGCGCTGTACATTTTTTAATATGAGCTTATGGGTGTGCAATTAAAATCTACTTAATAAACACGATCTCACACCTTCATTCCGCGCACTTCACGGCAACATTTTAAAAAACAGATGCCGCTGTACATTTTTAAAAACGGGCTTATGAGTGTGCAATTAAATTCCACGCAAACAAAGTCACAGGTACATCTAGTCCAATATATATATATATATTTTTAATAATCACATTTGACATTTAACCTCATTTCCACATTTAAATAAAACATTTTCAAATGAAGCTTTTATTTCATTCTGCCACAAGTAAGAAAAAAATGAGCCTGCATGCTACCCGGCCTAAAGTATCCACACATACCTTAATGTTATGACGATAAAAGTTTTTCTTTAAAAAAAAATTATAGTATCAGTTATGCCCCCACACACTCTCTCTTTCCTTCTATAAGCATGTGCTATGTGCTGTTTTCTTAGAATAGGCACATTATCAAAGCTTCATTTCCTTAATGTCTAAGTAGCTCATTACCTCCACGGTCACACTGTCATCACGAGTGCATTCCACTAGACATGTCTTTCCACCAGACTGCTCAGTCTCCCATTAAATTTCCTCTAGCCATTCTGCTGAGATTATATCACTCCAGCTTTTCCTGCTCCCAGGCACAATTTGCCTTCACACAGCCAGCAAAAGGACAAAGAGAGAGCTAATGCTCATGCTCTACCTTCTTTGCATCAAAAATTCTTAACACAAAGGAGTCGGATCTATTTCTTGACCACATTTACACCTGATCAGATTAGGTATCTGGATAAAAATGTAACAAATTTCTGTGCATCATATTTGTTTAATCTCAACAAGCTGATTATAAAATATTTCTGACTCTCGCTGAATTAACACTATTTTGCATATTGAGCATCAGATCTACACCGAACCACTGTAAAGTGAAAATACATTCACTTATAATATACTTATATAAGTTTGTCATCATATACAGGAGATATAAGGAGGTTTACAGGAGAATGAGATCATAACTTAAACACCTCCCAGTCCTTTACATCATAAACCAAATCCCTCCTATTGCATTACATCATAAACCAAACCCCTCCTATTGCATTACATCATAACCCAAACCCCTCCTATTCCCTTACATCATAAACCAAACCCCTCCTATTGCATTACATTATAACCCAAACCCCTCCAATTTCCTTAACTCATGATCAAACCCCTTACATCATAACCCAAATCCCTCCTACTGCCTTACATTATAACCCACACTCCTTCTATTGCATTAAATCATGATCCAAACCCTAAATAGAGTACATCATAACCAAAACCCATACCATGACACACTAACCCAGAAGTGTCTTATTACATTACATCATAACTCAAACCCCTCCTACTGCATGACATCATGAACAAAACACCTGTTGTTTCAATACATTTTAATGTAATTGAGGTAGCAGCTATACGTTGCATTGAACACCTCAAAAGGAAAAACACAAAGAGCTGAACTGCAATTCAACTAAAGATACAGCAATACATATAATTTAATGTTGGCTAACCAAGTATAAATGACTGTGGGTAAAAAAATCCATTCAGATATCTTCTAAATGCAAGCTGCATGAATTTTAAGTGATTTAATTGTATTTTAATGTTTTAATTGGATGCATTTCCATCTGCGCCTTTATATGACTAATATCTCTATAATCCTGACACTCAAAATACACATGATGACTGAACGCAACACAGGATCCTAGAAAAGTCATGGCAGAACTGAAGGAGTATGAACAGTGTGTGTGTGTGTGTGTGTGTGTGTGTGTGTGTGTGTGTGTGTGTGTGTGTGTGTGTGTGTGTGTGTGTGTGTGTGTGTTCCACAGCTGCTGGCTTCTCTGGTTTCTCTTTCCTGTTCTGTCTGTCCTCCTACCTTCACGCTAATTGCAATAATTACAATGCCATCTTTTAAAGCCTTCATTGGCTCAGGCTTGAACATGGCTATTAATTTTCAAGCTGGAAAGAACTTATAGATGCAGTTCTCCTGCTACCTACCTTAAAAAAAGAAAAGAAAAGGAAAGAAAAGAAACATAGGTAGCGCAACTTGTGCTAGACCTTATGTACCTTATGTACTTTGAATGTAGGGACTCATGAAAAATTTAAAAAGAAAAGGGTAGAAACAGACTCATCCAGGCATGTTGTTTAATCATTAATGTAAAAGCAAATGTTGCTGCAATGCCCTGGTGTGATGTACAGTAATTAAATATCTGTGGGCAGTAACAGGAGTTGTCCCATGTACCATATGCCACATGCACAAGGCCCGACTGGGGAGGGAGAAGCGAGGCAAGTGCATGGCAAATACGCCAAGTTAAAAATAAATAAATAATTGTTTTGTTTTTTTGTTTTTTTTTTTTTTTTTAAGGAGAAAATGTTACTATACACGTAAAGCTGCCATTTTGTATTTGCCAGATTATGCAAGTGTGTTTAAAATGAAGAGGTTATCACTAATAACATCCTATCAATGAGAAATATCCTAAAGAAACCATGCATTGTTAGATTTTTTTTTCCTGAGAAAAGGCATGGTAAGCTGACCTGGTTTCCTTTTTATTATAATTTTTAACATTGCATTTTCACTTCTGAACACACTTGTGTAAGAAGATAATGAACTCCTCGGTAATGGCCGGTTCATTACTCCACCCTGTGACTGATTATTTTCCTATAACAGTAAGTCACAAAGTGATTTATTCTCTACTTAGGCCACAGTTTGAGTCTTAAATATATCTAGTCAAAAGGTGTGTACTGTTTTTATACTCTGATCAGCCATAACATTGAGTAGGTCCCCTATTATGCTACTAAAACCGTAATGCACTGTGTGTTCTGACACTTTTCTATCACAACCAGCATTAACCTTTTCATCAGTGATCTACACTAGCACTTCTATTGGATGGGGATCTACACGGGCCAGCCTTCACTCCCCATGTGCATCAGTGAGTCTTGCCCACCCATGACCTTGTCTCAGGTTCACTGGTTTTTCTTCCATGGATCACTTTTGCTAGGTCCTGACCACTGTAACCTGGGAACATCCGAGAAGAGCTGCAGTTTTGGAGTTGCTCTGACCCAGTCCTCAAGCCATCACTAGCCATTTGGCGCTTGTCAAAGTCACTCAAATCTTTACACTTACTCATTTCTTTCTGCTTCTAACACATCAAGTTCAGGAAAAATGGTTCATTTGCTGTCTAATATATCCCACCCACGTCCAAACACCATTGTAACGAGATATTGATAAGGTAGCTACTTTGAGAAGGGCCAAATTGTGATGGCTAGACAACTGGGTCGGAGCAACTCCGAAACTGGAGATCTTGTGGGATGTTCCCAGGCTGCAGTGGTCAGGACATACTGTACCAAAAGTGATCCAAGGAAGGAAAACCGGCGAACTGGCGAAAGGGTCACGGGTGGCCACGGCTCACTGGTTCACATGGGGAGTGAAGGCTGGCCCGTGTAATCTGATCCAATAGGAGATCTACTGTAAATCAAACTGATGAGAAGGTTAATGCTTAATAGTCGGAACGAACAGTGCGTTACTGTTATAGTGGCAAAGGGGAGGAGGAACTCAATGTTAGGTCAGAATGTTCTGGCTGATCAGCGTGTATATCAGTACGTAATGGACATTTTGGGCCTCCGAGTGGCGCAGTGGTTAAAGCGCTCGCCCTATCATCCGGAGATCGCTAGTTCGAATCCCGGGTGGTGCTGTAACCTCTCGCAGTCGGAGGTCTAGAGAGAGCTGATTGGCCGAGCCCTCTTAGAGGGGAGGGATGAGAGGTACATAGTGCTCCCGCATTAATCACGGCTCTACAGCCATTCAGGGGCGTCTGTGAGCTCGCGCAACGGAGGGAGCGGATAGCGCTGTCCCGAGTGTGTGAGCACCTCCGAGTGTGTGACTCCGCCCCCAACGGTGCACGAGCGAGCAGTTCGGATAGATGTGGTCGGCTGGCGTCACGTGGTTCGGAGGAAACACGTGATAGTCTTCGGCCCTCCCGGCTGAGTGGTAGTAGTAGCCTTAATGTGGGAGCCCCCTAGTGACGGGGAGGAATTGGACACGACTAAATTAGGGAGAAAATCGGGGAAAAATCAAAAAAAAAAAAATTTAATGGACATTTTTAAGAATGGACGTTTCTTGTCCCATAGGATCCAATTTAACTACGAATGACGTTTATAAAGCTAATACACTTTGGGTGAGAAAGGCGCTGCTCAGGATTGAGTGGATTATTTTCATATAACCACATTATATTCGTATACATGCCACTATAATCTGCTGCAATCTTCAATTCATCCTAATGAACAGTTCCTCCACTAGTGTTTCAGAAACTCGACTAACCAAGTCGACGGCTATTTCAGTATATCGTATGACCTTTAATGACTGACTCTCGCCTCCTCTCCCATACAACACAGCGTCACTTCAAGTCGCCCAGCTTCGGCCCACAGATCCACCTTCTGACCCAGAAATATGGCCGTAAGTCTGAAGAGCCGGTGTACGAAATGTCACGGTGACGTGTGGCATCAGGAACCGAATCCCTAATTAAACCCCCCACACACACACCACAACACACACACACACATGCACACAGAGGACACAATGATTGATGCAGCATGTTTCGTGTGAACGAGCCGCCCACCCGAGAAAAAGCAGATTGTTTTTCATCTCGCTTCCGTCACGATGCTGACTCGGAGTCGGCGCTTGTCTGTATCGCTCCGGCGCCGCACGCCACGGTCGTGCCTCGTTCGCGCTGGAGCTCAGCATGACAACGCGCCATCCCACAGACAAACATCACGTCTGCGCGCTTCTATTCCGAGCTACAGACACTTCCCACGTCCAAGACTGGGTGCAGGAGAGTAAACAGTAGATTACTGGATCCTGATTGGTCAGAAAGAGCTTAATGACCTCATTTCACAGCATTACTATAGTGACTAATAACATGGGTATATCATAGGCTTATTACTCAACTGCTGTACTTTCTGTTTATTCACTCAACTTACTGTTTACTCAAATCCTGATGCATTTATCTATAGAGGCAAAAGAAAGTACACTGGTCAAAACTCGTTCTTTAAATGATGTCTTTACATTTCATACATTGGAGGACGCGGAACCAGTCTCAGAAAGTCTCCGGTCTGTGTGTCCGTCTGCCTAGACGGAAAACTGGCTGAACAGACTTTAACGGAAGTTGGCCAGTTCCTGAAGTTATAAATGAAAACGAAATGTTCAGTAGAAGTGAAGTTATAAGCAGTTAAGTGCCAGATTACATCACAGCATAGATTGTGACTATACGTGTCACTCAGAGCCAGGTAACTGTAGGTCACCACGTATACAGTACACAGAGGATGCAAATGACCGTAACGTCCCTACAATCTGGCAAAATCCTCAATACACAGACACACGACAGCGCAACTCATCATGGTTTACTCCACAAAAAAACAAAACAAACAAAAAAGTGGTACGTACACTGAATGAAAACTGAACTGTGCTCTTTAAGTTAAATCAAAATGTTGAGCAGAAGGCGAGTCATGAGCAGTTACCGGATGTACCGGATGCTGATCAGCTTATTTTTAGCTTTATCCTTTTTATTTTCTTCTTCTTTTTGCTATTTCTACAACGGCGAATACTAACGCTGGTTTATTATAGGTTGAGATTTGCTCAAGAAACAATTCAAATAAGACAGATTCTTAATTAAACACCAGACAAACATATTTATCCTCGATTTTGGAACGTGTTGAGCGGAGTTCTTCATTCTTTTCCCTGCTGTATAATTTTGCACTCTTGGTGTGACGTACTGTAGTATAAATCTGACTTTATTATATTTTTCTATTTATTCAGAGTAAAGCACCGTGTACCGTGTTCACTCCAACAGGAAATGACAGCGAGTAAATAATGGATCGTCTGTTTACACACACACTCACACACACACACACACACACACACACACACACACACACACACAC
>QMIH01000461.1:289826-302598 GCA_003987875.1 Clarias batrachus | reverse complement strand
GTGTGTGTGTGTGTGTGTAGTTGTACAACTTTCAGGCAACCATGACTACAGGCTCCGCGGCCTGAGAGACCAGTTTATCACCCGTCTGTAGAGCGCAAACACACACGGATTTGTTTTAGTGTCTTTGTGAGGACCGCTCACTGATTAATTATTACTGCTGCTAATCAATGTTAGGCTGCTCCACCTCAGGCAAAGCCTTAGGCTTATTTTTGAAAATAAATAAATAAATAAAACAAACAAATAAATAAATAAATAAACATATTTTTTTCTAAAAAAAAAATTTAAAAAAAGATGCAGTCTGATGCACACTTTCATGCTGTTCTTTGTACAATTACTAAAAGCTATTTGGGCAATTAATACCATTTGCGCGATTGTCACGTTGCTACACACAAAATTGCGCATCACGGCTGCACTGTATGTAACTTCATTTCACATACTAGTTCATTTCTTAAAACTAGTCATCTTGTCATTTTTTTCTTCTTAGCGTTGCACTACGGTAATTTTACCTTAAGATAAGACGTTAAGTATTACAGTAACTTCAGGTCAACAAAATTACAACCAACAAATAATTTTTTTCTTTTCTTTTATTTATTTTCTGATCACCACCAGAATTTCCCTGCACAGATGAAAGAACACAAACCGTCGTTTACTGTAAACTGGCGTCTTGAATTCTCTCACTGAACACTAATGTAAAACAGCGATGTTCTGTAAAATGTTTTCATGAATTATTCAGTCAGAATGTGTGTAACTGAAGCTCTAAAGCCAGTCCTGTATAGTCATACATGCGTTCTGAGACGGGACCAGCACTTCCAAAGGACGCAAAGCAGACATTTTTACCTAGCATGTTAGCGAGATGCTACGAGTGTAACGTTCTGCACTTGGGATTTTTCCAAAGTGAGCGGACTATAGCAAGTTGTTGTTTTTTTGTCGCTTGTTAGCAAACGACGTAAAAAGCTAACACTGCGCGCTTAAAGCCAGGGCAAATGAAGTCTGAAAAACTTTCATAAACATGAAACATTTTGTTGTTTGTTACGTTTTGTTCAATCATACAATGGTTTGTGAACGGTCGTGACTCCATCTCAACAACAGCAGCTCTGACAGTCACATCTACAAATCACAGGCTTGTATTAATATTAATACGCTCACTCTAACGCTTCATGAGACAACCTCTTCATTCTCTTTACCTCCCCCGCGCTAGCGCTCGTAATAACTCTAACCTACGCGGCGAGCCAGGCTAGTTCATTAGCTGTCGCTAGCTAGCACCGGTAGGTGGAGGAGAGCTGTTAACTTGTTGTAAACACGGATCAGCTGAGGAAAAAACAAGCTTCACAGAGCCACCATGCCCGGAGAATAGTGTGTCCTGACATCCAGGAGGAAGATCCGCATCAATAATGCATGACAGCAGCGTGCAGGAAAAAGACCTGATGGAAATACGTCTCGGTGCCGAGACCAGGCGAAGAGAAACATGACGGCAGATGCAGACAGCACAGGGTTTTACATTAGACCGACGAGCAGCGTGGACTTTATTCATTATGATTCATTATAATTACTTATTTGAATCGAGTCATCATAATTAATATTGTCTTTATATTTATTGTGCATTTCATTTGATTTCGGATTTGAATTTTAGAATCTCTTTACGTATGTTTGAGTGCTCATGGTTTCAATCCTAAATGTTTGTTAATATCCTTTATTCAGAATTTTAATGCATATTTATATTTGCCATTTATTCGAAAGTGGTAATGTTTATGGCTTAGTTTATGTTATTATTATTAGTAGTAGCATTATTAGTATTAGAAGCAGTGGAAGTAGGAGGATCAGGAGAAGAAGGTAACAGTTTGCAGCAGTACGTTGGACTACCACTACCACTAGCACTACTACTAATACTGCTACTAAGACTAACAGTAACACCAGTACCACTGTAGTAGCAGCATCAGTAGGCGTAGAAGGAGGGGTAGTATTAGTAGGAGATGTACAGTAGTTAGAGTAGACGTCATTGGAGGAGCATTAGTAATAGTTGTGGTAGCAGTATCGGTAGCAGAAGAACGGCAGAAGTAGAAGTACAGTAGGAGAAAGGAAAAATAAAGCGGCAATAGGAGGAGGAGAAGGAAAAGAAGGAACAGCCACAGTAACAGGAGGAGGAAAAGGAACAGCAGTAAGAGGAAGAGGGAAAGTCCAGAGGAGCAGTAGGAGGAGGAGAAGGAAAAGAAGTAGCAGCATCAGTAGGATGAGGATGAGAAGATCAGAGGAGCAGCAGTAGGAGGATGAGAAGATCAGAGGAGGAGGAGGAGGAGGATGAGAAGATCAGAGGAGGAGGAGGAGGATGAGAAGATCAGAGGAGGAGGAGGAGGATGAGAAGATCAGAGGAGGAGGAGGAGGATGAGAAGATCAGAGGAACAGCAGTAGGAGGATGAGATCAGAGGTGGAGGAGAAGATCAGAGGAACAGCAGTGAGAGGATGAGAAGATCAGAGGAACAGCAGTGAGAGGATGAGAAGATCAGAGGAACAGCAGTAGGAGGGTGAGAAGATCAGAGGAGTAGCAGTAGGAGGGTGAGAAGATCAGAGTCACAGCAGTAGGAGGATGAGAAGATCAGAGGAACAGCAGTAGGAGGATGAGCAGATCAGTGGAGCAGCAGTGGGAGGATGAGAAGATCAGAGGAGTAGCAGTAGGAGGGTGAGAAGATCAGAGGAGCAGCAGGAGGAGGATGAGCAGATCAGAGGAGGAGGTGGAGGAGGAAATGTAGCAGCAGCAGTAGTCGGAGGAGGAAGAGGACAACAAGTACAAGTAATAGTAGCAGTAATATAGCACTATTAAATTAAATGTAATTATTTTCATAATTAATATTATATTTTGTATGATAGTTTGTCAACGGCACGGTGGTGTAGTGGTTAGCACTGTCGCCTTGCTCCTCCAGGGTCTGGGTTCGTGTGCATGGAGTTTGCATGTTCTCTCCGTGCTTGGTGGGTTTCCTCCAGGTACACCGGTTTCCTCCCACAGTTCCCAAATTGGCAGCAGTGTGTGAATGAGTGTGTGTGTGTGTGTGTGTGTGTGTGCCCTGTGATGGATTGGCACCCTGTCCAGGATGTACCCCGCCTCATGCCCTAAGTCTCCTGGGATAGACTCCAGGTCATTGCGACCCTGAATACAAGATAAAGTGGTATAGATGATGAGTGAGTGAGATTATATTTCTGTACTTCCCATTTTTAGTTCATCTTTGTACATTTTGTGTCATTGCACAATGATTTAACTGAGCAGCCTGACCCATGTGTATAAACAGACAGTAACCCAATAACTAGATTTTTATTGCCATTACTAAATAATAATAATAATAATAATAATAATAATAATAATAATAATTTGGTTTCAAATCTCAGAAGGCCAGAGAGACGCTAAAAACATTAAGTTTAAGTCAATACAAAAATGAAATTGTCAACACTTGGCCCAGAAAATGGAATCAGAGTTACACACAGCACTATTTTTCTCTGTAAAACGCAGACAGCTCCATCACGGCGGTAATAATGGTCCATAATTATGATATCTGATGCGCTGTGAGACTTAATGAAAATGAACGCTTGGATGGATTTAGACCATCGAACAGCATGAGAGCCTGTGAACTCTCCTTTCGGATAATCTTCGTTCCGAACGCTACAGCCGAGGGGTTGGTTTGAACGGGCCAGAAGCGCTACGTCTCGTCGGTCGTCTCTTTCGAGAAATAAAAAGAAACAAAAACAACTGGAGCGGCCGACTTAAACCGCAGATATATCCGTAACACGTCATCGGCGGGAAATAAGAAGCCGCCGTTCCTTCTATCACAGCACAGAGGAATTACCGATTGCGTAACGTTTGTCATTGTTTCCATGGCAACCGCTCATACACACAGACTGTACATCCACATAATCTAGAGACTAATAAAGCCATCGAAAAAATCATTTCAAATGATAACCATCGGGACCACAAGGGATGACGAAGAACATGTTTAACAAAGTAAACCGTGTACTCTGTAATGTTCAACATTTGAACACGGCGTCAGCGCTTGGTAACAGTCAAACCGCTGTGTTACACACGATTATAATAAGACACTTTATTCTGTGAAATTATTTGAAAATAATCCACTTCAGGGTGGTTCTACCCCTGCGCTTCACATCACGCCACGCTTCCATGAATTATTTTCATATAACTGCACAGTCAGGCATTTGTTATTCCTTCAATGAGTAGGTTTGTATGTTTTCCGCACTTCGTTCAGCCCCACAGTATGTATGTAACTGCAGAGACTGGTTTTTATATGATATGAATAGCTACAGAATAACAAGCAGTCTTGCCAAATCCTCAGTGAGGAATGTAGCTATTTGTTGTCCTAAAAGTTGCTAAAAGACTCACTCATCATCTAAACCACTTAATGCTGTATTCAGGGTGACGAGGGCCTGGAGTCTATCCTGGGAGACTTAGGGCACAAGGCAGGGTACACACTGGACAGGGTGCCAATCCATCACAGGGCGCGCACACACACACACAAACACTATAGCCAATTTGGGAACGCCAATTAGCCTAACCTGCGTGTCTTTGGACTGTGGGAGGAAACCAGCGAAGCACGGGGAGAACATGCAAACTCCATGCACACAGAGATGGGAATCGAACCCGGAGATGGGAATCGCAAGGCGACGGTGCTAACCACTACACCACCGTGCCGCCTCTCTAATTTGTATAATTGTCAATTTGCTTGTAATTGTAATTCAGTTGTTACACATATCAGGTTTGTATTGGTAAATGAATATCAAATTTAACCAAAAGACTGTTACGGTATGTGGATCTGAATATCTAGCCAGACGTCTAACCCTCCCTTATCCGGGGTCGGGCCCACATGCGAGACTGTTGACCATGAATGATTTTAGAGTGACAGTGACGAAACATCTACATTTACATCCCGCTTTCAAAACCAAGGTGGGATTGGCGGCGATCCATTTGCGGTGTGCACGCAGAGTGGTGCGAGTCTCCTGTCTGCTCTGAGTGCAGCTGGGACTCCTGCGGGAGGCTACGGTGAGACTGACCACTGACTGAGAGCTTTGGGACGGAGGAGGGACTCACGGCATCTTCTGCATGTTGAGGACAGTGAAAGTGTTCAATAACACCAAAAAAAAGTCGCTAGTTGCTTTTGACAAGAAAATAAGTCGCCAAGAGGGTTCGGAAAGTTGCCAGATTTAGCGAGAGAGAAAAAAAAAGGTAAATAAAAATTTAAGAAAGGTTGAGATCATATTATATATATTTTTACCTTTTTATTGATCATAAGCAGCGATGCTGGAGATGTAACGATGACGGTTGAGATGTTCAGCAAGCAAACAGCAGGGGAGAAATAAATCACATTATTTTATTAATAACGAGAATGGAACAATTTCATACTCTAAAAAGTTTTTAAAAAATAATCAGGTAAGATGTATGAATCAAGTTATTTTCTCGTTTGAAAAATACTATTACTTGACCGTAAACAAAAATGAGCAACTTTTCCCCCAAAGATAATAACTTGTTGTGACGTCACTGCATCACCGTGTCCCGTAAGGATCACGGGTCACCCTTCAGCCTCCTGTCTACTGATTACACACTGCTTGTGTGGGAACGGGACAGCTGATGGACGTGTCTCCGAGAGGAGATGGCACCCCAGAGATCACATTTGTGAACGTAAAGAGGAACAGGGTCGCAGCGTTCACATAAAACCGAGCGCTATTCTGAAATGTGTGAAAGAATGTGAATGTGTTCTCGTTAACAAGGAACACTTTTTTTCTTTTCTTTTTTTTGCCATTTTTCCCAGCAGACTACAGATGTGCCTGATGTGAGACTGAAGTGTGGGCATGTTAAAAAAAAAAGAAACTTCTGTCAAGTTTTGAGTTTGGTTAGTCTAGTTCAAGTCAAGTCAATTTTATTTATATAGCGCTTTTAACAATCGACATTGTCGCAAAGCAGCTTTACACAATAAAAAAAAAAAGTAGTTCCACTTTGGTTTTCACTATATAACGGTTTAATCCCATTGTCTGTCCAGTTCTGTGTGGAGTTTCTCATGTTCGTCCTTCAGTTCTTCTAGGTTCTCTGAGGTGCCACTGTAATAAATATTCAACTTATCGCTTATTCAGTATATAGTATGTAATTCCTAGCTGTCTCTCTCTCTCTCTCTCTCTCTGTCTCTCACACGCACACAAACACACACATACAACCAATCTGGTAGCAAACATAAAAATAGGGGAAAAAAATATCAGAAAGGGAAAAGAATGGCGAGAACCCAAAACATTTAACAATCAGCAAATTCAGTGAGAGAGAGAGAGAGAGGGGGGGGTTGTTCCCATGTCTATTCTGGTTGCAGTGGGAAGTTAATTTATTTAAAAGTGTGAAATTCAATTATAGGAGGATATGATGATTCCCAGCCGTCAGGATAACACGAGCAGCTCTCTCTAAGAAAAAAATGTAATAAATTAAGAAACGCAGACGAAATATGTGACGAGCGAAACACTACAGTGCGAGCTGTTATTGGAAAATAATCAATGATGATGATGATGACAAGATGGTGGGACGAATTGATTGATGTCTTTTAAGACTTTTAAGGCAAATGATTACAGTTCATTATTCACTATGGGATAATGTGTCCTATATTGTCCTCAGAAGAACGTCTGAGTTAACAGTCAGAGTTAACAACTTTCCTCCGAGCTGCTGTAAATTTAAATTAATCAACGTCTTCGGACCAATCAGAACCGAGAATTGAACAGCGCTGTTTCGACTCGAGCGCAATCGGAATTTACTCCGCCTCCATCCTGTATGCGTGTGTGTCTTTGTGTGCGTGAATAATTTCGGCAACAGGACTGTTACTCCCTGTAAAATACCCTAAAGAATCGCTCGAACATCTGTCGCATCTTCTCAAAACGAACCGTCAGGACTCTTTTATTCCACAGACGTTGTTTTAAGCACCACCCAGCAGCACTAACGATGCCGTTCACGGAGCCTGCTTCCTTACGCTCGTCACACCGGAGCTTTCCTACGCAGCGTTATCAGAAGAGACCGAACAGAAGGCGAGTATCTGTCACGATGATCTCAGGAGCGGCTCTCCATCGATCGGTCCTGAGTGCGCTAATTAAAGAAGAGCTTACCCGTGCAACGCCGAGTAAACTAAACGCACAAGCATTAATTACAGTCAAATGAAATACATTGTCTCCGAGATCCTCGGGAGATTTCACCTATCGATAGCGAGGGAGAAGCCGCGAGACGTCGTCCTGATGGAGGAGCGCGTCCGGGGGTGATTAGTTAACTGCCACTATGGCTCGGGCCGGTCGATAACGATCTCTGTTTCCTGATCATTATAAACACATAAGCAGAGGTTTTTCATTACAAATGCCTTGGAACAACTTTGAAGCAGGTCTAAATGTAAAAAAAAAAAAAAAACACACGTTGATTTTCTAAAAGAGCACCTCTGACAGTAGGTTAGATTGATGCGCTCACTCCGAATCGGTATCGTTTCTATAGTAACATCTCATCCACACAGACTTGTACAGCAAACCAAAAAGCAGTTTAATTGCTGACATGAAGATGTTTACTGAACATTTATGGAAGGAGTCATTTAGGGTTGCTTCAGTTCTAGACTCAGCAATGTTATGTGGCAAAAAACTGAAGTCAGCTGACGACCTGAATGTACTGAATCACCAGGTTAATCACATCTGTGGAGTTCTACTTCCCTGATGGCACGGGGTTTATTCCAGGATTTAAAATGTGAGCACGGGGAATCGTTTTCACACATGACCACATGGTGACCACATGGTGGTGTGCTGTAATCAAAGCTAAAGACGACTCACGTTAATTTAAATAACATCTATTATACTGAACTTTCAGCTGCATAACACACATGATGTTATATAATCCCTGCTATCCGTTATCACCCTAATGAGGATGGGTTCCCTGTTGAGTCTGGTTCCTCTCAAGGTTTCTTTGCTATTGCCATCTCAGGGAGTTTCCTCTTGCCGCCGTCGCCGTCACCCTTGGTTTGCTCATCAGGGATTATCTAGACACATTTTTCTCACACATACACACTTCCATAAATTTTCTTTTCATTTTTGTGAAGCTGCGTTGAGACAGTGACCATTGTTAAAAGCGCTATAGAAATAAAATTGGATTGGATTGAATCGAAGGACTAAAATGAAATAACTAAAGAGTGTGTGACTCTTGCTGTGCAATAAATAGAACTGATTGCAACAGTTTGCAAATTGATGGGATTTAAAAGAGCGAAGCACTTGACATGCTGTTACTTACCATAAGCAATATCACACAAGATGCTGTTGTACTGAATATCAGCACCAGTTGGCTGTAGTCGTAGACCACCCAACCCACCCCCCGTGTGTGATATTGCTTTTATATTACCATTTATAAGAGCCATTTATTATCAACAGATTATGATTTGTATGTTTATTTCATCAGTTCATTTGCTCCACTAACACATATCCTTCCTCAAGCGGCAGGACTAGCGTTGACCTGTAGACCGACAGTCTTCTTGTTGTTGGTCTTTCTGCTGGTCCAGGCAAGGGATCGCCATAGCGGACCATCCGATTCACACACAAGCTTGGCACGGGTTTTACGCCGGATGCCCTTCCTGATGCAACTCGGTCACTTTTTCCAGGCTTGGGCCCGGCCCTACATCCACTGGCTGTAGTTTAGGCGTTGTGTGGGAATCGAACTTGTATCTTCCACATGGCAGACGAGAAGCTTAAGACTGAGCCACTGTGAGCGATCGACACTGTAATTAAAGAGTATTAGAACCAGAACCGTCATGCTCTGGAACTGACATCTAAAACGCCTACGAATTTGACGAACCTGATGATAATAAAGGACAAACAAGCTAACGTTAACACTGATGGTAATCACTTATACTAAAGACACTTTAAAATAGAAACTCTACAGCCATTAGTAATTTAGACATGCATTGAAGTCCTATACGGCGCTCTCCAGTTGGAATGAACCAAACGCCCTAAACAGAGAGATGTGTCTGTGTGCAGAACATACAGAAAAGCAACATTTCATCAGTAAAGCTAATTAGCTAATTAAATCACCTACTGTGAAAATAGAATGTAACAGTTTTTACAGCCCGCTAATCTGAAAATATTTGGGCAAATGAATGGGCGAGACGCCTCTGATTAGAGCACCTGTGAAACAGCTGAGTGATGCACGTAGTTAAACACCCCAGTGCTGTTATATCCAATATCAGCACTCATGGGACTTGAACAGAACTAACTGGTGATAAATTAGTTAAAAAAATGTTTTTAATAAAATACTAAACCTATGATACTAAAATACTAAAAATACTAACTAACAATGGCTCTGCTGCATTTAATCAGAATGTGTTTTTTTATCATATGCTGGAAACAGAAGAAAAAGGAGAATAATTTTTTTCTCCAATTTTGAGGTTAAGTTAGGCTTCCTGTCTTTTCTAATAAATTCTGCCTTCTGTGTTCTGATTAGTTACAGTATAAGACCAGAGCTCATCTATGTCTGCTTAGATGCTTTACTGTGTGTGAGAACATACAACCTCCATGCGCACAGAGACGGGAATCGAACCCGGACCCTGGAGGTCCAAGGCGGCAGTACTAACATTTTAATTCCAACAAGAGAGAATATTTAGCTCCTGAATGAATTATTAAAGACAGAGCTTAAACGGATCAGACCGACTATCCCGACTGAGATGTTGACATAATGCATTTGGGATTTAATTTTTCTTATTAGTGGAATTTTAGGGTCTGTGTAAACACGGCTAATGATTGTATTCCAGAACCTGCTTAAGACCTGCTTTCTGAAGTATGGAAAGAAAAAAAAAAATTCCCCCCAAAACGCTTTTGGCAAAAATTGCTAAAATCATGATGGTGAAGACTTTAAGGTTTAAGCGTTTGGGTTTAATGTGTAAAACTCGTTTCTAAATGCCGCTGCAATCCAGCAATCGCCATCGAGCACAAAGCGACCGTTATCATCTCCATTAAATAACAAACTTTTCACATTCTCTCCGAAACACCTTCCAGAACCGGGTTGTAGTTCATAGCGAGCTCGGCTAATACACGCCAGCCTCACTTTATAGTTTTTTTATGAATAACTTTCATAAGGAATAATAGATGATGAAGATGGCCGGCGAGGCTACATAAGGACAAACGAACATAATCCTATGGAAGACTTACTCACTGAGAGAGAACTAATCTCCGTCTCCAATGCCCGGCTTTAACATTTCAAACATGTGGACAGCAAGGGGGAGGAAATAAAATAAAAATGCGTTTCCGTTCGAGCCCAGAGTCTATAATATTACTTCACAGAAGAGCAAAATTGAAGGGGGAAAAAAATGTAATGTGATTTTCCATTAGCAGATTAAAAATGTCTTTCATGGCTGCTTTTCCACTTAAATCCCGAGCTGTGCTCAGTAAACCAGCGTTTCCGGCTTTCTAACCTCAAAATGTCAGAGAGCAGTGAAAGTTCCTCTGCAGTCTGCACATCGCACGGCTCAGTGAGAGCTACGCCGCACTATAGCGCTGCATGCTGGGAAAAGGAGAGCTCTGGGGTTAGGCTCAAATATATATTTTTTAATGTTAAAATATTCTGATGATTTCAGGTGAGTGTGACTTATGGGGAAAAATATTAGAAACATTTATCAAAAACATTTGATGAACTGAACATGCTAACACTAAAAAATGCTGGGTTATTTTTACTACCCAAACGCTGGGTTGCCGCTGTTGGGTAATTTTTCTGGGTTATTTACAGGGAATTGGGTAGTTTTTGTTTAGCCCAGCTTGCTGGGTTGGAGTTGGGTTAGCTAGTAACACCTAACATCACAGACAAGACCGCCCTTCCCCCGAAGTTCACCGGTGTATTCAGAGGCTTTGTGTCTTTTTTTGGGGCTGCTGATGAGGGTGCTTCCTCCTCACGCATTTAAGAGGAAATGTAAACGTTCACGTATAAGGTCTGTATACACACTTTCACTCATCTATGACGGAATTTGTTCACTGTATGTAACATTTATTACTGTTACCATGTTAATGTTACACTCAAACTTTCAGCCTGGTCTGTGCTATAGCATGCTAGTTTATCTGGCAATGGCTGCTAGCTAGCCAAACCAAAGAACCCCACCTGTGTATGAAAGAAACTGCAAAAAATATCTGAGCTTTTTAGCTTTCTTTGTAGAATACTTGCAGGGTGTATGAAGATGGTGAAGTGATGAATACAAGTTAAACTGTTAACTGTAGTGCCAGCATGACGCTAGCATTTAGCTAGGTTGCTAGCGTTAGCAACCAAATATAAAAAGCTGAGGTGTTACAAAACACTAATCATCTTACAAATATGCATTCTAGCCAACCCTCTCGATTTTTTTCTTTTTTTTTGCTTCTGAGTAATAGTATCTTAATGATGTCGCTGTTGAACTTATTTTGTATTATCTGATCTTGTGCTTTTGAAAAATAATTTGTGCAATGAATTGTGTGTTGTTTATTGCATATATGTATGGTTTGCCAAACTTAAGAGTTTTTTTGTAATAGACCAGTATATCAAAGTAATTTAACTGTTTAAACTGTTTTACCCATAGACATGTAAAACATAAAAAAATAACAATAACCTATTTGTGAGGTAGAATTAAAACAGCATTATAGTTAAATATGACCTAGAATTTGGACTGAATATTTTACCCATCATGCTGGGTTAAACAAATAATCGATTTTGCTGGGTTAAATTAACCCAGCATGTAGTTGGTTGGTCCAATATTTATCCAGCAGCTGGGTTAAAAACAACCCAGTTTGGGTTGTTTTTAACCTAGCATTTTTTACGGTGTATTGTACGCTATTATACACTCACGCATCGTCTATACTGCTCATATATACTGTATACAGCATCACGCAGGGCCTGGAGCCTCTATCCCAGGAGACTTAGGTGGGGTACACCCTGGACCAGGTATCATCCATCACAGGACACACACATACACACACACATTCACATGCTCACTAACACACTATGGGCACGTTGGGAATGCCAATTAGCCTAATTTGCAGGTCTTTAGACTGTAGGAGGAAACCAGAGCACCCAGATGAAACCCACCGAGAACAGCAAGAATGTACAAACTCCCTGCACACAGACCTGAGGCGGGAATCAAACCCAGGACCTGGAGATGCAAGGCGACAGTGCTACACACGTGGTCAAAATTGTTGGTACCCTTCGATCAATGAAAGAAAAACTCACAATGGTCACAGAAATAACTTTAATCTGACAAAAGTAATAATTTTTAAAAAATTCTACCAATGAAAGTCAGACATTGCTTTTCAACCATGCTTCAACAGAATTATTAAAAAAAATAAACTCATGGAACAGGCCTGGACAAAAATGATGGTACCGCTAGAAAATACTGAAAATAATGTGACCAAAGGGACATGTTAATTCAAGGTGTGTCCACTAATTAGCATCACAGGTGTCTACAATCTTGTAATCAGTCAGTGGGCCTATATATAGGGCTCCAGGTAGTCACTGTGTTGTTTGGTGACATGGTATGTACCACACTCAACATGGACCAGAGGAAGCGAAGGAAAGAGTTGTCTCAGGAGATTCTAAAGAAAATTATAGACAAGCATGTTAAAGGTAAAGGCTATAAGACCATTTCCAAGCAGCTAGATGTTCCTGTGACTACAGTTGCACATATTATTCAGAAATTTAAGATCCATGGGACTGTAGCCAACCTCCCTGGACGTGGCCGCAGGAGGAAAATTCATGACAAATCAAAGAGACGGATAATCC
>QMIH01000461.1:252001-289475 GCA_003987875.1 Clarias batrachus | reverse complement strand
ACGTCCAGGGAGGTTGGCTACAGTCCCATGGATCTTAAATTTCTGAATAATATGTGCAACTGTAGTCACAGGAACATCTAGCTGCTTGGAAATGGTCTTATAGCCTTTACCTTTAACATGCTTGTCTATAATTTTCTTTAGAATCTCCTGAGACAACTCTTTCCTTCGCTTCCTCTGGTCCATGTTGAGTGTGGTACATACCATGTCACCAAACAACACAGTGACTACCTGGAGCCCTATATATAGGCCCACTGACTGATTACAAGATTGTAGACACCTGTGATGCTAATTAGTGGACACACCTTGAATTAACATGTCCCTTTGGTCACATTATTTTCAGTATTTTCTAGCGGTACCATCATTTTTGTCCAGGCCTGTTCCATGAGTTTATTTTTTTTTTTTATAATTCCGTCGAAGCATGGTTGAAAAGCAATGTCTGACATTCATTGGTTAACATTCATAGAATTCTTATTTATTATTACTTTTGTCAGATTAAAGTTATTTCTGTGACCATTGTGAGTTTTTCTTTCATTGACCGAAGTGTACCAACAATTTTGTCCACGTGTGTAACCACGAAGGCGCCACTTTAACATCCTCAACATTATGATGGTTTGCTACAGTATGGTTAGGTTTAATATTCAATTATTTGTCACGTCTACCTTACAGCACAGGGAAAAGATTTTTTCCACATATCCCAGTTAAAAAGCGGGGTCAGTGCGCAAAGTCAGCCAGGATACTGGAGCATATATGGTGAAGGGCCCTGTTCAAGGGCCCAACAAGGGGCAACTTGGTGTAACTGGGGTCTTGAATCACCAACCCACCAATAAGTAACCCAGAGCCAACAAACTGAATATTTAAAATTTGAATAGAAGAGGTCTGGTTGTGGTTGTACTTGTGTTGATGAGCACATTGGAAAACAGGTAACATTGTTTCTAGGAATTTTTTATTATTTTTTTAACAGGGCTGGGTTGCTAGCCCAACCCCCACCCCTCCTTCTTTCTCATACAGTGTTTGGGACCAGCAACAGTGGTGTAGAGTTAAGGGCCCTGCCAAAGGGCCCATTGCTGTCAATCCATTGGCTGGGGTTGAAGCCCTTACCCTTTGATTAGCATCCCAAACCACAACCGCCTACGCTTCCACTGCCCCATCATTAGCAAAATAAAAAAATACATTTTAGAAATGATACCTTTCTTGATCTCCTAAATTTGTTTGAGTATAATAAAAAACCTTGAAATGGTCCACTTCATGTAGTATTCTAACCTGGAACTTAAACACCGAAGACATAACTGGCCTTATACGCCATGAATGCAAATGCTAAACAGAACACCAAAACAGAAATCATTACAATAAAGCACGGTGCTGGTAGCATCATGAGAGTTGAGAGTTTCACCTTAGACACTTGGTTGTGTATGTGACTTGTGATCTTCTTGTGACCTGGTAACTGGTCTCCTCAAATCTGCTTTAATACTGTTAATAAATAATTATAATTTAGCTAAACTGACATGTAAGACCTTTCACTGACACACAGTGCTGGTAGCACAACATTGAACATTAACACCGGACTCTCGGTTGCTTACCCTTTAGATGGACATCCTGCATCCTAGTCGTAGTGTTCAACATTCTTTCCATTTTGAAATGATGGATTTCTGCAGGACGTTTGAGGAGATTATTGTCAACAAAACTCTGGCTAATACTCCTCCAGAATGTCTTGTTCTTCATGATGTTTGATCAGATACCGAATTCCGGGTTCTTCCAGGAACAGGTGCATTCGTACAGAGATCCGCTGCCACTTTAATTGTGCACAGACATGATACTCTTGTAAGTGTCAACCTCTGTCATCTTCATTGATGATCTAAATCTACATCCAGAGTTTTGTAAAGCTGCATCGTGACTCTGTTTATTATTAAAAGCGCTGTGTACTGTACATGAAAATCGAATTGACTCGTGTGTAAGAAGCTCTCATTGGTTATCCGGTGTTATGTAAAGAGTATTTTTGGTGCTGCAAGCTGATGGGATAATGGGCACCTTTCACGCCGAATGAAGACGCAGCACATTTCCCCGAGTTTGCTGAAGTCAGCTGGCGCATTAGGTAGGCTCATGCGTTTCCTCTCCATCCGGCTGGAGGTAAGAGGTGAGATTAAGCTCTGCTACATAGGGGCAATTGATTGAGGCATTTTAATTTACTCCACCGACGTTTTCTCTTGCTTCAGCTATAGACTAAAATAATGCTCCTGATAAGCACAGCTGGCCAGATGATGGGCGACATACATGCTGAATGCATCCTAACCAATACAGGTTACGAGAAATCTTTCTGACATGATGCTTAACTATTTTTTCCCCGACTTCCTCAGTTATTTTTGGAGTTAGGAGATGTCTGTATTATTACAGTAGATATTTCCCCAAACCTTTTTTTTTTTTTTACATTATTTTATTTACTTTTTTTTCAGTGACACAAGCAACATGGCTCCATAGTACAGTGGAACCTCGGATCGCGAGTAACATGGTTTACGAGTGTTCCGCAAACCGAGCAAAGCTTTTTAATTAATTTTTAATCCGAAACCGAGCAAGTATTAGTTTACGAGCGCCGAGTATCATGTATCAGGCATGCGACTCTTATTTTGACACCGAGCGGCAAGGGGAATTATGGGTAATCGTCTGTTTATCCCACATCACCTTTATGCATACAGGATAAAGCGGTTTAGATGATGAACGAGTTACACTGACTCATAAATTTTCAGTAGGCTAAAGTCAAGAGAAGTTTAATACTAGAATTTTATAAAGCTAATCTAGGTATGTAAAAGCAAGACACAAGTGGTCATAAAGTTATATCAGACATACTGGATCTCACTCACTCACGTCGTCTATACGCTTTATCCTGTATTCGGGGTCGCGGGGGGCCAGGAGGCCATCCCTGGAGATTTGGGGCACGAGGCGGGCCACACTCTGGACAGGGTGCCAATCCATCGCAAGGCACACGCACACTACGGGCATTTTTGGAATGCCAATTAGACTAATCTGCATGTCTTTGGAAGGGGAGGAAACCGGGGTACCCAGAGGAAACCCACCAAGCACAGGGAGAATGGTGCAGATGGTGGTAATCCACCAGTGGAAGAGGTCGAACTCCTGTTCCTTTCTTAAACCTCAACTTACTGTACATTCAAGCAGCTAGAAACACTTGTTCCATCATGAGCCACTCTTTCTTTTCGGAAAACTGAATACTTCTGATTCCTTTAATAAATGGTGTCTAGGAAAGTTTAACCACATCAATGATATAAATGAATTTCTAAAAAACAAAACAAAAACAAACAAACAGGTAATTCACCATATGAATGAACTGTTGCTATAAGGAATATAGTTATTCTGTGGTTTATTACCTTTTACTTTTCCAGCAAAGCATCAAGCATTAATGAATTTATCACTTCATTCACTTTATGAGCAATTAAGCTCATTTATCAGGCCGTGATATAGAATGATTCTTCCTGCATTCATCGATTGTACTACCTGCGAATGCCAGTGTGTGTGTGTGTGTGTGTGTGTGTGTGTGTGTGTGTGTGTGTGTGTGTGTGTGTGTGTGTGTGTGTGTGTGTGTGTGTGTGTGATGTGATGTATTCTCTACAAGTCCACCAACAAATATAACGTTTTTATTAACACAAGCAAAATAATACACTCAGGGAATTATGTAGTCACAGAGCGTGATTGCATTTCATCCCGGCACAATATTAATTGCCTGTCTTCTAGTGTTCTGGTGCTTTCCTAGAAATGCAACAGCTCGAATTTATTCTTCAGGCAGCTAAACGGCATATTATTGTGAAGCGCAAAGTCGCACGTCTCGGCAATTTCATTTCGGCTGTGAGGCCAAAACACGGCGTCCCGCCTGTACGGGAAACCATTTGGTGCTGAAACCTGTTGAGCAGATAAGTGTGTCCATCACGGAGACGCTGGCCGGCGGGAGATTTCGCTAGCTCGCTCTCTCTCTCTCTCTCTCTCTCTCTGTCTATCTGTCTCCATGCTGGAGGATTCAGACACTCGTTCGGCTGCCTGCCGCTGCCTTTGGGCTCTTCATGAAGACCTGCTGGGACGATCCAACACTGCGCTCTTACCTGAGGAGATCTTTAGAAGCAGAGGGAAGGAGTTTAATAGATCTCTAGCTGCCCTCAGGTCCGCGCCGGGCTCATCAATAAACTGCTGACTGGCGGCACTTCGTAAGGGTGCCATAACATTCGCAAATAAATAAATAAAGAAATTAGTTTGCTTGAGGATTATGGTGCCAACGTCTGTGCGTGATCATCTCACGTCATTGTACTTGCTTTTGTTTAATTTCTTGCCAACCAATATGTTTAAAAATCCGCAGCATAAAACATAAAAAAAACACAAAAAAAAAGCACGCTGTACATCAATGTACTGTATAATCACAAAAAATTAAACATGCATTTTCAAGAAGGAAAGAATTTTTTTTTTTTTTCGGTTAAAAAGAGAAATATAGCAAATCAACACAACTATAAACTGGAAAAGGAAAATATTACCGTTAGAATAATGACATGAACAACAATTATACAATAATTAAACAATATTCAGTCTGAGATTCATTGTGCGCTAGTTACATAAAAATAAAAAGTATGTACTGTACGTAAAGAAAAAAACCACCTTGTGCTATTTCAGAGAAGATTTGTTGTAAGGAGAGACAGCAACGTTCCTGTATGAGATGGTACTCGAACTGTTTTAATATCATGTTCATTATAATATCGTAAACAAATAAAAAATTCTGGACGCCCTAACGTTTGTGAGGCAAAGACTCTGTTTCTAAACGCACTTTAACATACAAATGTGTCCACAGGAACACATTCGGATTCACAAGGGTACAGAACTAGTTTTTATTTCAAGCAGAAATAAATATTAGCTGCAAATAAAACTTTATCGAAAAGTTCCAAGAGGTCGACTTTGCTATTTCACTTACCTGGAGATTCTGCAATCAGGTGGGATGTTAGCGTCTGCCAATCAGAAGGGCATAGGCTAGCGGTACTAGATAGCTAGCTTGCTTTATTCATGTAATACGCGAAATATTAGCGAGATCAAAACAACTTCATATGGAATATATTAAGAGAAAAAAATGACAGCCAAAGCCCAGTTCACACTTTCATAATTATTGCTACAAATTGCTTTTTACCTTTTTTTTCAGTGACACAAGCCACATGGTCCCATAGTTCAGTGGAACCTCGGATTGCGAGTAACGTGGTTTACGAGTGTTCTGCAAACCGAGCAAAGATTTTTAATACATTTTTTTAATTGGAAACCGAGCAAGTATTAATTACCGAGCGCCGAGTATCATGTATTTTGACACCGAGCGGCAAGTGATCACAACTGAGCCAATGATTTTTCTCTCTCTTGCGCTGCGGGAATTATGGGTAATCGTCTCCCCTGCTGGTCTTAGTGCTCGTCTCTTACTGGTATAATCAACATCTCCCTCTCTCTTCTGTGCGCGCGCGCGTAATTTGACACTGTACCCCACACACACCGACACACTTTACTTTGTGGTACTTTACTTTGTACTTTGTGGGCGTGTGCACGGGTAATTTGACACCGACACACACATACAGATCTCCCCGGCTGCAACCGCGCTTTATTTACACAGAAAACTCAGCTCTGTCTCAATTCTTTTCAAAGGTAAGGTGCTGGTTCATTTGTTATTTTTTATTTTTTACTTTACGGAAGTGATTCCGTTAGTATGCTCATGCGAGTATCATTAGAGAGATCTATTTTTTTTCCCCGTTAAAAGTGTTTGCATTGTGTATGCTAGTTGTGAAACTTAAAAAGCAAAATGTGGGATGGAGGAGGAGTTTTACTGTTTAAGACGAGGCGAGGGGCTAATTCCACACACACACACGCATACAAATACACGGCGCCTGAGCGCACAAACAGAAACACTTATCTGTCTGGATTTATTTTTTACTTTTTTTTAAACGTTAAGTGCAGGTTAATTTGTTTTATTTTTTATTGTATTAATTATTTTTATTTATATATTGTTTTCGGCTGTAGAACGAATAATTTGAGTTTTCATTGTTTCTTATGGGAAAAGTCTATTTGGTTTACGAGTGTTTTTGGAATACAAGCCGGCTTCCAGAACGAATTATGCTCATAATCCAAGGTTCCACTGTACTTGTTCCTGAGACATCTTTTTATTTATTTTTTATTTTTATAGGCATGCAGTCCTACAAGTCACAGAAATGTTGTAGCTCCACTACAAAGCTTTTTATGCATGTTCAAAATATTAGTAGCCCACGCCAGCAAGTTACGCGTCACTGCAGACCACAAGCAAGTATCACAAGCCACGAGCGAAGCATACGAAATTCATAGCAGAAATTGCCAAAGTGGTGACTTTACTCAGTTCCAATCATTTCAATTCAGATCTGTCTATTGTACATAATGTAAACTATACATAACTATATTCAGTTATGTATTCGACCAGTTATCTTACTACAGTCAGCCATTTGAGCCATATTTTAGTCAAATTAGTTTTTATATTTTCTGCCCGCATGTTTCATTTATACCCACTAATATTTTTGCAACTCTATTAAAACAAAGCACAGTATTTATGTATTTGAATGTATTTGCGTTTTATACAGTACATTATCAAATACAACTTCACATAACTTTAGCCCGTGCAGAACTGAGCGACTGACTGTATTGTGAATGACATACTGTACAACGATCACAGATTAAACTCTGTAACTCTAAACAGCAGATCCGGGGTTCTCATCTCGTCGTGCGGCGCTGGTAACACATGACTACAGTGATGATGTGAGTTCTGATGTTGAGGAACGGCAGCGAGGCAGGGCAGCGGTCCGTCTTTAACCCTCCTTTAACCCCCTCAGCGTGCGAGTGGCAAACAGCCGAGTGCGTGACACATCCACTTCACCAGGAATGAGCTCCGGATCCACAACACCACTTCATACAGACTGATCTGACACAAAGAGAGCGCCTCGGACACGCTGATCTGCAGCCTCCTCATCCTCGAGTCAGTCTTACTCCTTTTATAACTGTGAGAGAGCGAGAGAGAGAGGTTAAATAACGGAGGAGAGGACAAACAGATAAGAGAATTGAGAGACAAAAGGAAGGAATGGGAGGAGTGTGAAATGCGACATGAACTAGAGATGAGGTAAATGGAAGGAGTAAGAGTGAGAGAGAGAAAGATGGAGACAGAAAGAGGGAGGCGGTGAGACAGACATGGACGAGAGATTGAGAGAAATAATGGAGGAAGCACAAAGAGAGAGGGTAATAGAGACAGAATGATTCAGAGACAGATATGGAGGAGTGATGGAGGGAAATTGAAGAAGGGAAAGGAGGCACAGAGTGAAAGGGAGAGAGGGAAGAATAGAGAGAAACAGACACAGGGAATGAATTTGGGAAGATAGAGATTGAGAGAAAATAGAAAGAAAAGAGAGAGAGAGAGACAGGGAGAGAGAAATAGAGAAGTATGGAGGCATATAGAGAGACACAAAATGAGAAGGAAAGAGACAGAGCGAGAGAGAGAGATTACAGCAGATTAAATAAATTGACTGCATGTTGATTTGTGGTCCAAATGAAGCAAACCAGACACTGAGTCATGCAATATTAACAATTTCGCTTCAGTGGTGTATGTGTGGGAGGAGAGTAAATGTTGAGCTGAATGACCTCGAGGGAAAAACAATGACTCTCAAAAAAACTATCGCACACTTTCTCACCAAACAGCTTTAAACTGACGAACAACAAAAACATTAATCACGTCACACTTTCTCCTCTAACAACCACAACCAGGAGAGAATACTGCATAATAATGCACAGCCATTAATGCATAGAAAATCAATGCACGTGATGTCATATGAGACGACCAAGAATAATCAGGAATATGACTTTTGACACTCTCACAACCGGTACAGGAAAGCGAAAAAAAAAAAACCCTAACACTGTATGTTAACTGTCGTATGAAGGCATGACACAGGTCTGATAACATTTTAATGCAAACCAACCAGAGATAACCCCGCCCTGACATGTACAATACATCATGGATATAAATATTCATAATTATCATGACACTGCGCAACATTTTTCCCTACATCACCCATAATGCCTTACGAAGCCTCACAATCATGGTGCATTTTATTTAATTTATTTCAAGTTATATAAGTTGATGCAGTTGCACTTTATCAATAATAAGCAAATACAGTGAACATAACCCTGCTTCAGGGTGGAGTTTAGCCTTAAACATAGACCTGCGTGAGAAATTGTTCTTGTGTACGATAAAGAAAAGGTTAGTAAGCTCCGACGCAGGTTTGAAGTGTCACCCCGACTGCATCATCTCTCCCAACGCCACCAAGAGCACGGTGACATGATGTGAGCTGAGAGCTGCGGCGAGGACCAGACCGAGCTCGACTACACCTCCAGACCCGGCGCTCGCGAGCTTACTTCTTGCACACCCGCCACATACAGACGCGGTGTAGGTTGCCAGCAATCCTTGAGCATGATTGCATAACTCGCGGTGGCTTGAATAGAGTTGTGTTCAATATTTTATACGAGGACACGCAGGATTCAGTAGCATCTCAGGAGCAGCTGATGAATTATTAAAAGCGTGCTGAGAGAAGGCTGCGAGCGTGCGAGTGACAGCTAGCGGAAGCTCGGCATGCCGGCTCTCAGGAACGTGCCCACTTCGTTACGCTGCAAAAATCACGTCTGGAGGGCTGTCAGTCCATCAGAAAAAAAAAAAAAACGAAAAAAAAAAAAACGTTATAATCGACACAACAATGACGCATCGAGAACAGCAGCTTCCTCGAGGTTCACGTCGTATTTTATCTGCTCCTCTGACAATCATAGAATATTGATGATATTTACAGAGGTCTCATATTTATAAGGCACTTTCACATTTCCAGCTGATACAGTGTAAAAAGCTAAGGTTAGGGCTGGGGTCATGCATGAGGTCGAATTTTACCTTCTCACAGCTGGTCTGATAACTTTAGGGCTGAGTGACATCAGGGCATAATATCAATATCGTGATACCTGTTTGGCATTTGTTTCTTCTACTGTTTGAATTTTAATGTTTTTTTTTTTTTTTCAGGAAATACAAGTACAGTGGAACCTTGGATTACGAACATAATTTGTTCTGGAAGTGGACTCGTATATCAAAACACTCGCAAACCAAATCGAATTTTCCCATAAGAAATAATGGAAACCCAAACTATTCGTTTCAGCCCCCCCCCCAAAAAAAAAAAAAAAAAAAACACATAAAAATAAGTATTACAACAACAACAAAAAACGCTCGGCATCAAAACAAGAAGCATAAGTGCTACATGATACTCGGTATTCGTAAACCAAGACTTGCTCATTTTTCAAGTCAAAATTTATTTAAAATCTTTGCTCGTCTTGCGGAACGCTCGCAAACCACGTTACTCGCAATCCAAGGTTCCACTGTAACTAAAAGTATCATCAAATTTAATTAAAATGTGCATCTTTCATGTCTTTTCCCATTTTGCCCATTTATTGTCCTTATATTTGTTTAATTAGGGCCCAAGCACTACGACATCGGTGCTATGATGTTTCATCATCGCCTCGCTTTGATAGTGTTGATGTCTCATTGTGCAGATGTCAGGATGCATGCGAGTCTGGGCCGCAGGCATCCCTGACAAGAGATTTTGCTTTAAAGCTCATACATACCTCCTCCTAGGTAACTTATACGATCGCCATCAAACCGGGTCCATATGATCACAAAACAATGAGGATGCAGAATTTCCACGGGAGTTTTGATATCTCAAACGGTTCAGCCATGGTGATGCCTTACACTTATGCTGAAAAATGGCTAATAACTTCCTGGGCGACATCATATAAAGTCACATCACACTGAGTGCAAGCACCACCCGGGGGCTTTTTTGGAGATCTAAACATGCTCAAAAGGCACATGGGTTGTATGTAACTGCCTGCAACTATATTATTTCAGCTGTCTCCTGTATAAATGCACTGTAGCAAGCAGTAAAAACCGTAGACTAGGGATGTTAATGAAACATTAATCGATAAAATGCCTTTAAGAAATAATGTTGGTTTTGCATAATGCTTCTCCGCACGTGCCTCCCATGTCCATTAAACAGTGCACCACAGGAGGGCACATTCACAGAGACAAGATGCATTTTGAACAGTTTTTACAATTCTCTGCATACTATTTCTCGTTCCTTAATTTCTCACTTTACTAACTTACTAAGTTTGTGCAACTAGAACTTTTTAAACAAAACATTTTACAAAGAAACAAATGTGAAATCACTAATAGTTACTTTTTAAAGTTATTATGCATGCCTAAATTTTTTTATTTTAAATGCTTTGTAGTTTTAAAGATGCTTAACAAATATAAATGCGTTCCTTATGTTCACTCCATTTCAATATTTTCTATTTGTACAGTTACAAATTTTCATTCCAATATTTTCTATTTGTACAGTTCTTCTCACTTTCTTATTTCCTTATATCTTCCTTTAATGTATATTTGTACAATACATACATTTTATATTTTATTTTATTCTCTTAGTCAAATTTTACTTACTTATATATATTTTCCTCAAATTTACTTTTGTTCAAATATTTATTTCCTTTATAGATTTTCTTTCTTATTCCTTCTTAGATAAGTAACTTTTTTGTTTTTATTTCTTGTTCTAAGGTCAGGGCAGTTGCCTAAGCATTTCACTGCATATCGTACTGTGTATGATTGTATATGTGACAAATAAAATTTGAATTTGATTTGAATTTGATTTATAAATAAACTGATTCAGATGGCCAGACATCCAATATCTTTATTGGTCTCATTTCAGATTTTACATACTGTCTCATACTGAATGCAAACTTTAAGCATGGTTTTAAGCAAGCTGGACAGGAGACCAGGAAGTAAAAACTGAATGTCAAAATAAAATGAACTGGTTTGCATTTTCTGTGTGACTTCTCCAGAAAAAAAAAAGGAAATAAAAATAAATATAGTAACCTTGGCTGTCAGTGTGGAAGTCACTATATATATTATATATTAAAATAATCAGGAGGGGCATTCAAGTTAAAAGAGGAATCGTGATGAAATTGCATGTGAATAAAGAAATAAAAGCTGACATTTATAAAAGACATCGGGCACAGTACGGTGATGAGACTCTTTGCCGCAGTAAAACGTTTCAGACGTAAAGCAGGAAGTTCGAGCATGGCTCGGGCGTACTGAGAATACTTTCTACCTGCATTAGTGTAGCAGGGGATTAAATAGAGAACTTTTTTTTTAATTCAACAGTTTTGTGTTATTCTGCGTCCCGGTTTGATCTGAACGCCCGACACATTAAACATGCATCCTTTTTCATAATTTTTATGCATATCACAAACTTCCTTGACATCATACGACGACTGGGGTGTATAAAGTCCTGTCTAATTGCTCTAATAAACACTTTGATATTTTTGTGACCCATCATCATCCACTCATTGTCTCAGACTGAACGCTGGAATATCTGCTTACGTTCTGAATGACGCATCTCTAAGGGAAACTCCTGCTGCTTTCTGGTACGTTCGTAAATATTTAAAGCAGTGTATCGAGTTACACGCTACACAATGGTCATTTTGTCATGTGCACCCACCACACAGGTCACTTTATGAGTGTTCAATTACAGTCTTTAGCCCGTCTCATTTTGGTGTGCAATGTACTGGCGCCTCCTCGACCTCATCCGTCAATTAAAAAGCAGCTCGGATATTTGGGTGGCGGTTCATATTTAGCAAGCAAGTGACGCAAACATGATGGAGCATGGAGTCATGAGGGCTTGAGCAGTTCGGAAGTTCACCTCAAGGGATTGGCTAATTGAATACCTGCATGGCTGAGCAGGTGTACAGGTGTACTTCCTATTGAAGAAGGCTGTGAGTGTATATACAGTATACGCTGTATCATCTTTCATTCTGAATTCGACAGTGACTCGATGAATGTCATTAGACCTGACAGGATCAGGATCTAGATTAGTGCTGTCTCAAGGAATTCTATCTCTCACACACACACACACACACACACACACACACACACACACACTTCTTTTGTGTTGTCTAACTACCACGTGTACGATCCTAGAGCTGCAGGACAACAGACAATCATCATAAACACTTTGCTCAATATCAAAATATTTCTCACAGATTTCCATTTAATTTATGGATTTAGTTTTATGTATTAATTCCAAAATCAACTTTTTTATCGTTAAGCCTTACCTAACAACAAGTGCACATTGTCTTAGTTATGCTGACAGAGTGTATCTTTCTTTCTTTCTTTTTTAACGCCACGCCAGCTTCTATGGCTATATTCATGGTGAGAGTCATTTTTTTTATTCAATATTAAAACTAGATAAGATGTTTAAAAAGAAAAATTCTAAGAACTTTAAAACTACATTTGAATTCACTTGTTTAAAATCGTTTTTAAAAGTGTCAACAGAATAAAACAAGTTCCTTAATGGAGTAAAAGAGTTACAGTCAAATAAAATATGTTTGATGGACAGCTGAGTTCTGCATGTGGTGGATTTTCTCTAGACAGTAAAAATGTGTGTATAGCTTTTGAGTGTCCTATCCTGCATCTTGTATAAGTAACTTGATCCCAACGATTTTTAAAAGGAAATGTATCCAACGTCGGGACCGACAGAGCGCATCTTTAGATTAATATAAAGCTGTAAAATATGTAACGTTGTAGAAATTAGGAGAAATTTTATTTGTGTTTTAATCTATTTACAGTTACAGTGAGTCCCCGACTTACGAACAAGTTCTGGGAGCATGTTTGTAAGTCAGATTCGTTCGCAAGTCTGACAAAGTAATTCTCTGACATAGTCAAAGTGACACCTTTGACATAAATATACAATGTAAAGCAAAAAAAAAAATTGTGAGGTGAATCCCGGTGACGCAGCGGAATCAACTGACCTCGTTTAAAGGACCCCTGGGAACACTGGACATTGGTGGCAGAACAACGCTACATGGTGTTTACTGCACACTTGAACAGACTCCATTTTTCTGTGAGCTGCATTGGACTGTGAATTCTGTCTCCTGGAGGATTATACTTGAAATTAGGATTATTCACTATCGCGACAGCTTTACAGGATAGTTTTTTTCTAAAAAACATCATGCCCCCGCACCCACATACAATATACCAGACTATGGACATTTTATACATTCACTTACAAACTGAAAATATTGTATATGATTGTAAATATTGGTATCTGGTGCACTGCAATGTCTATATTTTAGTACAATACACGTGAGCTAATTTTGCCACTTTTTCGCATCTACAAATGTCCGTTGAACTGCGGTCCGTATTTGCGGAAATTTGTAACTCAAATGTTCGCAAGTCGGGGACTTACTGTACTTTTAAAGATAAGCGATTAAAAAAAAAAAAAAAGCCAATCACCATAATGCTCACCATAATGTTAAATGAAAATGGAGGTTGCTTCTAATCTCTCCGCCTTTAATAATAATCTTAACCACACCCCTTTTTTTTTACAGTGATGGGTGACTACGTCTAACATTTAGAATCAGGGCACAGTGTTATAAGTAGTAGCTCGGACCCAGTATGTTAAGAGTTTGGCTTAGAGTATGTCTTTGATGAGTAACATCAACATTATGTGACAGGTTTGCTATAGACAAACAGTAATAGTAAGTTATTTGTACTGTAAGTTGATCGTAGAGGCTTTGTAAGTTATTAATCGGTGGATTGTAGACATTGTTATGACTTTGTAATTTCTTCGTAGGTGGCTCATAATCGTTAATTTCCCCACGACAACATACAGTAATAGACGTCCTCGTAACATGGTGCTTTTGTTTATGCCTGTTGTCATAACAACTCTTGACAATTCATAGCAAATCATGATGTGTTGCAGGGACTCCATAGGTAGATTGTATTATAGTGAAATCAAAAGAACATTAAAAGTGATTTATCATAACATTTCATGGTTCATAAAAACTCCAAGGTGTCAAGTTATAACTGTAAGCATTTACTGACACTAGAGACTCCTTCCGTAAAAAGTGAATAGACATCTCCTTATAAAAAAATTAACGCTGTTCAGATCCATTTACTGTATGTGTTAAACCCCCGTGTACCATCGCTGTTACCACGGAAACAAATAACGTATTAATGATTTACAAGCATCATCTTAATAATAATAATTACAAGGTCTCGGGGTCAAACGCTATCTCATGATGGTGCACTAACATCACCGCGCGGCTTTGTAGAGATAATGATACGACAAAGACTTACAGATTGAACTACATCAGAGTGACAATACTGCCATGTCAGAGTCTCTTTCTCTCTCTCGTGTGTCCCGATATCAGTGTGTTCGGGAGCTGGTAATGGATTTTAGATCTGCATTCTGCACTCTGCCTCCGTTCGGTTTTAATAAAGACGCACTCAGGCGGATGACATCGGGTTTCATGTCTGGATGCCTCTTTCTTTCCAAATCTCTCCATGGCTTTACAGTCATCATCATCCCCAAGGAAAAAAACCCAACACACACACACACACACACACACACACACACACACACACACACACACACACACACACACATATGCAAGCTTCCCACGAAGGTAGAGTTCTTCATTAATACTGTGCGAATAAATCAATATGGGTGCTGACTGCTGAGAAAAGTACAATATAATCGTGCCACTGAGTCAGACTATTACACTAAACACAGGAGAATATCTTTTAAAATAAATAAATAAATAAATAAAAGTTGGTACTCCGTCACGTTTTATCGAGCACTAATATCCGTACCTATACTCCAAAAACGTCCCATAGGGCGCCTTATGAGGTGTGCGAGAGGACAGGCATGATTGAGATTAAAGTCTGAGAGAAGACGTGACCCCTGAGAGCCTCGCGAGTCTTCTTAGGAATGCTCGAAACAGGAGTGGAAACACGAGAGCGGCCACTTTTGAAAAGCAAAGCGTTTCGTCTTCTTCACAAGCAAATGTCACGGTGATAATCTCCTCCCCGGAACACAGCGTAGAAATTAGTGAGCGAGACGAATGCAAGGTTACGACGGAGGTTTCACTTAAATGCTCTGCTCAAAGGGAGAAAAAAAATGTGCGAAATGTTACGCAAATGCAAAAAAAACAACATCCAAAAATTAAACCCAGGTGTCTTGAGGTGATTGTTTATTTCCCCCAGTCAGAGTATATATATATATATATATACCGTGATATTTAATTTATTTATTTAGTTTTAATGTTTACATGTCAGTAGAGTCTCCTGTCTGATGTTGTTGTGTCTGAGATTTAAAGGAAATAAATAAAAATGAAACATACTTTGCCTCTTTCCACAAAACAAGGTGAAAGTGTTTTTTATTTAGACTACTTTCAAGTCTCGCCTTGGTTTCTGGATTGAAAGGTTACGCTAATGTGTGTATGGCGGTCGGACTGCCTAGAGACGTTGAGTGACCTTTCTTTTCCTCGCACATGCATAGATCTACTTCATGAAGGCGGCGTAAGCCTGGTCGGTTCGGCTAAAATACAGTACCGCACACGCTGTCCAGAGAGGACAAAGTTTCAAAATGTCCCTTCTGCTTGAGAAAATCCGAGCTTTCACCTTGAAAGGGCTGTTCCCAGACTGTTCCAGAGATATGTGTGTGTATGTGCGTGTGTGTTTACCTGGCGAGTGCCCGTGTGCAGCAGCGGCTCATGCTGATAAAGGAGCTGGAGCTGGCGCGGGTCTGCAGCACCGTCTCGATGCCCCTCAGGAGGTCGTTGGTCTTCAGCAGCAGCAGCATCTGCCGGGGAACTCGGTTCAGCAGCTCGCTGATGTGAGGGAGGTACGTCGCCGCGTTCGTGCGGATCTCCACATCCTGATACATGCACCCACACACACACACACACACACACACAGGTTATATCACCTAATCCTTGCCTTTGTGTGGGTGATATCTTGAATCTGAAGTTTGAACCAATAGCACTACAAAATTCAAAGTTCAGATTGGTGATTGTTCTCGTACTCTCGTACTCTGTATGGAAGGAGTCTCCAGTGTCAGAGCGTCGTAACAGTGAGGGGTAAAGCTGTATGATCAAGACAGCAAGACAGATTGTGTTTTTAGATTTCTCTTTAGTGATGAGAGAAAGAGAGAGAAAGGGGTGACGTCTGTTTATAAACGCTATAAGGTGAGAACTTCAAGTTACTTTTTCACCTCGAACAACCCGGCAAAGTGTTTTATTCCTTAGTCAGTGATTTGCTTATACTGAACCAAATTGTCCTAAGTAATATAAGAAGTCAAACTAACGAAAACTTTTTCCTTGCATCTGATTGAAAACAGACTTTGCCTACTCTCATTCCGAATCAAAACAATGCCTAGAAGTGAGTCTTCAGTGTGTTTGCAGCGGAGTAGCTGCTTTAAACAGGCTGTGGGAAACTCTCGCTACGCGACTCGCCCATCTGCCATAAAATACCCGGAGTAAAAAGTGAAGAAGAGTCGCAGGAAGGAAACGGAGGAGCTTATTTCGCAGGCAACTGAGAAGCTAAGTGGCTGAAAACTGTGACAGTGAAGATTAGCTGTTCTGGCTCTCGACATCAGTAACCCAGGTCTACGTTCAGCGGGGGGGAAAAATCTGCTGGGGGAAATAAAATATCAGGCGTCCCTGCCTATTACAGGGAGTTTGTAATGGAAATATTCTTTCCTTTTTTTTTGTGGACTTCAAAACTACAACATGTAATAATGATAAGAGACGGGTATTTGCTATAACTTTAGCTTAGTTAAATATTACTCAGGCGCAAAATCCAACTGCTTAGTAGTTCATTAAAAAAAATCTCTCTCTAATTTTTAATTTATCATAAACTTCTTCATCTTTAGTTCAATTTTAAACATAAACTGCATAAGTTTAAACTAAGAGCCTGAGACTAATGCTGATGATGCTACCACGACCATGCTTCGCTATTTGTTCTGTTACAGGCTGTTATTTTTTAAATATTCATTCCTGACAAACAAAAAAAAAAACCTATAAATGTGCATAAATAGGTGTAGATATCTGGTTTACTGATAAGTTGATTGGGTCTTTTTTCCGAAGCTTATATAATCCAGCCATGACTTTTTTTTTTTATTATTCATTCTCTATACACACCATCTCTGTATCTACTGTAATATCTTTCTTACATTAAATTGACACTGATTAAATACACTGATTTTTTTTTTTTCTTCAAAGCAAACAAAATGTACGCTTCAGAGTCTCTGAAAAGTGTGCAATAAAAAAAAGTGCTTATAATAAAAAGAAATAACACATCTGTACTGTATAGCTTCTTCTTGTCATTCGCATTGTGCTTGTACTCACGCCATCAATAATGAATTTCCTTTCTATTAATGCATCAATGATCAGGTTGAAAAGCCAAGAGACTGCAATCAATCACACTTGTAAAATCGGGCGGGGCGCCTTAATAGCGTGTCGATACGATGAGGACGAATGAGCACGATTAATTCAAATTTGGTGGTTTTGAATCACATATTGACTGCTTTTATGTGTCATGTTGTTTTATTGGTTTGTTGCTTTTCTTCTGATAATGATGGATAGCTCTCTAGATTAAAAAGAAAGTGCAAAGGAGAAAAAACAGGAAATATTACTTTTAATGTTAATGAGAGGTTCAGCTCCAAATATACTAAAAATAAGCATGCCGGACGTATAATAGTGACATTATACACTGCTCGGAAGGACAGCGGGATTGAATTTTTGGCCGAAGAAAACATTAAGAAAATCTGGAAGCGTAGTGTTGAATGGAAAACTTTGCAAAAGAAGGTAAATAAAAATCGTGAATGACTTGAACGCTTGGTGAAGTTGCATTGTAAGAACAAAAAATGGAGGGTACAAAGGCACATATTTTTACGGTATTTTTGACAGGACATATTTCACTTGGATTAAATCTACATTTTCTTTTCTTCAAATTAAGACCCCGTTTGTTCGTGGATGTAATATAATATTGTATACTACGCATAATATTTATGGACCCATAAAAGCCTTCTAAATGCGATGTGATGAGCAAAAAGGTACGTAAGCTGCTCTGTGTGTACTGCTGGACAATAACTGTCCACCATTTCCACATCTTAAATCCTACTATGACCCACTTGGTATTCAGTGTTCATGCAATAAGTTAATATGAAGAAAACGGATAATATTTGGAATATTAAAATTTTCAGAAGAGAATTCTCAGTGGCCGGCGATCTCCTCTTCAGAAACCATGAAAGGACGCATGTTTAATCCAAAAACATTAGGGACCTTTCAGGGACCTTTGAGAACCCTTAATTACTATTTAATGTCCCCTTAAAGAACCTGTTTGGAGACAGCGAACTTCTCATTAATGTTAAAAGTGATACATGGGTAACATTCTAGTACGGTGGATCTGAAAAGACTTTCGAACAGCAGTTGAGGAGTAACAGATGTAGACTAGAATTCTCATTAATATGTCATATATTCGTAATGTTTACTGATTAGATTAGATTATTAATGTGTGTGTTTTAATTCTGTTCGGTGGTCAGAGCTCAGGTTACGATTACTTTAACGGTCTTCCTGGTGGGACTGGTTCCAAGTTCCAAGTGGATGCAGTGAACCTGACTGGCAGAGGCCTGATCTCTGCACTCGCCAGAGCTGAGACACAGTGTTGGAACCCGCGGAGACGGATGAAGAGTCCCTGGAGCGTCCAGGAGCACAGCATGCTGTTCAGACAATAAGGCCAGGTTTGCAGGAGGGCTCTTATGCCAAACATGGCTCTGGGGGACAATGCTCGCCAGCATCTGTTCTCAGGATTAAAATAAGTGATAACTACAGACATTTCTCATGTTTCCACCGATGCAAATGTTCTCGGTATGTACAGTATATAGGGTGATTGTGGACTGGGTTGTAGTTGACTTACACAAAGTTTAACCATCAGTAACACAGGGCAGTAACATGATCTGTGCTACTGCCCTGTGTTACTTTCCTTGTGTTAATGATGGTTAAACTTAAAAAAATAAAAATAAACACAGGGCAACAAGAACAGGTTAGTAACACACTGAAAGGACACAGGACAGCAGGGTAATAACACAGCAGCAACAGTGGGCAGTAACACAGGAGAGTAACACAGGGCAACAATAACATAGCAGTAAAACATGGTAGAAACACAGGGCAACAATAACACACGGCAGTAACACTCGGCAGCAACTCATGGCAGAAATACAGGGCAGTAACTCATGGAAGCAACACACTGAAAGAACACAGGGCAACAATACAGGGTAATAACACAGCAGTAACTGTGTATGGATGATGGATGGATGATGGGTGGATGGAGGGAACAAGAAAGGAAGGATGGATGGGAGGAAGGAAGCTGTTGACTAGTGGTATAATATTATTTATATTGTTTTTATGTTTAGGTGGGCACATGTAGGTTCTGTTCTTCTCGATGGTTCAATCACACGTCTCTGTAGAAATGATTTAGGAACATCACCATATACTGTAATAGAGCTTAGTTCTTTAGTTTGACTGTTGCTGTTTCACCTTTCTTACCCTCCCCTCCTCACTGTTCCTTCCTCACTTCAGTGCATTAATAACAGCCAGCTGTGATACGCCTACTGTATAACCCGGTTTAGAAAACAGACACCATTTTCTCTTTATTGTCTCTCCAAATCTGTAAACCTCTATCCTGAAGAACAACGAGGAGGAGGAAGAAGGAGAATAAGGGTCTAAACTAAATCACTCCAAGTTGTATGTCTATAGCATGATTAAACAAGGTCACGTGACATACAGTACACTACGTCCTAATCTGAACCACCGCACCAGCTATGACTGATCCCAACTCCAGCACCAACCCCGGGTCGGAGACACATGAAGCCTCACATGTGCCTGGGCTCCTCCAGTCTGAAACGCCTTTCTTCCCTGCACTGCTGCCTTAACCGCTCAGACTGGTGCTCTTCAGTCAGGGATTATTTTTACTTAGAATACTACATAAATAAATACTGTAGCGTTTCCACACCAAATATTGGCCGTTTATTGTTTATGTTATTATTTAGTGCTTTTTACAGAAGTTTCTTTTAATGTAGAAATGTTTTCATTGCATATGGCTTTTCTTTGGATGTTCCCAAGACTTTTGTACAGTACTGTAAATAAAACAGCTGTTAGGTTTTACTGAGCATGCTGGAGAATACGAGTTCTTTTGGTAACTTCGTCAAACTCGCTCCTTTCTATTTTCATGCAAAACCACAGGAGTCTACATTATTGATTTTTTTTTTTTTTTCCATCTGAAAACGGGTCCGTCATGTAATATGTCACTTTCTTTACAGGCATGCAAATATTCTTCTGTAATGTTATTTATTCATTAATTTTAGTGTATCTGTGTAGGGAATGGTCTTGTACATATGAATGCAGACATAAACTTATATAACAAAATTTGTACTACAGATAATATGGCGCCTAAGACTATTGCACAGTACTGTAGATCTGGCCATATTTATATGACTGGGAAAGATTAAAAGTCCCTGTGATGCACAACCAGCTCAACACTTTGCCTCCAGTATGAGTATATTTAAGATCCATTTGTGAAAGATTTTCTTTGATTAGATGTTTGGGGCGTTGCAACTTGCGACTGGATTTAATTCACTGACAGTAATGTTTAAATGACATTTGAAAGCATTAAAAAACGTGTTTATTAAATCCTGAATTACAGTGCAACAGTGCAAGTTGTTTTGTTTTTTTCCGTCCTCCAAATAATAATAATAAACCTCAGCGCAGGCATGGTACAAGCTAATCACCCTAGTGGATAAAGATTTACACACCTAATTAACCTAATTAGATTAACCTAATTAAAGAGACAATAAGACAAACCTTTTGAACCTCCTGAGAACTTTAACAAATACTGGACTGGAAGGAAAAAAAAGCACTGGAACAGGGTGTGTTGTCAGGGCTTTTTAAAAAAGAACCCCAAAACAACCTAAAGCACACACAGCAGAGCTCTGTCATTATTTTACATCTTAAATACCAAAACGCCGTGACATTTTGGTTGTCGTGACCAATAGCAGGGTCAGGTTGTCTTTTCAACAAATAAATACTAGGCTGGAGTTCTATCGAATGCCAAACACTGAAAATAATACTTCCTGAAAGCTGTAGCAAATAATATGATGTTTTCACTCTCCTGAACCATGTAATGAGCTAAAAGGTGTGGTTAGATCATAACACACAATAAGTTTCTCCCTGTTGCAATCCCATCACCGTGTCTCTGCGGTGCGTATGAGCAGTTTGTCACGTCAGCTGTTTCAGCCCGCTCAGGTTCTACAGTATCTGTTTATTTATTTATTTATTTTGCAACAGGAGGTTCGAGCACTTTGATTGAACTGCTTACTGTGAGCTTGCATCATCCCCTGAGGATGGAGCCCTATTTTGAGAGTGGCCTTTTGACAGTAAGCCATACCAGCATACAGGGTTTTTTTTTTTTTTTCCTCCAGAAAAAGGCTGCAGACGGTCAGAGCAGGAGCTTAACTTCTCGGTGTTAGACGAGTACTCGAGCCGTAAAGCCCTGAAGACTCAGAAGTGGTGAGTAGTCGTTCCTCAAGAGCACTTCAGAAAGAGGCTCAGACTCTCAGACCTTCAGACTCTCTCCTCCCTCGCTCTCGCTCTCTCTCTCTCTCAGAAAAAAAACAACAAAAAAAAAACAACCCAGACGGCTTTGGACGGTTAATTTTTTTTCTGATTTGGGTTGTCTCCCCCTGTGAACGCACCTTCAGGGCGGCCATTATGAGGCAGAGTGCTGATCAGTGAGGAGGACAGCGGTACAAGAGGTCCAAAATAAGCTCTCCCCTGAGAATAATACAAAAGCAATTACGCAGGAGGGAGGCTATACGTCCTGCCAGCCATTATTAACACGCAGGCTTTTCAGATGCGTCCAACTGCTACGATGAACTATGCTCGTTTTAGTCAAATAGAGTGTTCGCCCACAGGATTTCACTGGTAACGTACTGTAGTAATGGACTGATATTTGAATGTTGTTTGAAGTTCGAAATGTACACATCCACACACTTCTGCTCGCACCTGCAAAAACCTTGTTTTGAGGTGTATAATATAGTCCTGATCTCACTCAATCAGACTTTCACATGTTTAATCCCCTTACAGCAGGACTACGAGGACAAAGATTCACTTCTGATGAAGACGTGAAGACAGCGGTGCATTCGTGACTCGCAGCCTAAAACGTTTTTTTAATGAGAGAATACGAAAGCGTGTTAACAGACGGACAAAGTGCATTGAAAAAGCAAGGAGATCACGCCTAAAAATGATACATTTATTTGTCTTATTTATCTTTATAAATTCGACAGCCAGCGCACAGATAACTGAACATTAGGACAGATTCCTGCTCCTGTGTACACGGTTAATTAGCAAGCTGAGACTTTTCTACATCGCATGAGGCTTCGGGAATCAGAGACGGGAGACAGAGTGTTTATAGGATATTCACGTTCATCCTTTCACAAGCCCTGCAGGTCTCCGTTTCCACGTCCCACTCGTTTCCTTCAAAGCCAAGCTGTTACTTTTTTTTTTCCCATTTCAGGACAAAGCCAATTTCAGATAACGTGAGAATTGTGTACGGGCGACGACCTCTGCAGAAGCCGGTTCTCTCATTGAGGTTAAAAAACAAACACTGTGTTTTTAGGATAAACAATGCCAATGTCTCAAAAGCCTTCAAGAGTTCTTATTTTGGGCTACATTAAATTTTTTTACCATAAAGTGCCTTTCTCTTCCTTGTACACATGCACTGAGAAACGATCGCTTCATTTTTGTCTTTAAAAAAAAAAAAATGCATCCATGCAGTAGATAATTGTCCAGTAGTGGCTAAAATTTAAAACCGCACGCTTAAGGGGCGCTGCTCGCAAAAATGGTCACAGCTATGGCAGTCGAGGGAAAAACTCCTACAGTAACTCAGGTCATTTCAGTGCTTCGCTGAATTAAGATGAATCAGACAGCGAACAGTTTCGAACAGACTTCATGTGCTTTGTTTTGATTTACTAAAAATCTCTCGCTGACTCTGTCTCTCTTTTCCCATAACCCCCCCAACCACCACCACCACCATCAGCACCACTGATTGCGGTTCGCTATTCAAGCTTGAAACAAGCCACAATGAATGCAAATCACATTCATTTCAGTGCACCAATAATGTTTTTGACTTTTGTTCCTGACTTCCGTAAGTGAGTAAACAAAATGGAAAATGCTGCACGGATTGAAAAGTGTTTTTTTTTTGTTGTTGTTTTTTTCTTCTTTGCCTTTGCTTGGAATAACTCAATGCGTGAGAGATGCATAAGCGAGGGAATTTAACACTGAAAGCAGGTACATGTACACCGATCAAACATTAACAACCTTTGGGTGCTGTGGGTTGTGGGGTGGGGTGGGGCCTCTGTGGATCGGACATGTTTGTCGGGCGTATCACATGTGAGTTTGATCGGATTAGAGTCTCGGGAGTTCGGAGTTGGTGGCCTTGGGCTCGTTGCCTGTATTGGCTTTTCCGTGGGATGGGACTGGACAGACGGGTGTGGGTGAGCCTTGTGTGCCCATGATCCTGTCACTGTACACTCGTGTGTAATTGCTAACCAAAGACCTGGTGTTGGTGCTGACATTATGACTGATCGATGAAGAAGAGCGTACTGCAGGAGCTTGTCAACAAACTCTGCCCAGAAATTTGTACAATTTTTCCACACATCAGTCACTGCATGCTTGTTGTCTAAAGTCCAAAGGTGACAAAATTAGAGACAGGAAAATCCTAGAAAGGAAAAAAAAAAAGGTGCATTTTACCACGAAAATCCCCAGTGTGGTAGAAACCATAAATTGAGTTTTCTTTTTCATTGAAGCACTCCTGTAAAATGAGCTCTTTTGTGCATCCCCGTAGAATTGTTCACACTGATTTTCATTCTATATAATAATACAAGATAATAATAATAATAATAAAAAAAAGAATTTCTATGGTGACAAACTCAGCATGCTTGTTTTTTCCTCGTCCTTTTCGCGAAGTCAGAGATGAAATCTTTTTGTTGTTGCTGGGGGTTGCCAAAACTTTTACACACACTTGTAGCTTTTATGTGTGACACAATACCAGTGTTTATACAAGTTTACCGCTTTAAATATCCATATCTGTATTTGCTTGAAACCTGAAAAGGTGTTTTCTTGCCTTTTATTTCTATTTTATTAAATCACGCTCGCAAGCTGATTGTTTCTTCATGACATTTGGTAAATAAGTTAAATATACAAGCAAAAATCTTTCGAAATCAATCAAACCAGCATAAACAGAAAGTTACTAAGACTGACCAACCAGCTATAACTGTATCACTGTAACGCATGCTTAACACGAATGTTAATGTGTTATTTCTTTGCACCAGGAATTTTAAAATGTCCGATATATCCGATTCCTGCATAAAATTAAAAAAAACTCACAATTTCAGCAAAGCACTTTCAACAAAAGTGAAAAATGCAACAACAACAACAAAAAAACTATGAATAATGCAAACGTTTTTATTTGATTATGTGTCTACTGTAGCTACAGCACGGAAAGACAAACAAACAGACGGAGGGATGAATGTAAAAGGCAGAGCGTGAGTGAGACGCCGACATCCCGAGCACTCAGCGCGCACAGCCGGGAGTCGTTCCGAGGGCTAATGAGGCCGCATTTTACAGAACCAAGGCTAGAGGAGCTGAAGGATAATTGCCGAGGCAGCCCCGACCGAATGATGGAAAGAGACGAGCCTTTCATCAGGAGACGGGAAAGCAGAGTCGGCCCTAACGAGAGGGCAGCTCCGTATTGACCAGAGCTTCACTTTTCCTTATGACGCTAATGGCACGTGTTTATTAAAAAAGGTTGGAGTGGTCCTGCCTCGTGCCACCTGCACTGCAGTTTAGGTTAGTTAAGGAAAGCTGGAGCTAAACACTGCTCAGGGACGAGAAGAAGGAGTGTGTGTGATCTCACTGCGATGCGAGCTCACTGATATTCAGTTATTGTTCTGATGGTTTACTGTATGTTGGATAAATGTGTCACCTCTCTGTAAATTCAGCTGGTAAACTGAAACCTTGCGAGTGTTTTTTTATTTAATTTTTATGGTTCATCACACAAAGTTTACCTTATTACATTAGTTTTTCAGCTGAATAAAAGTCCTGGGAAGCAATAGAACGAGTTATATGCTCTTACGTGAGGAATCAACCCCTCTGTGGCATGCTGTTTCAGGAAATGAATCAACGACAGATCGGTGTGACTTCATCAGAGATCCATTTATAGTTAAATAAAATCTCTCCTTAAATGTAACTCTATCTCTACTTCTCTCTCTCTGTCCCTCTCAGCCTCAGCAAAAAAGGGATCAGAAATTAATCTATTTGAAAGTCTTATGAACTGAAAGCTCTACACATACGCTGTTGAGTGTGTGTGTGTGTGTGTGTTTGAGAAAAGTCCCCTGCTCTCTGAATCTGCTCTAGACATCTTGGTCGTTCCACTGGAGCACGGCCGCTCGTGTTTGAGCGAGAGCACAGAAAGGAGTGAATCATTTCTCTCTCTCTCTTTCTCTCTGCTCTTCATCCTAACGCAGATTTAACATCCACGTCGAAAGTACGGCACTGACTCAGACGAGACGCACTTTGTAGACATCAAATCCCCATAATGAGCAGCCGGCAGCCGAGGAGAGCTCGGGGCCGATTTGAAGTTTGATTGACGGGGGCATCTCCCGGCCCCGTGCGTGCTTTCAGCATCATCTTTTCAATTACAGGCGCCGCTCGGCCTTGTGGGTGAGAGGTAGTTTGTGCGGCTGCTTTTAGCTCGCCGTACTGTATTACAATGCATTTATCTGCAGTGGGAGGCATGCAGGGAGAAATAAAGCCGAGCTGCGTGATTTAAGCCCGTCAAAAGTGAATATCAGGCCTGCACATTTGATATAATTTCATTTGCTAATTACACCTTTTAAAAAATAATTTATTATTGTTAATCATAATCATAATACCGTAATACGCTCATCATTCACTGTAAAATCTTAAACCACTGTAAAATTTGGGAAGTCTAAAAAATTGTAATTAACAAATAAAACCTGTTTTCAGGACAGCTCTTCATAAATATGTCTGTATGTTTTTTTTTTTGTTCCTTTGTCGATGTTTAATCCGCATTCTTTATGGCCTCGTTTCTGAGCCGCACTCTTACAAATATGTGTTGTTATTGCTCTACAAGAAGAGCTACAGAAAAAAAAAAACATTCTGAATGAGTATGATGGAAGATCACTTAAAGACTTTAAAAATCAGATCATTAAAGAAAAAAAAAGTGAGACAATGGTCATGTTTAATAATGAGTAAGAGCATTTCCACACACAGAATGCGAAGAGAACTGGGACTAAACAGCTGTGTAGCCATAAGAAAACCACTTATCAGTGAGGATAGTCAGGAAACTTTGCTAAGGAGCATAAAGAATGAACTGTGGAGCACTGGAAAAAAGGTCCTGTGGGCTAATGAGTCCAGACTGACCCTGTACCAGAGTGACGGCCGCATCAGGGTAAGAAGAGAGACAGATGAAGAGGTGCACCCATAATTCATAGTGCCTACTGTACAAGCCTCTGGAGTGAAGTGTTATGATCTGGAGATGCTTCTGTTGGTCAGGTCTACTGTACTGTAGGGTCAGCAACATTATGTGGCAATAAATGAAGTCAGCTGACGACCTGAATGTACTGAATGTATATTCTCCATCAATGGATCTTTTCCTTCCCTGATGGTACAGGAGTATTCCAAGATGATGATGCCAGGATTCTTCAAGCTCAAATTGTGAAAAAGTGGTTCAGGGCATATAGGACATCATTTTCACACATGGCTACAACACAGCAAGTAAAAGATTATTTCTAGTCAAATGTTATTAGAATTGCAACATATTGCAGATCATTTTTAGAAATCTTTTTTTTGAAAGAAGCAGAATTATCTGCTTTATTTTTTTATCTTATAATAGTGTAACAAGACACTTTTTCGCTTGCAATTTTTGTAACATTCGACTATAAATAAACTTAATACCTTTATATTTTGTATGTTGTAATCATATTTTAATAAATTATGGATCGGTTCGGCTAGAATCGAGAACATTTCACTTGCTAAGATGTAATTTTTGCAATGAATGTTCTTTTGGTCGCGGACACGTTCTGAACTTTCTTTATTTCCCTGTTAACAACTTTAGCTTCCACAAAAATGTAAGAAAAATTATAATTTTGTCCTGTCATCTACAACTTAACTTTTTATTAAAGTATAAAGGCATTACAAGGAAAATTAAAGCTTGGACAGAAGCAGCAGAGACCATCAGGTATATATACAGTGGAACCTCGGATTGCGAGTAACGCGGTTTGTGAGTGTTCCGCAAGACGAGCAAAGATTTTGAATACATTTTGACTTGGAAAACGAACAAGTCTTGGATTACGAGTACTGAGTACCGAGTATCATGTATGTGCCTCAGGTTTTGACGCTGAGCGTCACGTGATCACAACTGAGCCAATGGTTTTTCTCTCCCTTGCGCTGCGAAATTGTGGGTAATCAACATCTGTGCACGCGTGTACTGTTTACTATAACACTATGACCATGTGTATGCACCTAAAACATATTTTATTTTGTGTCTGTATGCGTGTATGTACAGCGCGCATGTACTCTTTATTATAACACATGTGTGTGCGCGCGTGTAAAGCAAAAGCAAGTCTCATTAGAGAGGTTAAAGATCCATTTTCTCTCTCTGTATCAGCCTGCACTGTGTCCGCGCGCGTCATTGGACACCGTGCCCCTTACACACACGCACGCACGCACGCACGCACGCACGCACGCATGCAAACACACATTTGTTTAAGGTTAATTTGTTTTATTTTTACTTTACAGCAGTGATTCCGTTAGTGTGTCGATCAATCAAGTGTTGTTAGAGAGATTTCTTGTTTATTTTTCAGATAAAACAGTGTCTCCATTGTGTGCGTGTGTGAGAAACTCAAATAAAAGTGGAGGAAGGTCTAACTGCGTAAGACGAGAAGAGGGAGAGGGAAGGAGCTTCTTACTTCAGCTTGACACACACACAAACACACACACAGCTCCTGCGCGCACAAACGGAAACACTTATCTGCCGGGATTTATTTTTACTTTTTTTAAAGGTAAAGTGCAGGTTAATTTGTTTAATTTTTACTTTATATCTGTGTGTTAATTATTTTTATGTATTTTTTTGGGGTTGTGGAACGAACAATTTGGTTTACGAGTGTTTTGAAATACGAGCCCGTTTCTGGAACAAATTATGTTCGTAATACAAGGTTCCACTGTATACACTGTACACATTAACAAGAGGCTGACTACGAGCGACAAAATTCTGACATTTTACCTCAATTTAAAAATATAAATTATAGCTTTAACATTTGCTGGACGCTTAGTAGACGCTCTTATGCAGAAAGTTTTCTGAAGCTAAGTCGGATTTACCCAAACTCCAGAAAGAGGAGTCAGCGCAGTGAGCACGTGACTAAATGCAGCTGTGATACGTGAGTGATTAGCATTTGAAAAACAATGTGACAATGTTTCCCGCAGACGCGAGTTCAGGAAGTCCATCAGCCCGCGCCGCACTGATTTATCTAATGAATAATGATAATCCATCGTGGCGTTTGCCTTGAAATGTTTTCTTCATATGATCACATTAATTAATCTCCCGCTAATAATAAAGGCTTTTCCGAGGCACTTTAATTAATTCCTTACGCTTCCCGCATTAACGTGTCATCATTCATCTGATCAGTCGAAGCCTCTGCTATTGTACCACTAATGCTAACAGGGAATTCCGGCGAACAGGAAGCGTTCATTGTTGTACTCTGGACATTAATGTAGCATTATATATATATATATATATATATATGGGATTTTAAAAGTGCTGAGGTAGCAAAAAATTAAGATAAAAAAAACAGCAGGACTAAAGAGGAAATTAAATCCAGAACTAATAATAAGTTAAAAATGAGATGATGATGATGATGATGACACCTAGATCAGTATATAGTATTGTTGTTATTATTATTATTACTACAGTGTTTCCTCTAGAATATTTTTTCAGGAATCAAGAATGGAGGCAAGAACCCTAAAATTCTTTGGCTATTTATTTCTCGCACAGCACAAGACATTTGCTTGGTAATTTCCATGAGTGTACTACAGAGTAGTGCTGATTTGGAGAGGCCGAGCCCTTCGTTATTACAGCAGCACCTTGTCTATTATACGACTGTAGTAGAAAATATAGCAATTTTTGTGTTCTATTGATTTTCACAACTACACGGGAGGTTTCATTCTGTAATAGAGCCTAATATGTATCATTCTATAAGTGTACTACATTAGGGTCATGCTGATTTGCAAAGTCCAAGCTTGTTATTCAGTAATTATATGTTCAGCACCACTTATAATATTTCATGACAATTACTGACAGGAGACATATTTATGTTCGACGTGTGCTTGTGTGCCCTGCGAGGGACTGGCACTCTGTCCAGGGTGTACACCTCCTCGTGCCCCGAGTCTCCTGGGATAAGCTCCAGGCCTCCCGCGACCCTGTACAGGATAAGCGATATACTGTAGGGAATAAGAGAGTGAGAGGGTGTGGACATGGTGTGGGGTCTCGCTGGCATGTCGGCCCGTCACACATGTACTATTACAGGTGGAACACTGAATTAGTAATAGCAGTAGCGGGTTGTTTGTAAACTGCTGTTCTGTACTGTTGTTTCCTTTTTTTTTTATTACATGTTACCATTCTCATGCTTCGAAAGACAATATGACTGCAACCTTCCATACTGTATGCTGTATACAGGTTCTCAGGGGGCCGGGAACCTATCCATGAGGAGGGGTATCCAGCACAGGTAACACACCTGTGTGTGAACACATTCACACACTACGGGCAATTTGGGAACGTCAATTAGCCTAATCTGCAGTCTTTGGACTGTAATTGTGAGGACTATTGCCAACTCCATGCACACAGAGGCGGGAATCGAACCCGGATCCTGTGCCACTGTGACTGCAACACATAATAAAACAATAAAAATATAGCAATAAAAATATGTTTTATTCCTTTGCAATTCTTTTCTTCCTAGCTTGTTTTTACCACATTTTAAATTTCTTTTTTTTTTTTAATTAAAAAGAAAAATGGCACGGTGGTCTTGTGGTTAGCACTGTCATCTTGCACCTCCAGGGTCTTGGTTCGATTCCCGGCTGTGTGTGCATTGAGTTTGCATGTTCTCCCCGTGCTTGGCGGGTTTCCCCCGGGTACTACGGTTTCCTCCCACAGTCCACAGACATGAAGGTTAGATTAATTGATGTTCCCAAATTTCCCGTAGTGTGTGAATGCGTGTGTGTGTGTGTGCGCCCTGCGATGGATTGGCACCCTGTCCAGGGTGTACCCTGCCTCGTTTCCTGGGATAGGCTCCAGGTCCCCGCCGCCCTGTATACAGGATTAAGCGGTATAGATGATGAGTGAGTGAGTGAGTGATAATTATCTGTGAGACAAAACCAGTTCAATCGACAAGTGGCAATAAAACATGCATCCACAGTATATCTATATAAAGTACGGCTATAAGAATTTACTCAAGCAGATTTTTTTTCTTCCCACAATACAGCTGAGAACACCAACGTGCGAGAGGAAAAGACCTCCGGCTGTTAGTAAGATAAAACTGCTTTAATTTATGGGAAAGAAAACAACAGCCTGTGCAGGAGTTCGGAGAGTCTGTGGGAAAGCCGTGCATCTGGCAACGCTGGCTATACAGCGCTGTGAGAAACGCACCTGCTGTTAATTCACACCTGGCTTCAGGAGGCGAGAAGATCCCACACTGAACTTACTGCTGCTAATAGCCTGAAGGTTACGACATGATCAGCCACACTTCAGAGTTTCCACTCGGGGGTTTGACGCTGATGGTGCCGTTCTCCATAAAAGTCATAGGTATGAGTGTGTGTGAGTGATACATACAGTATGAGTGAAGGAGAGAAGAAAATGCTGGGCTTGTGACAAATTATAATAATCAGGTACACCATCATAGCAATTATAACTCTCACTCACTCACTCACTCACTCATCATCTACACCGCTTAATCCTGTATTCAGGGTCACGGGGGGCCTGGAGCCTATCCCAGGAGACTTAGGGCACATGGCAGGGTACACCCTGGACAGGGTGCCAATCCATCGCAGGGCACACACTCATTCATACACTACGGGCACTTTGGAAATGCCAATTAGCCTAACCTACATGTCTTTGGACTGTGGGAGGAAACCGGAGTACCCGGAGGAAACAAGGTGACAATGCTAACCACTACACCACCGTGCCGCCGCAATTATATCTATTATTATTATTATTAGATAGATAGATAGATAGATAGATAGATAGATAGATAGATAGATAGATAGATAGATAGATAGATAGATGGGCAGGTGAAAATACAGATACTGGAAACGGACAGGCAGACAGACATGGATGGTTGGATGGATGGATGGACGGACAGACACATGGACAGATAAATACACAGACAGACAAACAGTTTAATAATTATGCAGCAATATAGACAGAGATAGATACATACATATATGGATGAATGAGCAGGCAGACACACAGACAGACAAATAGGCAGACAGACAGACAGGCAGACAGACAGACAGTAGGATGGATGGATTGATGGAAGGACGGATGGATGGATGGGATGAACAGACAAACTCACAAACAGACAAATAAAAAGACAGACAGTTTAATAATTATGCATAGATATAGACAGACAGAGACAGACAGACAGATAGCACAGATAGACAGTAGATGGACGGATGGAGGAACTGACTAAGACGCAGACATAAATAGACAGACGGACAAACAGACAGAGAGATTTATAATTATGCAGATAGACAGATAGACAGATACTACATCAGCTATGACTACTTACATAAAATAAGCTTTTGTCTATCATTTTTTTCTTTTGTCTTCTATATTATATTGTGTGAAAGAATGCAAGTGCCTCCCATAATACACACACACACACACACACACACAGAGCACACAGTGGGTTCTTTTCTTTGTCTGTTGTTTTTATCACACCATTTTCCTGCACGTGTAGATAGAATATGTTCTTATCTCTGCTTTCTTATGCAAATGAGACAGCCTCGCTTTTCTCTCTCTCTCTCTCTCTCTTTTCTTTTCTTTTTTCTCGCGCATGTCACAGCTGTACATTTGGAAACAGCCTTTATAATTGCCTGTAATTATCTGAGACCAGACTACTTCAAAACATCCTGGTAATTTGATGGAGTGGAAGCGAGGAAGGGGGGCCAAGTATGTTAGTGAGAAGACGCTGCGCTTTGGCGGAGAGAGAGAGAGAGAAGCGACGCTTGAAGGAAGGTAGCACGGCTTGCTAAAAAGCACATCCTCCACCAGGAGCCATGGACCAGGCCATAATTATCTCTGCTAAGCCTTCTGGGTAATGAATCTGCTGGTAAAACGGCACCTGCAGGGAAGAGCTCTGAGGCATCTCCGACTTGACTGAATCACCTTAAGGACGAGATGATGTGGACCGACCAGGAGGACACCTGAACAGCTCTGATAGAACTCTGTTAATATTTCTCTGTTTACTAATGTATAGTACACAGAGCTGAGTGCTCTTACGTAACGCATGTATAAATAAATGTCCCTGCCAGTCCACAGATGGCCCATCGTCCCCCCACAGAGGCCAAGCTCCGGCCCTGGCGCGGTCCTCTGCCCGAGACTCGTTCACTAACCATCACGCGCACGAGCGCTCGGAGCAGCGGGGAAGCAGAGCCGCTCCAACTCCAACAGGTGGGGATCAGTTCAATCTGATAAACCCATACACTCTACAGCTGCTTTCAGACAGACCGGGAGCAGGGTGGAGGAGCATCTCGGATTCTTCTTCACTTCCGTAATGGCAGATGTCTGCTAGAAAACCTTTATGTCCAACTAAATGAAATTAAAGTATAAACAAATAAGTCGTTTCAAAGTGCAACACACAAAAATAAACTCAGTACGACGATGCAACATCCATCCAAAGGCGAACAACCCAACAGTGTCATAGCTTCAGATTTTAGTAAATCATGGACTTGAGTTAAAGTGGAGGTACCCAAGGTCAGATAATTAGTAAAAGTTATGCATGTACATGTCTACTTGAGTAAAAGTACAAAAGTATTTGCCTTAAAAATCTCTCTCACTCACACACACACACACACACACACACACACACACGCACGCACGCACGCACGCACGCACTCACGCACACACACGCACGCACGCACGCACGCACACACACACACACACACACACTTTCTCTCTTTATGTTTCCTGACTGTGAACTTGCTGTTTTATCTCTGTTTGCAACCAGCTCCCTGATTTCAAACACTGTCACGGTTTTAAAAGTACAGATGTTTCCCGTAGAATGTATAGAAGATATATTGTAAAAGTAAAAGTACAGATGTTTCATGTAGGATGTAGTGGAGTAAAAGTACAGATGTTTCAAGTAGGATGTAGTGGAGTAAAAGTACAGATGTTTTTGTTTTTTCCATAGGATGTAGTGAAGTAAAATTACAGATGTTTCATGTAGGATGTAGTGGAGTAAAAGTACAGATGTTTTTTTCCCCTGTAGGATGTAGTGGAGTAAAAGTACCGATGTTTTTTTCCCCTGTAGGATGTAGTGGAGTAAAAGTACCGATGTTTTTTTCCCCTGTAGGATGTAGTGGAGTAAAAGTACAGATTTTCCCTGTAGGATGTAGTGGAGTAAAAGTACAGATGTTTTTTTTTCCCTGTAGGATGTAGTGGAGTAAAAGTACAGATGTTTCATGTAGGATGTAGTGAACTAAAAGTACAAACGTTTCCTATAGGATGTAGTGGAGTAGAAATACTCAGATCACAAAGTTACAGTAATAAAGTACATTTTTTAACTTTGTTACTGTAACTTTGTTATGCTATTATGTAGGTAGACAAAGGATGATACCAAGTATTGAGTGTCAAATTCAGGAAACATTGAACTGATGCATTACCAGCGAGATCATTAGCAAGTGGATGGGTGGGTGCGTACTGTATATGACTCGTGGTAATGTACCTCAGCGCTTGTGACAGGGGTCTGACCGATTCCGGTGCTGACCGAGGTCCAGGAGCGAGCCGTGAGGACGCAGGCAAACAGCGGGTAAAGGTCTCCGGCGCCCAGACGTCTGCTGTAGCGCTCGATGCCCTTCATGTCTCCCTTAATGAGACTCTGCCACAGTCGGCAGTAATCCATCCGGAACGCCGGCTTCAGCAGCTTGGAGAGGAAAAATAAATAAATTCAGAAAAACAGATTTTTAGAAACTAAATAAGGACATTTCGTTTTCTTTTATCACAACATCAAAAATCAGCTTGAGTTTAAATTTATTAAAATATTGATATTTATAATAAATTATAATTATCATCATCATTATATTAAGCTACTGTAGAATTGCAATAGGGTGGCGCGGAGGCTTAGTGGTTAACACTGTCGCCTTGCACCTCCAGGGTACAGGTTCGATTCCCGCCTCTGTGTGCATGGACTTTGCAAGTTATCCTCTTGCATGGTACTCTGGTTTAGGCTAATTGACGATCACAATTGCCCTTAGTGTGAATGATTTGGCGAGTGTCTGTATGTGTGTGTGCACTGCGATGGATTGGCACCCTGTCCAGCGTGTACCCCGCCATGGGATAGGTTCCAGGCCCCCCTGGAGATGATGCGTGAATGAGGGTGAGTGAGTAGAACTGCAATACTAGAATTGCTGATGTCTTAAACTAGAGTCATATCAGATTTGTAATGTTTTTGGAGACGGTAACCCATTTAAAAAACTTTAAAGAGGCAGTGTGTCATTTTAGCACCCTCTGCTGCCTATGAGCTGAACCGTAAATGTCATAGAAACCAGGCAGGGCTGAGCAGCTTAGAAATTTCAGGGCCTGAAAACTTACACAGCAGCTCAAACATTATAGTGAAACCGATTACAGGGAGAGCCAAAGAAAAATAAAGGGTGAAAGTGAGATAGATAGAGAGAGAAAAAGAGACAAAGTGATAAAATAATAAGAAAAACATTGAGGGAAAGAGGTAAAGAGAAATACAGACAGTCACAGAAAATAGACAGAGAGAGCAAGACACAAACAGAGAGAGAGAGAGAAGGAAACATCGAGCACGAGAGACATTTTTTTATAAAAGAGAAGGAGGAGAAAGAGAGAAGCTGTCATGAAAAGAGAGAGAGACACTCAAATAGAAAGAAAGAATGAAAGAAGAGGGATAAAGGAAAAGCAAGAGAGAGACTAGGAAAAAAATAAAGAGATAGAATGATAGACAGAGAGAGACAGAGAGAGAGAGAATGTGGTGCCAGAAAAGAGACAGATAGATTGGGAGTGAGAGAGAAAGAGAGACTAAGAGAAAGAAAAAGAGAAAGACAATAAGAGACAGGAAAACAGATAGAGGAAGATACAACGAGAGAGAGAGAGAGAGAGAGAGAGAGAGAGAGAGAGAGACACACAAACAGAGAGAGAGAGAGAGAGAGGGCCAGAGGAAGAATGAGAGAATGAAAAACAGCGAGAGGGAGAGAAAGAGAGATGTCATTAACATGCAGCATGAGGATAGCACCACTTTACCACTTCAACACTTTAATTAATATGGCTACAACATACAGTAAGCTGGCTGTGAACAAAAATAACACTCCAGCCAGCCAGGACGAGCGCGCATGTATGTGTGTGTGTGTGTGTGTGTGTGTGTGTAGGAGTGGTGTCCTAAAACACATGGCAGAGCTGCGGGTCGTCTCTAATGAAATGCTTTTACGGCGCCGCAGCACCGGTGGCTCTGAGAGCCCAGAGGCAGCCGGTGAATAATGGCCTGTAATATGGGACGGAGTCGCTTTGTTGCGAGCTGCCGAGGCTCAGACGATGTCTCACCTGATACAAGCCATGATCGAGTAAAACAATTTCCGTCTTATTGCTTTTCGGGCACTTTCGCACCAGCACGTTGCCCGGGTGGGGGTCGCAGTGCACAAAACCGTTCACGAAGATCATCTCGCTGTAGATTTTGCCCAAGTTCCTGGAGACCTGCAACAGAATACGAACGACAAAGAGGTTAGAAGGTTATTTATTTCATGAAGGTGTTTATTTTAAAGCACACTGGGTCGTATTCAGGGCTACGATACGCACATGCAGTACCATGTAACGCCACAATAAGCAAATTATAACATACAGATGTTAGAAGGTGGCTAATGTAACATCACTTGGCATTTGATTGGACTTGGTCATCCATACCCTAGCAGGTTCCCACACCCTACCCATCCATACAGCCAACATCAAGCTGCTGATGCGCATAATAATATATATTTTTACAGTTTTACCTCTGTACAGTTGTCATGAATGGGAAATCTACAGTACAGTAGCTATGGAGACCAAAACAGTTTTTGTGTACTAGGCCGGAAACATGTTTATTTCAGTGATAAATTTGGACTTTTTAACATGGAGGTCTAAGAGGATTGGCTCCGTTTCGGAACCCTAGTGGTCATTTGAGGAACTGCATGATTTGGAACTTCCACTTCAGGCTCATTGCCTCTTGGTTGATCTTAGCGATTCTTCAGGAATTTGTTGTTGGTTCATGCATCTTCTACGGACCGTAGACTTGTAGAAAATATTCAGAATTCCTACGATTTGGAAAGTCTCTCTCAGCTATCATGGACAGTTTCACGAATGTGGAAGAAGTTAGAAAGATCTGTAAATGTCAATACGACTTTTTCCCCTAATCTGTTGACATTGAATACGAGTTAATGTTCCCGGATTACATGGAAATATTAACTCTGAACACAAGTAACGTTCAAACAGAAACGCAAATATGTACATAACTTTTTTTTTTTTTAAAGTCACCCGTCCTGAATATGATTTTTTTTTTTCAAAGTGTAAATATTTACTTTAACATTAAACTGAAGCTGCTGTTTGAATTGCGGGTTGAGTAACTTGACTAATAGGAGGTGACTAATAGGTTTGATTTCTCAGCTCTGGATATAAATAACTTTTTCAGAGTAAACAAATATGCACGACTGGTATTGTTGGCTTTGAATATGTTTTTTTTATTAATTAATCTTGGAATAAATCAAAACGGACAAAAACAGAAAAGAAATTGTATATATACAGTGGTGGCCAAAAGTTTTGAGAATGACATAAATATTGGAAATTGGAAAAGTTGCTGCTTAAGTTTTTATAATAGCAATTTGCATATACTCCAGAATGTTATGAAGAGTGATCAGATGAATTGCATATTCCTTTACCATGAAAATTAACTTAATCCCGAAAAAAAAAATTTCCACTGCATTTCATTGCTGTCATTAAAGGACTTGCTGAGATCATTTCAGTAATCGTCTTGTTAACTCAGTTGAGAATGTTGACGAGCACAAGGCTGGAGATCATTATGTCAGGCTGATTGGGTTAGAATGGCAGACTTGACATGTTAAAAGGAGGGTGATGCTTGAAATCATTGTTCTTTCATTGTTAACCATGGTGACCTGCAAAGAAACG
>QMIH01000461.1:200057-250839 GCA_003987875.1 Clarias batrachus | reverse complement strand
TATATATATATATATATATACATACATATGAATGATAATTTTTTTAATGCAATAAAAAATATTAAACAAAAACAAAAATTATTTTTTTCACAAAATTTTTTAATTGCATGATAATTTTTTGACAGAACTACTGAAGAAATCTGTAAAAATGTAAAAAATATCCAAATCGATGGATGGAAGAAAGACGATCGGATATGGAACCTGGTGCCGTGTTTTTACACAGGACATCCTCGACGTGGTCGAAACACCGGTGTGAGACGACACGGGGTGTTCGATTCCGCAAAAAGACACCGAGTCGGCAGTGAGCGAGCGAGTGAGTTTATTACAAAACAACCACGGTGCAATTATTCCGCCCACGCCCCGGCTCTGAAGATAAGGCTCCGATAAGCGTCTTCTCTAGAGTGTGTAATAACGGGGACCGTAGAGGAGCACGGTATGGAAATGTCATGCCGGAGGAGGATGAGTGAAAGAGGCCGTCCCTTCAGCCGTCACTCGCTCCATCCGGTGTCATGTTCTAATTTTCCTGCTTTGTTCCAAGAGCCGAGTCGAAATCAATTCAAATAAACAATAAGGGAAAAAAAAAGAAAAGAGAAAAAAGAAAAGATACGTCGGTGCTGACTCACGGGACTTCCATTGTGTGTGAAGTCCACTGTGACAGGCAGCACGCTGTAGAGCCACATGCACACACATACACACATTTACACACACACACACACACACACACACACACACACACACACACACACACACACAGCTCAGAGCGGCGTTATTGTGAAGTCCGTGCCGAAGCAGAGAACATGATTCACAGTTAATTATCGAGCGGTGACGCACGCCCGCTTTGTTGAACAGAGGAACTCAGGGGACCTGTTATGTCATTCGGAAAAATGTAAAACAACTGTGACTCACTCGAACCTCGCCGAATTTAGGAGACGATAAATTACACAGGAATTACCAAAGAATTAGGTGCATTTCCTCGGACGTCACCCGCACAGGACTGGAACAACAGCAGGGATTTCTGATATGCTACAAGTCTTTGTGTTGGCATAACAGAAGTGTTGATCAAGCAAATGAAGCAAAAACGAACGAAAGTTAGAAACATACTCTGGGGTATAGCCGGGACGGGGTGCCCCGCGTCTCCTGGGATACTCGGGGCACGAGGAGGGGTGCTGCCTGGACCGGGGCCCAATCCATCACAGTGACACAAGGACACAATGTCCTTGGATATAGGAGGAAACCGGTGTACCCGGAGGAAACCCACCAAGCATGTGGAGGACAGGCTGCGAACTCCAAGCACACGGACCCGAGACAGGAATCGAACCCAGGGCCTGGAGGTGCAACTGGAGGTGCTAACCACTACGACTGTAAATCAACTCAACTAAAAATCAACTAAACCACCTTTAAAGAACTTGAACAAACAAAAGTTGATAGAATAAATAAATCACAAGTAATGTTAACAATTTAATTACGTCAAATCGTATTGTATATACACCCTCATTAGCAACACATTTTTCATGTGACAACTAAAAAACATGACTTAATATAAACTTGTATCGAGTAAATAACAGTTTTATTACATGCGTTATAAAAAATTGATGCGTCTCCAGTGTTCTTATTAACATCAGGAGCGCCTTCGCTGATATCGGCATTCCCCGCCCCCTAGGGCCCCCCCTCCCCCCATCGCCGCCAAGCATTAGCACTGCTAGCTAAGACTATTCATCTGCTCAAAAGCCAGGCCATGTGTGAGAATGATTCATCAACAGTGCCTCCATTGTCCTTTTTTAGTCTCACGGTATGAAGTCTCTGGTAAGCTTTGATCCCTGGTGTTAGCGGTGGTTAACACTGTTAGCACCGCTAGTTCCAAGGCAGACAATGTATTAGCTTAAAAGCTATGCTATAACTAACACAGCATTTAGCTCACAACGATTTATCAGAATGATTAAAAGTGCCTTTGCTGTTTTTTAATTCTTTGTAATAAGCTCTTATGAGGCATAAGAGCGGGAATTAACATTATTATGACGGAAAGGAAAATGATAAGCCAGTCACAGCTGCTTGAAAGCCAAGAGCCTATGTGAGTGGTGTAACAAACTCAGAGGACAGAGCTATCCGCTCCTTCCTCTTGCATGAGCTCACGGGTGCCCGTGATTGGCTTAGAGCCGTAACTGATGCGAGATCCCGTTCCTCCCCTCTGAGAGAGAGAGAGAGAGAGAGAGAGAGAGAGAGCTCGGGCAATCAGCTCTGCCCGGGCCTGGGAATCGAACTCGCAATCTCATGATGATGTAATAAATTATAGTATTATTTCAGGTTGTGTACATGTCTGCCTGTCTTTCTGTACGGCAGAACTCTCTGCCTAACTTATTAATATAAATAAATACAATTTTGTAAGGTTAAATATTTTACACTGGTAAGACACTTCATTAGCTCATCAATATCAAATTTCCCAGAGGCTCCTGATGCAAATATTATAGATAATCTCCTTTGTTTGTCCCCACTGCGCAAAGGTCTAATATCCACTATTTATGGTGGACTGATGGGTTCGAGTCACACCTCTTTGAGTAAAATCAAAACTGCTTGGGAGAAAGACCTAAATCTGACACTGTCAGATGATACTTGGAATCCAATTCTCAAGCTTGTCAACTCAACCTCCTTATGCGCCCGGGACTCTTTATTACAGTTTAAGGTTGTACACAGGGCTCATTTCYCCAAACTCAAGCTTTCCCGTTTCTACCCAGACGTCGATCCTTGTTGTGATAAATGTAAAAGCGGAGAGGCGTCTCTTATTCATATGTACTGGACATACCCGAATTTGGAAAATTCTGGAGGGATGTCTTTAAAAACTTGTCGTACATATTGAAATGCAATCTTGAACCCGACCCTCTGATTGCTCTTTTTGGAGTCACTGGAGAGGAAGATAAGCATCTAACTCCAGCTAAACAGCGTTTGTTGTCTTTTGCGACACACCTGGCCAGACCTTCTCTTTTATTCAAGTGGAAGGATGCCACCTCACCCACTCACGCTCAGTGGCTCAGAGATATTATGTCCTGTTTATCCCTGGAGAAGATTCACTACTCAATCCGCCGTTCGGACTTGAAATTTCAACAGGTGTGGGGGCCCTTCCTTCGCTTTTTTCATATACATTTATAGTTTGATTCCTTTCCTATTTAATATTTATTTATTTAATCTTTTTTTGCACGCAGAACCAAAAACTTCAAGCTCATTTATTTATTTATTTTCCATTTTTCTCCTTTTTTAAATATGCCTGGCGTCTAACCTTTCCCATACATGTATAGCTGGCTTGGAGTCAGGGAGGGGTGGGGTGGCTGGTATAGGGTTTTATAAGGGGGCTATAAAATGTGCATTGGAACACTGCATGTTTACCCTGTTATATCCCTGTTTAAAATCAATAAAAATATTGTTGAAATTAAAAAAATATATTTTACACTGCTTTGTTTACACTTTGTTTGTCGTCAGCCAAATACACTCTCCCTGATCGGTAATCAGAGAGAGAATCACAGATGGGAAATTTAAAAAAAGTTTTGTCTTAAAACGACTCCAGCGAGTTAAAATTCACTTATACCAAAATATGAACTAATCCCGGTAAAAATATTCAGTTTAGATTTTCTAAATAATATCTATAGGTGCATGTGTTTGTTTACATTGAGCAAGTAGCGCATTAGTATCTTATTTTGAAGTAGATTATAAAATCCGTACACATACACAGTAGCTGTTCATAACATCGCTTTTACTCAACATTTAGATCTCACTTATGGTGCAGGTTAAACATGAGGCTGATATCTAAGTACTGCAAGAGTTTCAATCAGTTTTGTCCAGCGGTCGATTTAAGACGCGCCAATGGCGCATGCGCAGTACGATGTCAAACCTTGCGGTTTCTAATGTGGCACATAACTGTTTATTTTTTTACATATATACTGTAGATGCTCCGCTTCGGGTTACGTCACATGACCGCTTGAACACTTCAACTTTAACAACTCGCGGCTGCAGTCACGTCCAAATCAGCGCCGCGTAACCGAAGTGTGTGACATTAGTCAGTATTAGTCAGCTGTCCTTAATTCCCCATGGTAGCCTCAGAGAAAACAGTGATGCATGCTGGGACGGCGGAGGAGCCCGAGGGCCTGATTGAACATGCGGAGGCTGCGCAAGGAGTTTTAGTATGCAAATAAACACTCTAGAATGCGGCTTTAAAGGACCTCATCAACAACGTCCTTGGAGAGAAGAAATAAGAAAAAAAAAAGAGCAGTCAGACGTCTCGATGAAAGAGAGGGAAAAAGAAAAGAAAAGATTAATAGCGAGCGAATAAGAAAAAAAAATCTTCCTGCTGTGTGGAGACAAGACGAATAGCTGCAACGATAGAAATCTGCTTTAGTTTCTTCAGGTCAGTTTGTTTGTATTTGTTTGTTTGAATACACTACCACTATCACGCACTTCGGGATTTCGTTTATAGGAAGAGTTTTATTCCTGGATTGCTAAAGACTCGTGCGAGGAAGGTTAAAAAGACTCGAAGAAAAGTGGAAAGACGTTTTAAAATATTTTTAAAAAATAAAACAAAAGAGGAAATAAATAAGAAGGATGTGGATTATTATTAAATGAAATTATACTAGCAATTAAAACTTTTGAAATAAAAAAAATCATATAACAATTTACAAAATATGGTCCCAGAAAGCTATTTTTAAAAAAAGGTAAATTAGTGTTTTTTATTTTATTTATTAATAATTCTTCAATTTCTTCAATTTTGTAAGGGAATATTATTTCATTTATATGAATTTATTTATGTTAAATACATTTTTAGTTCTTTTATAGTTTAAACATTCAGATCTCTAGTTTGTGTGTACAAACAAAAAACATGAGAGCAAAATTCAGCTTTTTTTTTGTACTAATACTTTAATATTAATACTTCTGTATTGTCCGGGGTTTAAACAAACCAATTCGATTTTGTGACCTCATATAAAAATGACCCCTCCCCCTGGTTTGTGACTCATCTCTGCTATTCTCTGAAGGCGTGTGGCTCAGCAGTAGCTCATTTACATAAACTAGAATATTCCTTCGTTATTAAAATAAACAAATAAATGATCTTGGATGTATTTTAGGTGGAGCATGAACACACACAACAAACATGAAATATGTGTTAACTTGTTATAGAAAAAGTCAAATATTGTTCTACTTTAAAAATGACTTTGTATGGAAATGTATAAAAAAAAAATGAAAAAAATCACCAATCATCCAAATCATCCAGTTCACATCCCAGTTGATGCTGTAACCTGATTGGTCGAGCTCTCTCAGAGAGGTGGGAGGGGCGGGACTCTGCATTATTACATCAATCGCAACTCTAAACCAATCACGGGCGTCTGTTAGTTCATGCAAGCGTTACAGGAAACGGGCAGCGCTATCCTCCGAGTGTGCTACGCCGCTCCCGGCGGGGTGTGAGCGAGCAGTTCGAAAAGAATCAGTTGGATGGCGTCATGTGGCTCGGGGGGGAAACGTGTGATAGTCTTCAGCCCTTCCTGACTGGTGGTTGTGGCCTTGATGGGGGAGTGGCCTAATGACGGGTAAAAATAATTAGATACGACTAAATTAGGAAATTAGGAGATTTTTTTTTTTATTCAAATGAAAATTTAAAAAAGCATAGACACACAGGAAAGAAAGAAAGCAAGAAGGAAAGTTCCACTCTACACCACGCCCATTTTGGGATTTGATATAAATACAATTTGATATGGCTAAATATTTGGATGTAACAATTTATGAAACAATATCCTTGGGATGTGTGTGAAATATTGCGAAAAATCAACACAATTAGGTTCCACGTGGTTCTCCATGAGCACGCTATACATTACACACACTCTCCTACACACACGGCACACACAGTGGGAGGCGGCTGCAACGACTGGCCATTGATTAGAGGGTGCATCAATGAAGTGCGAAATTAGCTTGTAATGTTGTGACAAAGGTCTTCTCCTTCCCTCACTCCTCTCATCCTTCTGCGTTCCCTCCCTGTCCCGTCCCTCTATAGAGACCTTCCGGGCCGGTTTGCTCGTCTGTTCGCTGCTCGGGTGTCTCGAGCGGCTCTGGAGTGAGTCAGCTTGTGCATGAGGAGAATAAATCATGTTTTCTGTCCCATTTCGCCAGGCTGGTGAGTCCGTTTCCCAGACGGATGATCTGTACACTCTGACAAGTCCCCTGGCAGCGCATACCAAAACATACACACATGCGCACGCACACACAGATGCACACAGACACACAACAAATTAGAGAGGGTGTACAGAGAGAGAGAGTGAGAGAGAGAGAGAGAGAGAGAGAGAGAGAGAGTGAGAGAGAGAGAGAGAGAGAGAGAGAGACACTAGAGGTTTGCAAACACAAACACACAGAAAACAGCTTCACATTAATGGCCGAATGTCTGGACCGATGCAAGCTGCATACTCGCAGCCACATACATGCATCACACACACTAACGGAGGGGGTGATTGGGGGTGGGAGGCGTAGTGACAGGAACAGTTGCAGGACACTTTCTTTCAACAGAGGGCTAAAAATAGCCAGTGCAGAGAAGTGAAGGAGGAGAAGAAGAGGAGCATGGCTTCATCTGTTCTTCCTTCATGACCTGACATTACTGTGGAGGAGAGGAGAGAATGGAAGAGACAAAAAAAAAAGAGAACAATGAAGATGAGAAAGAGATGAGATGAGAGGGGAAAAGAAGAGGGTGAACAAAGAGAGGAGAAGTGAGGAGAAGAGAAGAGAAGAAGGAAGAGGAGAGGAGATGAGAAAAATAGAACAGAAGAGAAGAGGGGAGAGGAGAGAGAAATAGAAGAAACGAGATAAAAGTAGAAGAGAAGAGCGGAGAGGAGAGGAGAGGAAAAGGGGAAAGGGGTAGAAGAGAATAGATGAGAGGAGATGAGATGAGAGTAGAGGAGAAAAGAAGAGAGAAGACAGAAGAGAAGAGATGAGAAAAGAAGTGGGGAGAGGAGAAGAGAAGAGGGGAGAGGAGATGAGATAAAACTAGAAGAGAAGAGATACAAGTAAAAGAGAAGAAGGCAGAAATGAAGAGAAGAGAAGAGAAGAGAAGAGGGGAGAGGAGAGGAGAAGAAAAGGGGGAGAAGAGAATAGATGAGAGGAGAGGATATGAAAGTAGAGGAGTAAAGAAGAGAGAAGACTGAAGATAAGAGATGAGAAAAGAAGTGGGGAGAAGAGAACAGAAGTGAAGAGCGGAGAAGAGAAGAGATGAGTGGAGAGGAGAAAAGAAGAGAGAAAAAAGAGAAGAGAAGAGAAGAGATTAGAAAAGAAGAGTAGAAGAGAAGATTGTGCTTGGTATCAGTATAAACCACGGGAGCAGCAGTTTGACACACCATTATTGCAAAACGTGTGTCACAGAGAGAGAGAGAGAGAGAGAGAGAGAGAGAGATGGTGTGTGTGCGCGGGTGTGTGAGACTCTGTTAGAAACAGCCACCTCGTCCTACAGCACATCATTTCTCCCTGAGCTCTACCTGAACACAGCTGGCCCCGCTCCATCGCGCCAGATTGAATTTTTTTGCGAAGGGGGACGATGCAATTACACCTCTGCTGCGGCCTGCTACGCGGGATAAAAGCGCTCCCTCTCCGTCCTCCTCTCCTCCGCCACCCGAGTGGAGACCGCGGCTGTTGTGTCGAGGACAATGTTCAGTCCACAAAAGAGGATTATAAAGAAAAGTCACTCTCTCACTTTCACTCGGCCGGCTGGACTCGACAGGACGCAGCGCAGGAAGTGCAGGATGCGCGGGGTCACGTGTGAAGGTGTGCACCTGCGCTCCACTTCACTCTCGCGGCGGGTTTAAAACGACGGGATCAGGGATCTACTTACAAGCGGTGTGAGGAGTTCTTTAAAACAAATCATATGGTAAATCAATGGCCAACACCAGATTCCATCAGAGTTGAGCTTAATCTGACGAGGGACGTTCAGGTCAAACCGGGACTTTTTTTTTTTTTTTTTAACTCCCTTTATTTCTCTATATAATCCCCTGCTACACTGATGCACTTATCTTAGTGTTTTACTAGTGCCTGGATAGCATCAAGGTAGAAAGTTTTTTTCAGTTCGCCAGAGGGCATGATCTGCATCAAGTCTGAAACCCTAGCCTCCCAGGAACTCCTCTAATGAACCAAACATGCGGAAATGGCTTGGTGGGAGGTCAGGACTCTAAGGAGGATGTGGCGATAACCCCCAGCCGAGTTGTGTAATGTGTGCAGATTCGTCTCTTACGCATGTTTTCAAGAACGAGGCCTTTCACCTTTTGCAAAATGTTCACGACACCTCTTGGCAGGAGACCTTCGGCCTTCTTTAAAACTGTTCAAAGACTCAACAAAGGCTCAGAGTCTCATCACCGCACCGTGCTCAAAGTCTTCTGTAAACGTCAAACAGTTTCTCTATTGTGCCCGGGTTTGACTTGAACGATCCTTGTTGTATCTTTCTGCCTCTTGACTAAGAATTTTAATGTTTTTCATTCTATAAAGGCTATCATGAACGTAAACGTTAAATATCGATAAATATTTCCACTCCGCTTCTTAATCAAGCTGAAGCTACCCGGAGTGTGAGGTTCGATCTGTCAGGTGTCACTCCAAGGATTTCTTTTTTTTTTTAAACTAAACTATAAGCAGGAAGCATCTTAACCCCAGGATAAAGAGTTATTTTTTTCTGAAATTCACACACACACAAAGGTTTCGGGCACTCTCGCTGCTTCTGTATGAAAGGCCTGTGTGTCATTTATTTACACACACTAGAAAGTCACTGTCATGGCTTTAACTGTCCTTTCCCTCCCCCCCAAAAGAGGAGATTTATTCTTGCCTTCCTGTCGTAATCTGGCTGGTTTGCAGGTTGATCGATACCGGGCACGACGGAAAGAAAGGCTTTTACCGGAGCGTGACACTAAATCTAATCAGACGCGCTCCAAGGTTGGCACATGAGCGGCTGAACTGGCAGATCTGAGCGGGAGATACGGGAGCGTGGGTCAGCGCGGATACTCCATCTCCGGCCAACACACCCAAACAATGGCTTTTTCATCAGCTTTCTGCCCCGTCTGAGACAATTCAGGCTTCGTGTCTCACTTACAAACAGCGGAGTTTGGTGGGAAGTGACAGGCGGAAAGATGGAAAGAACAAATCACTCAATTCTGGAAAATAAGTCCACAACGTGTGTGTGTGTGTGTGTGTGTTGGAGGTATTCTACGTCTTCTACATCTAAAAAAAAACACAAAAAAAAACATGTGCATCCAAAACCTTTCTTTACACACTCCTGTGAGTTCCTGTTTTCTGTGAAACACATCATTGTTTTTTTTTTTTTAAAACTCGAGCAAAGACGAATCGCCCACCCACACAACAGATCGTAAAGATTCGGGAGGATCTTCCAGCTCCTGCTTACTGCTGATTGCATTACGCATCTGAGACGATACGCTGGGTCTCTAAGAGAAGCGTGCTTATTTTAAACCTCCGTGGCCTCACGAGATTCAAGATAAAGCATAAGCTAATTTATCAGAGCAGAGAGCACAGGCAAGCTTGATGAAGTTTCAATGCTTATTACTTGTCTTGTACTAAAAGCAGTATTTTTACATAATAAGCTCCTTTATCACGCAGTCTGCTGATGTATCGAACCAAGAGATGTGCTGATATACTGAAACACTGTTGTTATACCACCATATACACACGTGGACAAAATTGTTGGTACCCTTCGGTCAATGAAAGAAAAACTCACAATGGTCACATAAATAACTTTAATCTGACAAAAGTAATAATAAATACGAATTCTATGAATGTTAACCAATGAAAGTCAGACATTGCTTTTCAACAGAATTATTTAAAAAAATAAACTCATGGAACAGGCCTGGACAAAAATGATGGTACCCCTAGAAAATACTGAAAATAATGTGACCAAAGGGACATGTTAATTCAAGGTGTGTCCACTAATTAGCATCACAGGTGTCTACAATCTTGTAATCAGTCAGTGGGCCTATATATAGGGCTCCAGGTAGTCACTGTGTTGTTTAGTGTCATGGTATGTACCACACTCAACATGGACCAGAGGAAGCGAAGGAAAGAGTTGTCTCAGGAGATTCTAAAGAAAATTATAGACAAGCATGTTAAAGGTAAAGGCTATAAGACCATTTCCAAGCAGCTAGATGTTCCTGTGACTACAGTTGCACATATTATTCAGAAATTTAAGATCCATGGGACTGTAGCCAACCTCCCTGGACGTGGCCGCAAGAGGAAAATTGATGTCAAATCAAAAAGACGGATAATCCCAATGGTAACAAAAGAGCCCAGAAAGACTTCTAAAGAGATCCAAGGTGAACTTCATGCTCAAGGAACATCAGTGTCAGATCGCACCATCCGTCGTTGTTTCAGCCAAAGTGGACTACATGGGAGACGACCAAGGAGGACACCATTGTTGAAAACAAATCATAAAAAAGCCAGACTGGAATATGCCAAACTACATGTTGACTTCTGGGAGAATGTCCTATGGACAGATGAGACAAAAATGGAACTTTTTGCCAAGGCACATCAGCTCTATGTTCACAGACGGAAAAATGAAGCATATCAAGAAAAGAACACTGTCCCTACTGTGAAACATGGAGGAGGCTCTGTTATGTTCTGGGGTTGCTTTGCTGCATCTGGCACAGGGTGTCTTGAATCTGTGCAGGKTACAATGAAATCTCAAGACTAGCAAGGGATTCTAGAGAAAAATGTGCTGGCCAGTGTCAGAAAGCTGGGTCTCAGTCGCAGGTCATGGGTCTTGCAACAGGACAATGACCCAAAACACACAGCTAAAAACACCCAAGAATGGCTAAGAGGAAAACATTGGACTATTCTAAAGTGGCCTTCTATGAGCTCTGACCTCAATCCTATTGAGCATCTTTGGAAGGAGCTGAAACATGCTGTCTGGAAAAGGCACCCTTCAAACCGGAAACAACTGGAGCAGCTTGCTCATGAGGAGTGAGGAGGCCAAAATCCCTGCAGAGAGGTGCAGAAGTCTCATTGACAGTTACAGGAATCGTTTGATTGCAGTGATTGCCTCAAAAGTTTGTACAACAAACTATTAAGTTAGGGGTACCATCATTTTTGTCCAGGCCTGTTCCATGAGTTCATTTTTTTTATATAATTATGTTGAAGCATGGTTGAAAAGCAATGTCTGACTTTCATTGGTTAACATTCATAGAATTCTTATTTATTATTACTTTTGTCAGATTAAAGTTATTTCTGTGACCATTGTGAGTTTTTCTTTCATTGACCGAAGGGTACCAACAATTTTGTCCACTTGTGTAATACGTATAGACATGCTTATTGTATCGCTACGCCTCAATTTACCACGTATCAAGACAATATCTTTCATATTGTTACAAGTAAATATACACAGTATCTGTAAATATATCTTATCGCTACACATCAATATGTTACGCATCGATATTTGTATTGTATCGCTACTGAAATATGTATTGATTCGCTACACCTCGATATGGTGTGTATTGCGATATGTATTGTATCATTGCACTTTGCAAGACATGCATAGTACTTCTACACCACAATAGATTGCATATCAAGATTTATATTGTATCGTTACAGGTAGTCTTCGACTTACGAACGAATTTTATTCCAGTAGCACGTTCATAACTCAGATTTGTTCTTAAGTCAGACAAACTGGGCCGTATACGCCTTTGAATGAAAAGCATACCAATCCTCTTGACGAAATCTCTGTCACCTTTCCGCACACTGCCACCATGTGGCCAAAAACCGTAACCGCGCCTAAGGAAATGAATCTCGCACCTGTTAAATGTAGCAGTGTTGGCTCTGCGTGGGGAATCCCAGACGCCAGTTTGTCTTAGAGCTGTTTTCCACTGTATTGGACTGTGACTTGTTGAGGATTTTCCGAAGTAAATATGAACTTGAGTAACATCCGATCTTTTATCCATAGGGTTTAATATGATGTTGGCCCCGCCCCCTTTGTAGCTACAGCAGCTTCAACTCTTCTGGGAAGGCTTTCCACAAGGTTTAGGAGTGAGTTTATAGGAATTTTTGACCACTCATCCAGAAGTATGTATGTTGTGTGAAAGTACGTCGTTATAAGTAAATTTATCCAGTATCGGGTTATGTATAACCATGTATAGTATAAATCTACTGTTTCCAGGTATGTATAGTACCACTACATCTCAATATACTATGTTTTAAGATTTGTATTGTATCGTTACAAGTAAATATACTCAGTGTCAGGATATGCATCATATCGCTACACCTTAATAAACTACATACTGAGACATGTTTCATATCACTATATCGAGATACATATTATATCACCACATATTGTTTACTACACATCAGGATATGTATTGTATAACTGCATCTTAATATACACCAGCACTCAAATGTTTGGGATCACATGCAAATTTCTTTGTTTTTGTTAAATGATTTATTTTCTACATTCTACTGTAGAAACAATACTGGGGATTTCAAAACGATGAAATAACACATATTAGGTAATTAAGTAACACAACAACAACAGTCAGTTGTTACTATAAGACACAGAGGAAAGCCTTTCTAGAAGAGTTCTTGCAAGAACAGTATTGTCGAGTGCATTTGCAAAACCCATCAAGTACAATGATGAAACTGGCTCTCATGAAGACCTTCCTAGAAAAGCAAGACCAAAACTTACCTCTGCTGTAAGTTTTGCAGGAGTGTGTATATATACATACGGATATAAAATGTGAATATCGTATGACTCAATATCCTGCATGTCAAGATATGTATAGTATCAATACACCTCGATATACTATCTATCAACTTGTGTAGAATATCACTAAACCTCCATACTCTACACATCGAGATATGTATTGTAACGCTAAACCTCCATACTCTGTGTATCACGATATGTATTGTATCGCTACACCTCGATATACAAAAATATCAATTTAAGTATCATTTCACTAAACCTCCGTACTCTACGTATTGAGATATGTATCATATCGCTATACCTCCATTCTTTACGTATCGAGATATGTATCGTATCGCTAAACCTCCATACTCTAAGTATTGAGATATGTAATACATTGTCACACCTCCATACTCTACGTATCGCTATACTGCATGTATCGTACCACTACACCTCCATACTTTACAGATCGCTATAAGTATCATACTGCTACATCTCCATTCTTTACGGATCACTTTATGTATCGTATCGCTACACCTCCATACTCTACACATCGAGATATGTATTGTAACGCTAAACCTGCATACTCTACGTATTGAGATAAGTATCATATCGCTACACCTCAATACTCTATGTATCGCGATATGTATTGTATCACTAAACCTCCATTCTCTATGTATTGCGATTTATATCGTATCGCTACACCTCCATTCTCTACATATCGCGATATGTAACTTATCGCTACACCTCCATTGTCTACATATTAAGATATGCATCATGTTGCTACACCTCAATACTCTATATATCGAGATATGTACCGTATCGCTAAACCTCCATACACTATGTATTGAGATTTTTAACATATTGCTACACCTCCATACTCTACGTATCGCTATACTGTATGTATCGTACTGCTACACCTCCATTCTTTACGTATCGCTATATGTATCATATCGCTACACCTCCGTACTTTATGGATCGCTATAAGTATCGGCTCGCTCCATCTCCATTCTGTACGTATCACTATATGTACAGTACATTATCATATCGCTACATCTCCATTCTTCACAGATCGCTATATGTATCGTATCGCTACACCTCTATCATCTGAAAGACGGAGCTGTGTTAATGGCCTTCACTGAATTTCAGACACTCAGAGGAGTGTTTGTTTCAATATGTCCACATGTCATCCCATCTCAGGCAAGCTGTCTCCTTTAATATCTCACCTCAGCTTCACTTGTCAGCTGGGATTTCCTGTTAGGACGGCTCTGTTTGACCCAAATACTGACAACCGCGAGCCTTTCTGACAAGTGCTTGGCAAGAGGATCCACCCACTCTAACACCACGGCGCTGTTGAGTTAAAAAAAAAAAAAAAAAAGACTGGTGTTAATAATCATAATTACACTCCGGTGTGTATTATTGACCGGTTGCAAAATGCAACAAGAGGAAAAGAAACGAGACGGAATACCTGCAGCACTGAATATCTAACAAAACCCCTCCATTACACACGGCTAATGTAAAACAACAGCGAGCGCGTCGTCAAGGCCAGCTGCAGCCACGCTTCCCATTAATCAGCGCGCGGCACCGCGAGCCGCCAACACGCACGGCAAACAAATTATCTCTTTGAGATGCCTGCCTTTCCTAATGGCAATTAATTACATCTATTCCATTTGTCATTCAGCGAGGCCAAAAACACTCATCCGGGTGGTGCTGTGTACGCAAAAGGAGCGAGAGCGTTCCCTAACTGACGATCAATTCTGCGCTGTCAGACGCATCTGCATCACCGTCATCACGTGTCACGGTGAAGAACGAGGACGTGTCGTACAGGACCGACGATCTTCCCAGGCTCGTGTTATGAAGTCTCCGGATTTTGAGACGCTTTAAAATGAGACTGACGTGATGAATCTCACATGCAGTTAGAGATACTGAAGAAAAAATGCAAAGTAGGTCTTGCACACACTTTGATGTTGAGTCCGGTTTAGAAAAATCTTTTCCCTGTGGAGATCTTGCAATCTACAATTATTTAACAATTATTTTGTTGTGTGATTTTTTTTCGACATGTCTTTAGATTTGTAAAACAGTGTCATTGTTTTTTTAAGTTGTAAAACTTTTTAAAAATATAAAACACATTGCACATTACAGAAACTCTGTATCATCGCCTGTATGCTCCTGACCATTTTAGGGCTCCAAGCCATTTTTGGGGCCATTAAAAGGAGTTCCTGGGAGGCCAGCGGTCACATGTGGCTCCAGCGTACTAAAAAAGCTGTCTACCTTGATGATATCAAAGTGCAAGCAAAAGTCCCGGTTTGACTTGAACGCCCCATGTCCATTTCCCATTTTACAAAGTGAACCAAATTGCAGAATAAAAAAATGCAAATGTTCGTCTTTGTGGTTAGAATACATTGTGTCCAATCAGCAACGAGCACATCCATAAGGACCGCCCCTTTCCGTTTGGAGTTAAAAATCTAAAGGAAAAAAAAATGACTAATTTCTCATCGCCGACCCCAAAATGAAAGCCAGATCCGAACTTTATGAATGTGTGGTGTTCTTGGTGTGAAGTATCGTGGAAAAAGAAAAAGAAAGAAACAACAACAAAAGTGAAATAAAGATGAGAGCAGCGAGGAAGGCGAGAAAGAGCGAGTAAAGCGGCTCTGTAGGAGGTTAACACCATTCTCTCTTGTGTACATGAATCACCCTCCGAGTGTAAGTTTGTGACAGAAAACGAACACACACCATGCTGCGCACACACACCAACACTTCACACCTGTACACCAGCCTGAGAGTCATTACTACTTGTGCGTGCGCGCTCGCACGCGTGTGTGTGTGTGGCTCGCCCTGCGTGACATTCCAGCCAAGACTATTATTGCAGATTAATTTCCTCGCTCACAACAAAGCAAGGGAACTTTACAAGCAGAACGCAGCGTGGTTAAGTTTAGTGTCTCGGAGTCGGTCAGAGCCAAGGGCAGCTGTAAAAAAATATTACATTTTAAGGATGACTTCATTCGAAATTTAAAGCTGGAAAGATTTAGTGTAGGTCTAAATTTAAACAGAACGCCCTCTCATTATTTAACTCCCATTAGCATTATTATTAGTAGTAGCAGTAGTGTCATTAGAATAAGAACTCGTCATAATAAATAATACTTCGACCAAATGAAGTCTGATGTGTGTATAAACATAAATAGCATTAAAACAATAAAAGAGAAATACAGTGAAGAGTAAAGAAAACTAAAGTTTGAGCACCTTATATAAAAGGTTACTAACGTCTCCTTACAGAAATAGTTACTATATCATGTTATTCTACACAGATCCTTACTCTAGTCAGTATATAATCAGTTTCTTAGGACTCAGGGACTGTTTACACGCACGTCTCGTTGGGGGCTCTTACCAGAAAAACGACATGCTACTTGACCGTCTTTGTTACTTGTGATAAGAAAGGAACATGTGTGAGTTGTGCCACACTAAATATAAATGATATTACTATAGATCTTACTGCTATGAAGCTACGTTTTGGCCCCGGGGGTATGCAAACTTTTGCACTCATCAGTCATCAGTGGAGAAGAAGCACCTCGCTGAGAGGAAGGAAGTGTGAGCGCTGGGTTATGAGGCATCGATGGTTCAAAAATCAACCTGATCAGTGAAGAAGAAAAAAGCAAAGAAGAAGAAGAGCAATAGCAACAACAACCTCATCAGCAACAACAACAATCTCAACAACAACAACAGCAACAACAACAACAACAAAGACAACATCCACGACACCAACAATAGCAACTGCAGCAGCAACATCAACAGCAACAACAGAGTAACAACAACAGCAACAACAGCAGCAAGAGCAGAAACAACAGAACCAACAGAAGCAAGAGCAACTAGAAGAGCATAAACAATGTGGTTTATGTGTAAATATTTTTGAACAAGTCATTCATAAGTAAACAATAAATACAAATCATTATCTAATTTTAAATGTTTATATTTTAACATTTAAACATCATTTTTGTGACACAGCCTCTAATAAAACCCTCCTTTGCTAATTTTATTCGTCTCAAACAAACATAAAAACCTTTTAAAGTTTTTTTTTCTTCCAGGTCCAGATAAAAAATGAAAAAAAAAGAGAAACGAAACACCCACTCACGCATTCCGAGCATGGCGGCGAAGTGAGAGAGAGAAAAGTCTATTTCGGCCATCATCAATCTTTTGATTACTTACACGCCGGCTCCCACGCGGCGGCTCCGAGACGCCACAGTCGGTTAATAATTCTATCCATTTTCAAAGGAGGACTCCGTCATTTATTAGGTTCCATATCTATCTCATCAGCTGTCTAATAACGCCGCTGATCATTGGCTAATGCCCGGGCCGCGCTCCAGGCCTGCGAACACGCACGGCTACAGCGTTCACTTTATTCACTGCACTGTAGACGCTGGACGTCACTGATGAGACCTGCGCGGAGTGTGGTAGGGGTCACGCAGGACACGCTGGATGCCGATGAAGACCAACATGGCTTCGTGAGGTTAGGCGTGGACATGCTTCTGGTCAGACTGAAAAGGCGGAGTTATACGACTTCACGCGTCAACAGTGTTCTCAACTGGACATTCATTTCCTACATCAGCAGCTTACTTCCAAAACCAGGAGGTTACATGTTCTGCGTGGACTTTTCCTAACGATACTCTTTCACAAACTCTTCCTCAATCACGCCGACCAGCTGTTGATTTTTTTTTTTCTTCCTGTAACGGAACCACACAGAGTGTGTTCTTCCTTCTGTATCTCACTCCCTCTCACTCTGACCAATAATTTAAAGGTGTGCGTTGCGTCTTTTTGGTTTTTATTTAGTGACTGAGCTCGGTCCATATTTACCTGTCCATCACGTCCAGTGATGCCTGCGCACGCAGCGATAAGGAAAGTTGCTGTTTAAACAAATCCGCACGCAGCCTGTGCATATTAATTTCAGTCGGACGGAACGAGTCTGATTAAATAAACCAGCAGGGCAGATTCACGCTAAACCAATAAATTCCAGTCACTTATCCTTTAAAAAGCATTCGAGCTTCTGGACGTCCCTCATCCGAGTCTGTTCTACCGTCTTGACAATTGTCTCAGGGTACAAATACGAAAACACTCGCACGGATTCAGTTCAGTTTAAATTAAAATTCTGTATTTCTAATTCTTATTATTTACATAATAAGTGATATTTTTAATGAAATAAATAGAAAACGGAGGGGGGAAAAAAGCACCATTTGGACACCAGAAATGAACAACTCAAAAAACATTAGCATGCTAAATGATCTATTGCTCTTTAAAAAAAATAAAAAAAAGCTCCAGTTCTGCAAGGTTGTGAGAATCGCTCTAATCGACTCACAATTTCAATATTGTCTATAGATTTGACTGGAACTTAAGTTAGAAGTGTTATAATGATTTGATGCTTGCAATTGTTATCCTGTTCAAGCATTCATCATCTCCTATTAGGCTATATTTCTCTGTCTCTTCTTATACATCCCAGTCATCCCTTTAATGCCCAAGTACTGTTTGTAACTGTTAAATACACTGTAAGATCCGCAGCACTGAGGAGAGAACAGCTGCCTGCCAAAACACACATTCAGAACCAGACACAGAAATACTTTGGGCAAGAAAACACATTTGATAATGTTATGTCATCTCAAACAACACAACGTCTACTTAGCAATACGCTTCTAAATCGTTCCGAATCACCTTTAAACCGCCCTTATGAGTGGAAATATTAAGATAAACTTATCACAACGTATTTACAGGACTGTCCACCACCTCCATGGTTTAATCTCATTCTTAAAATCTACTTTCAGTCCTGTCGTCAACTCCGCCAGTCGCAGAAGGATATGCACTCACTCGCTCTGTCTATACCGCTTTATTCTGTATACAGCGTCACGGGGGGCCTGGAGTCTATCCCACGAGACTTAGGACACAAGACGGGGTACACCATGGACAGGGTGCCATTTTTACACGCAATTTGGGAATGCCAATTAGCCTAATCTGCATGGCTTGGGACTGTGGGAGGAAACCAGAGTACCAGGAGGAAACCCTCCAAGGACAGGGAAACCATGCAAACTCCATGCACACAGAGACGGGAATCGAACCTGACCGGGAATCAAACCAGACCCTGGACGTGCTAGGTGACAGTGCTAACCACGAAGCCACTGTGCCGCCGCTTATTAGCACAATATTATACAAAATAATATCCAAGTAAAGTTAAACTAAACTGAATTTAATTATTCTCCATACATCGTTATGCTCCATACTCATTAAAAAAATTTAAGTTTTTAAGGCACAAGCGAATCGCATTTATCCACGCCTACAGAAATCTCCTGAAGCCTCCCATATTTCAGCTCAGCCATTGCTCCTCGTTTACACACTAACTAATGATTCTTGTACTTCTGTGATGTTGTGACTGAGTGACGTAATGTGGGTGTGCATAAAAAAAAAAAAAATCAGCCAGACATCAGACAAATTAACCTTACAAAGGCCTTGTGAATCTTTTTTAAAATAAAATAATAATAATCATTTGTTCATTGATTTCGATGAGAAATATTAAAAAAATGAATGAATAAATAATCCACAACCTAATGCAGAAGTTTTAAACACAGAGAAGATTATAATCCAGACGCTGTGTTGAACGACTCTCCCTGGAAGACCCCGAGTGCCCAGGCTGATGTTCGGTTCTTCTTTGTTCCCGCCGAGACGGTTACACAAAAGCGAACCCGCTGCTGGTTTTTCACGTGAAGTAAAACCCAACCTGTGGTGCATTCATGAAGAACATGAGACTCATTATTCATTCTGTTTCGGTGATTAATGCTTTGTTCTGTGAGAATTTCGAACCCAAGCACTGCGAACCCATGCGATCGTCCATGGGAGCTGCAGAGCCATTAACATACGGCGTAATGTAGTTAAGGTTCATACCATACGTCATGCTCAAGGCTCAGCAAAGCAAACGCTCTGGATTCAGTGCTAGTAATATTCCCCGGCTTTGTCTCATTTGCATTGTGTTATTCCTGCGTTTTCTTATCAGCTCGGTCGTAGATATAAAACCTCATTTGTCCAGCATTATTAACATTTTTTTTTTCCCTGTGATTCTCTATACCATTTCCTGTCAGGTCACTCTGCATGTCCACGTCATCATACATGCACAAAGATAAACGTGCCTCGAGATATAAAATAAAATAAATCAACCCTGGTACGAATGAGTGAGATGTGTGCATGAGAAATGGCAGCACGATTCTTAAATTAAACCAGTGAGAAATTTATTGTCAGGACTATAGAACTATTCACAGAGCGATATATGAAAGACGCCATTGTCTTACTCATAAGGTGTCCGCAATAATTATTGCCACCCCAATTGTAAATGTTCCTTTTTGGGAGAAAAAAAAAATCTTGAGCTTTTTTTTTTTTTTTACTCTGAAAAAAATAATTTCAATTAAAGTTTGGATATATTTCGGTCATTATATTTTTCCCAACCAAAACAAGGATTTGTCCTAAATAATCTTTATTAGGGATGCCAATAACTATGGCTGTATATCATCATAGTTTCTGTTTTCGTTTTGAATCTGGATTGATGGTACCAAATATTACCATAGATAGCAAAAACATATATATTTTTTAATTCTATTCCTGCTCCGTAGATATGTAAACGTTGTCTTTGACACAATCTGGCAACCTTGAAAGCAGGAAAGTACGCGCATGTGATTTCCAACAGGCTGCTGCGTAACCCGATGCTGAACGCGACAAACTTTCCCCGTGTACGTCTTTATAAACGGCGTAACTTTTAAAACTTAAATATCTGACTCTGAAACGTTCTGTATTCCTGCACAGACAAGAGAACAAAGATAACTCGAGATTGAGACACTAAAATTAAAGCCCTCTGCACGGCGCTTTGTTGAACAAACATGACTCATTCATTAATATTCACAAGCGCTTTTTATTCTGGAAAAAAAAACAAAAAACGAACGCTAACGTTGGCGCAGCGGGACACGAGGCAATTAGAAACGTTGGCGCCAATGCCTCGGGGTTTGCTCGTGATAAGCAGAGATCGCTCACCTCGTTGACGTCTATTCCGCGCTCCGTCATGTAGTCACGATCGTTCACCTGCGCTCCGTCCTCAAAGTCCATGGTCAGGACGCGCTTGGTTGAAAGGTCCCAGTGGATCTTTGGTACCTGAAGCAAAACAAAACAAACAATCAAACAAAAAAAAACATTGACACAAGGAACCGTGGGAAACATAACTAATTCACTAAGCGGCAGGACTCAAACATACACTGCTGATCTCGGTCATATTTCCTGCCTCTCAGCAAGAAATTTGACTGACAGAATAATTAACTGATTGTTTTTTTTTTTTTTTAATCGACTGTTTAAATAATCTTGCTTTTATTGTGATGCTGAAAGTCTGAGAGAGAAAACGATGGGATGAGGATAACAGAGATGATGGTGACGATGAGGATGAGGATGAAAGGCTGCACTTGGATTCAGGCGTGATCCTGAGTGAGGAGCTTAGGCGTGGATGATAAACAGATGAGAATCGTTGTTTAGAATTCAGATAAAATAAGAAAAATATGGTTGTACATTCACATCTTGAAAATGATTCTTATATTATTGAGTAATAATATATGAGATACAATTTAAGCATGTGGTTAAAAGTAATTCTAGATTTGACTTCCAAGATTTCCAGGCTTCTTGACTTTATTTAGAAAGTACTTAGCATACGTTCTACATTTTCCAGGACTAACCTGAGGTTCACCGTGGCTGAAGCAAAGCAGAGATCATTTTTATTATACAAGAGGTATTCAAGTCAAACTGGGACTTGTCATCTCAGGAGCAGAAGAAGAGATCGGAGAACATCCTGGTAAGTGTCACGTGTCTCCTATTCCCGTATATATTGTTGCTAACGTGTCGGGAAAAACAAATTACGCATTATTCAAAATATCACGCAATCGTGTTAGTGACATGAAATGATCATCCCGGAAGAAGTGACTCGGAGCTCACTGCAGTCGTTCCTTTAAATATTCTGTAAGTGGAAAGCCTAATCCTACAAAAAAAAAATTCTACTTGCGAAAGACACTTACACACATCCAGGCCATTTCCACATGTTTGGACCATTAAAGGAGTTCCTGGGAGGCCAGCGTTTCGGACGTGAAGCAGGACGTCCGATCATTGGCTTAGACGTACTGAGTACGTTTTCTGCGTTGATGGTGTCCAAGCACGAGTGACGCGCTGGGATAAGTGCATTAGTGTAGCTGAGGATTATATAGAGAAATAAAACGGAATTTGGACTTACAGTATAACCTTTTGATATTGCTTGTTCTTTGTTATTAAGTATTTGTTCTTATATGATGTGTATGATGTTAATACTACTTCACAGTGATACTTATCAAACATAGGAATTTAAACTACTACTACTAATACTAATAATAATAATAACGCAGATAATATTTGCATAACTATTAACTTAATTGCATTGCCCATCCACGCCCACCTCATATCACCCGACTGCTCTGCTTTCTGTCATTGTAATCTAAAAAAAATGTTGATACCCTACGTAATAAAAAAGAAAAAGAAAAAAGAAAGAAAGAAACCTTGTCATTTGGGTTTGTCTAAAGAATCATGGCTCCAGTATCAGTAATTATAGTATCAGTACCATTTTACCTCCATTTTTCCAGCTTTTACCTCTGACTGTGATAAAGCGCACACACTGGAGGCTCATTAGATACGGCTTAAATAAAAATCTTGTCCGAAAAATTCAGACTACATTAAAGCAAATGTATTAATCATCACCTTCAGACCAATCGGGAACCAGGTGACTCAATGGACATTATACAATAGTTCGTTCTGACCAAGCAATCTGATTGGACGAGGGGTACACCACGAGTGGCTGTGATGTCTACGACCGAATGCGATGTCTATGACAGCATTCCCTCTCGTGTGATAATGCTATATAAGTATACTGTAAACATTAAGCTATAACTTCATGTCTCACACACTTCCCAATGTCAGAGGTTTATACAAAGAGCTGCTCACACTCACAATGAGGTGTAAGAGAGACCGTAAAAACTTCGCCCAAACCCGAATTTACTACAGAGAAAATATTTAGCATCTACCCAATCAAAAGCACGCGGCGCTGCCTGGAGGAAGAGATTCATTTATAGAGGCATAGTCAGTCATATATCAGCAAACATTTTTTTTAGATTCACACAGACACACACTCACACACTCACACACACACTCAGAATCTCCTCTTCCGCGGACGTGGCGAGTCTGGAAGAGGACACGTCCGCAGGGGTGGATTAAACAAAACACTATTGATTTTTTGATTCAATTGTACTGGAACTATAAATGAATAATGAGAACCTCGAAGAACCGTCTTGGAAAGTCCGAGTGCCTTCCTCGCACAATCCAATCAACCCAGGCTGTAGTTTAGACCGCATGTATCGAGCTGCTTTAATGGAAAAACCACGATGCTGCTCCAACATCTCTGACTCGACTCATGAACGGAATGAAACCGGAGCTGGTGTGTCTAATCAGACGATAACAAAAGTAAAAACTTTTCATGCTTTTTTGATGCTTAATAGTCGATGTTGCATGATACACAAACACACATCGATAGAAGATAAAAACAAATTGGATAAAATGTGTTTGCTTTGATTAGCATTCTGAAATGATAACTGTAAGCTAGATGCAAATTAGAAAACACCTCGAGCCCCTCGAGCACTTTTTCTGGACTGTATTTGCATACTGAAACTGTATTGGCTCTTATATTTTGTGATGTAATAACAAAACGTTTCCAAAAAGATGTACAGTTTAAATTTATTTCAAAAGTCAATCAATCAACCCAGATTTATTTTTAAATTCACAACTTAATTAAAATGGAATCTGATCGGCTTCTATATTTCCAATATGCAATAACATGATGTTTAAAAGCAGAGAAATCTTAAACTTTAATGTATACATTTTTGCATGACCTTTTTTTCCCACCTTTTTAACAAATTCTTTTCAACAAATTCTTTTTAACAAAAGTCTTTTTTTTTTTAATTTTACCAAAAAATTGAAAAAGTACCCCACAGAGCTTTTATTGAGATTTTTTTTTTTATCAGTTTGCAAGTCAGAGGTCTAATTTGATGAATTATCTTCATTATATAGAAAAAAAAAGAAATAAATGTTACAGTATGTAGTTTTCCCATATTGGTCTAGCAACAAGTTAAAATCTATAAATGCTCAATTTAAGTTTTTGATACTTGTGTGTGAATGTGTACGGGTGCGTTGTTCAAACCTTGAGGAAGCCGAAGTGCTTGAGCATGTGGGACACCTTCTCAGCGTTTCGTCCCTCGTTGAGGAAGTCGAGCTCGAGAGGCATGTTACGTTTAGCCTCTTCTACCAGCCACATGAACGCAAAGTCTGGAAAGAGCCAATGAACCACTTGCAGGAGGAACTAACACACACGCACACACACACACACACACACACACACACACACAATTCACTTTATACTTTTTAGGTATGTGCAAATTAGAAATACCCCCAAGCCTATGAAAATCAGTGTTGCATGGATTGTATTTGCATACTGTAATTGGATTGGCTCTTAAATTTTATGATGTAATAACACACGTTTGAAAGCAAATTATTTACTAATGGCATATTTAGCTTAAGTTTTGAAGCCTAACATGTCTTGGCTAGAGGTTCTTTTGAAAAACTGAATTCAGCAAATGCTTTCAGTTCATGTTTTTCTCTGGAATCACTGACTCATCCATGGATATGATTCATACAGCACTGTGTTTTAGGACTTATAATGCAGTACAGATTTTTTTTTTTTTTTTGAAAGTGCAGTTCTAGCTGAAAATACAAATCAATATTCCCCTTTGTTTCTGTAGATTTAAATGCATTAATTACATTCAAGACAATTCTTATTATTACATGAACTTAAAGAGATATTCTTGCTCATTATTCTTTAACTTTTTCTTATTATTATTATTATTATTTAAACCATAATATTAATGCAACAAAATTCATGCTAGGTTAAATTAGGCAAGTGAAACTAGTCTTGGTGAAGCTAAACGAGTTAGGACGAAATTTAGAAAAGCATTTCAATAAATATTTTTTTGTTCTTTTTATGTATATTTTATACTGTACTGTAAAGTTAAAAACAATTTACTTAAAAAAATCTAAAACATAGCAATTAAACCAGTTAAAATCTAAAAGATTGTACTGTTCCAACATAGGTTTTATTGGAATTATTTAAACGAATACATTCTCTATGCTTCTTATTTTTTTTTAATTAATGTATTATTACTGTAGATAAAATGTCAAATTACATTCATAGAAATTTGCTCAGATAGCAAAACTTTGCACAAGTACTGTTCTTCCTACATTACTTCCTTAAGTTACTTTAAATAGGAGGAAAAAACAGCACCTATTTGCAATGTTAAGGAAAAGTTTCAAAAATCTTCTTGATTAAGAAATGTATATATAGTTTATTTTAGCAAGTATTTACATAGTTTACCTACAGTTAAACTATGGGAATGAGGAACTACTACAGGCTGCTATATGCATTAAACATACATACAGTATACTATATACTGTACAGGTTTAAAAAGCAGTTGATGATACTGACTCAAATGAAGTGATCAGTAGTTCAGAGTTCAGTACGCACTACACTCACCTCCATCACCATGATGTCCTTGGAGCTCTGAGCCTGAACTTTAGGATGCTGCACTTTGACCGCCACCGTGGTGCCGTTCGGCAGGACGGCCCTGTGGACCTGAGCGAGAGAAGCCGCCCCCTGTGGCTTCTCCTCAAAGCTCACAAACAACTCGCCCAGCTGATGGGAGGAGAGATAGGTCGAACTTTTTATAAAGATTTTTACTAAGATATACAGTAGATAATGGAAGAATAAGTGTTATATATGTAGGTCTGGTTGATTTATGGCTAAGGGCATTGAGAAATGTGTGTCATGGTGGATTGTGCTGGTGTGTATGTGCTTTTTATTTAATTGTGTTCACTGGTTTATACGCCACAGAGAAAGTAAATCATTTTCATTCATTCATCTTCTATATTGCTTATCCTGTGTACAGGGGGCCTGGAACCTATCCCAGGAGACTTGGGGCAAGAGACAGGGTACACCAATTTATCGCAGGGCACACACACACACACACACACACACACACACACACACACACACAATCAGCCATATTGTAGCCATACACAGCTCAGTGCTACTTCCTGATCCTAGACTTTTTAGCCTAGTCAATAACGTTTCCATATAAAAAAAGGGAAAAGGAGCACTACTGATGCTATATCGCTCTTTTTAGAATACAATACCCAACATGACCGCATGATCAGCAGGTAGACTTAAAAGATGGATAATGTCACACACTTGGACCATGATAGTAAAACAACACAGGAAGCATTAGCATTATGCAGAAAGTCATAATTCATGACACCGGCTGTCAATGCTGGAAATATTTCCGTGAACTTGACAGGTCCTGGTGATGTAACCACCATACGAAAGAAAGGCCAGTGTCTCCTAACTTCTGGGAAATAATAAAGCATTAATAAATGCACATCCACATCAGTGATCAGCAGCCTGTGTTGTTTTCTAAGTAGCATTCTGTCTCCGCATGAAACGTTCTGAAAAACTTAGTTATTTATGAAATAAACGAGGCACTTTGTTGCACAGACCACTTTTAAATGAGTGTGAACAGCACTTAATGAAGGTCAAGTGACTCCATTTAGACTGTCCCCCCCCCAACCCCCCTGACTGGGCAAACAAACCTCCAGGAGAGGAAAATAAGTGTACAACAAGAATAAGAAATGAAATGATGAGTTTTAAACACACACACACACACACACACACACACATACAAATAACACATTACGATTAAAAGTATAAACTTTTTTTTGGACATTTTTTTCCCAAACCAGAAACATTGCCACACAGGCTAATAAAGAAAAAAAAAGTGGGCAAAACCTTACATTAAAGGAAAAAAACACCACCACTTTCTCATAGCATAATTATATCAAGTTAAAGCAGACACACACACCTAATGCTAGCTAAGATTCAATGTGATTGCATGGATGCACATTTATTTAACTTCTTTTCCCAGTTACTCTAACCATGTTTTTGCTTCCCTTGATACAAAATGAGCCAAGATGTCACCTGTTCAGTCCGGCTCAGAACTGTACTACTGGTTCAGCTCCCTAAACTAACACTAATAAGACTTCGGCTAGTCACCTTCACACGCTAAGTGTTAAAAATGTATGCTGCTAGTCCAGACTATCCAGCCAGAATACTACCAAACCACCAGAAATTCATAAATTGACTTTTTCACTCTATCCACTGCATTTCTCCAGAAGATTGAGCATCCTAAAGCCATGGCCTACAACCACTCTAATATCTGTGATAGAAAGAGGACAAACTTATCAATCATAAAGCTCGGCTTCACCGCTTCTCTGGGCATTTCTAACGCAGCCCATGTGACTGTAGGCCATCTATCTGAATAGACAGGGTGGCCCAGCGGGAACAGCAGGAACTCAGCCATCCAGCACTCTTCACCAGGCAAGAAAACACAGCTCACGGCTCTGTCAGGGGACAATTCAGTCCAAACACCGTGGAGTGAGACGTTTCGTGAGTGAGAAACAGCTCAGACGTTTCAATTGGCACGATCTCAGCGGGAATAAAGCTCGGTATCAAAAAATGCTTAAGTTGGGGACATCTGCAATGTTACTGCGCATGCATTAAAGCGCTTCTTCTCACAAGGAAAGGCAAAATTGGTACACCAGTCCATTGCAAGCCACCATGCAAACATTTATTTTTCATTGCAATTTACGCTCCATCATTCCTTTGTCAGACTATACTAATGCATTTTATTTTATTTTTTTGTTCCTCCCATTGCTGAGCACATCGGCCAGTGGGTTCTGTTGTTTCGACAGCAATAGTGGTTTAACAGGGCGGACACCCAACTTGTTTCGTTTTCCGTTCCGGTTCCTACAGTAGGTGGTGGAATTAACTTCCTTTAGATGGCCATCACTTTAAGTGAAAACTGAAGACCTTTCTCTTTCTTAGGTATTTGGGTTAGTGAACCTAGTGACCTAGTGAACCAGTGTAAGGATATATGCCCAATGCCTAAATGTTACTTTAACGTAACCCTCCTGCTTTCTTATCCAGGCTTTGGGACCAGCAACAGTGGAGCGATTTTGTAAAGATCCAACAATGGCAATCTGGCAGTGGCAGGGCTTAAAACCCCAGACCTTCTGATCAGTAACTCAGAGCCTCAACTGCCTGAGGCACCACTGACTCCAGAACTACAGTACAGTTTCCTTTATTGTGTTCTTTAGCCCAAACGCGTCTCTTCTGCTTGTTGCCTGTCCTTAGCAGTGGTTTCCTAGCAGATATTCTAGCATGAAGGTCTGATTCACACAGTCTCCTCTTAACAGTTGTTCTAGAGATGTGTCTGCTGCCAGAACTCTGTGTGGCATTGACCTGCTCTCTGATCTGAGCTGCTGTTAACCGCCGATTTCTGAGGCTGGTGACTCGGATGAACTTCTCCTCCGCAGCAGAGGTGACTCTCGGTCTTCCTTTCCTGGGGCGGTCCGCATGTCAGCCAGTTTCTTTGTAGCGCTTGATGGTTTTTGTGACTGCACTTGGGGACACTTTCAAAGTTTTCCCAATTTTTCCGACTGACTGACCTTCATTTCTTAAAGTCATGATGGCCGCTCGTTTTTCTTCACTTAGCTGCTTTTTTCTTGCCATAATACAAATTCAACCTCTTTGAATGAGAAGGTGTGTCCAAACTTTTGGTCTGTACTGTACGTCGCATGGTAATTTGTAAAGTAATATGCACGTCTGAACAAAAACAATCAAACCCCACCCACAAATTCTAATAGTTCCTGTCAAAGGTACTTAACTATATATCTGCAACCTTTAGTATGGCACTGGGGCCAAATTCCATCTTTCAAGTGCAAAATGTTTCTACGCTATAGTCTATATTTACTCCTGGAGTATCTGATTATAGGATGATAAATGACACATTTGGGCATTTACATGGACGTTTTTTTTTAACACCTGTGATTGGGTTTCCTTATTTTCTCTTCACACTGCTGGGTGAGTAACATTGTTTGGCATGCAGACACAAGACCTGCCTCGCATATTCAGTGCAGATGGAGAAGCTGTCACACAAACCTTACTACACTGGAATACACTCATGAAAACGTGTCTGTCAAAGCATCACAAACTCGAGTGAATGACACTGCTCAATGCACAATGCTCACCATGCTTCAACTTTCCATGTGTCTCCAGAATACTTGTTATATACTCTATTTGGTTATTATATTAAAGGAACCAGCGGAGAAATGCTGATCTGTTCCCGACCTTTCATATTTTATTAAATGTCACTACAACAGTGTGTGGTTGATTCAGTGGTCCAGACCAAATGTGTCAGAATTAGTAACACAGCAACCTTAACCTTTCTGTGTATGACCTGCATCAGATTACAGCATCTGCTTTTTAATGGGCTCCTAGGATGGACTCTGGTTGTATATCAAATAAAAAATAAAAAAAACTGAGCAAGTTATGCAGTGTGGTGGAATTGCATCGAGGAAAATGTCCAGAAATTATGTACTGTAGCTCAGTTTCCCAAAACACTTAAGTCCTTAAACAGCTACTTACCCTCAGTATAAACAAGCCTTATGTAGCTAGATGATGGGCTACACAGTTCCTGCAGATGTTCATGAGTACCATTATGTTTTATGCGCCGTACTTGGGGCGTTCAAGTCAAACCTGGACTTTTAATTGCGGAGAATAACAGAACGCAGATATGAGACTGAACACTCCCTTTATTTCTCTATATAATCCCCTGCTACATTAATGCACGTACAGTATCCCAGCATTTGACTAGCACTTGAATGCCATCAAGGTAGAAAGTTTTCTCAGTACACCCGAGCCATGATCGAACTGCCTGAGTGAAGCAGTTTGAAACCCTGGCCTCCCAGGAACTCCTTTAATGGTCAAAATATGCGCAAATGACTAAGAGCGGGGTCAGGACTATATGGTGCATGTGGCTATAACTCCTAGCTGAGTTCCTGTAATGTGCAAGTGTTTTGGGTGTATGATTTTGTGTAATGAGACAGATGTGTCTCTCCCACAAGTTCGCCCCTAGTTATCCGCTGATTTTCAAGGACCAGGCGTTTAACTCACTGAATGTTAGAGTCTCATCACTGTACTGTTCTGAAAATGTCAATCGCCTTTACAGCTTACATTTACGACAACTTTCCTCACAGTTCCCGGTTTGACTTAAATGCCACTCGTAGTAAAATAATTTCCCATAGAGCGGGGGCAATTCTGTATAGCATCCATTGCCTAGGGAGAGAAAAGACTGCAGGTTAGGGTGGATAGTGCGTTCCTCCTGTCAGGGATAACCCAACTAAAACCCAACTGTTTTTTGGTTATAGTTCCTTCAGTTAAAACTTCAGTTCCCACGGGGCAACTTGGTCAGGTGACCAGGGGGCGCTCACCTGAACCGAGTTGGTGATTAGTGTTATTATTAATAGTTTGGTGTCTTTGAGTTTCTTGTCTTGCGTCTGTTAATTTATCTTGTTAAATGTCTGAATGTCTAGTAGTGTTTTCTGTTTTGTCTATTCGTGTTTTAGTTTCAGTTTCTAGTCATAAAGTATCTTTGTTTTGTGGTTTCCCTGACGTTTTGTTCAATAAACATCGTTTCCTTTAAAACCTGGACCTCTTGCAGTTATGCCTCGCACCCAGACACGTGACACCTCCAAGTGTGTTACGCTGCTCACTAATATTGAGCAAGCAGCAGTTCGAAAAGATGAGGTCGGCAGGATGTCCCATAGGAAGCATTTGCCCTTCTTGCTTAGAAGCTGCATCTCTGCAGAGAACAACTCTACTACTGATTGGAAAATAATGGGGAGGGGGTGGCAATGTCCTTCAAACATCCACGAGATGTTTTGGCTGCTGACTAGTGGCTGGATTGATCCCATGTTTGTATTTGTGCCAAACAAACTAAAAACAGTATGCCAAGCTCTCCTGCAAAAAGTATCTACACTGGTGTATGTATGAACCAATCCATTTCAGGAGGTGAAATTAACTGTCAAGCCTACACACATACTGAAGAAAAAGAAATTTGGATAGATGATCCAATGGAGGTGAAGCATTCACGTACACTCAAAAGGAAAAAAGAAAGAAAAAAACGGTACAAAAATTGTACTACTGCTTGTCATTTCACCCCAAAATGTAAATGTAATGATGCTTTAAACGCTTATTTACCGTACAACTGCCATCCTAAAGGTATTCCCAGGCATATATGATCATATCGCCCAATCCTGCTGAATGCTCCAATATAACACGCACACCAACGACTCCACGGTTAGGTACACGCTAGGTTTGTTATTTTGGATAAGCAGGCAGATGGGCTCTGAATTTTAGTGTCTGGTTCCCACCTGCCTATGAAGCCCGTGTCCCGAAGGAACAGCCACACATTTTGACAGATGCTGTCTGATCGCAATGGCTTCCAGCTGAGAGGAACCCCAGAGCGCTCACCCCGTGCGGTTATGCAACTTCACGCGTGATGACCCAGAGGGTGAGCAGAACCACTCTCCTGCCTCACTTACCTGTTGGATAAAATTAGCTATTCGCCGACGTACGCTGTTCGGAACAAGCTTTGAGCTGCTCAGCAAGCGCAGAATACTAAGTAATTTCAAACAAAGCTTAAATCAGACCATATGTTACTATAACAAATGAGTAACACGCAGAGTTGAAAGAGAGCAGCGACGCAGCCCCACATGGAGCCTCTCTGTTCTGAACATGCGCCCCTCCTCTTATGGGACTGGGGTAATGGAGGCAATTAGACAGTGGGGAGGTTAAGGAGGAATCCCTGGAGAGCTGTAGTCATTAGTGAAGCCCGGTTTTGTGTCATATGCAATATGTTTGTCCTACAGAGAAACAAGGAGACCAAGGCAGCCGCTGTTACGTCAGCATGTTCGCGAAAACATTACTCCGCAGTGGCCTTCTGGGAAGTACTCTGCAGGTCCAGGTCATGTCCCACCCACCCACACACACGTGGATAATCTTGGTGTCTTGTCCTCCTTTCAAGAGTCATTTTGTCCATCCCAATAAAGCGGTCCATCCTACAGTATTCTCTATAAGTGATCTGAGCTGTGTGCTATTTTGCTTAGGCTTATCTAAAGCCACACTTGAAGGAACAGCAATCTGTTGGGGTCTGTGATGACCTGATTTCACAGCATGACCTCTGAACCAACTGCTGGTACACCAAGAGTAATCTCAGCAAGGACTGGGACTGTGGAATGATTCCAACAGAGCTTGGAGCCAAAATGTCAAAGTTATATAAGTATTCTTGACACTAGGACATAAAATGTTCTTAACATGTGGTATTTAATCTGCATCAGTCAGGTTGGGACAAGACGGGATTTTCAGCTTGCAAAGAGCTAACAAACTACCAAAGAGAACTTACAAGCTTGAGATTCATGAAGTCAGGAGTCAAAGTAATCAGTAGCAGACGCACTAGGTGAATTTTATTTATCTTTGGTCCACTGCTTAATCTGAAAGGGCAGGTACTGTAGGTGTAGTTTTCAAGTTTCACTCGTACCATTGGAGTATGGGGGTCAAAAGTTCTACAGCTCGGATGTTAGCACATCTGCATTATTCATGCCAGCGTCTGAGGGTGGACAACGGACAGAAAAAAAATAATGCACGGCTTTCAGTGTGAGGATGCTTTTCGGGAGACCATCGCAAGACCTTTTTTTTTTTTTTTTAAAGGAATTCAGACACCATGGAGGAAAAAACCATGGCCCTGACAAAGAGTTTGTCTGTTGTTGAGACATTCCAAATACAGAGATGGTAATCCTGGGGAGCTCAAGTTTGCACTCTGGATAATGCACGCTTCTTCCTCTCTGACCGTGGATCATACTAGTCAGACATGATGAAGCATTGTGTAATTGTTTTTTGCCTGGGTTCATTTGAGCAGCTCATGCAAATCGTTTTTTTGCAATAATTACTATACCTTTAAAAAAAGGTCATCTTTTAATAAAGGTCTGGGCAAAAGCTCCACAAATGACTTCTTTTTTTCGATACCTCCAAGTTGCTTGGTTCTCAAAAACTTCATATATATTTGCCCTCAGCCTTGTCAAAGCAACCTCTCCAGGGGAAGGTGTCAGTCATTTACATCTCATCTTTGGCATTCTACAAATGTGTGAAGGTCTGAGCCACATGTTGAAGCTCTGGTCACGTGGTTTGGCAGGGCACCCAACCAAGATATAATGTGCTAATGTATAATTATCATTCCCAATGTGAAATGCGGAGGAAAGTGGCGGCGCCTCCAAGGGGCAATTGGATTAAACTTTCGAAACACCTCTACAACTGTTATTTGAGATTAGCATGTCGATTGGCTCATCTGGTGCATTCGGGGACTTCCTTTATCGTTTGGGGATCAATTTAAGTTGGAGAAAATGTGCAAAGGTTGTCAGGTCTGAGTAAACAAGGACTAGTTTACTTACAGCCAGGACAAATGACTTCACAAGATGTTACAAAGTTATAGGATTGATACCTGCATTATAGACAGTGAGGAAATAAATTCCTCCGTGGTGGTACATTTTACAGCTCCGCCTTCTTTGTTGCAGTACTATCTCCAATGTTCACAGTTCAAATGTCAAAGCTTGTTATAGATTTTTATACTTTTGATGTCGTGGCACCTTGGCAACACCGGATCAAGATTAGAATCGTTCCTTGTTAAGGAGAAACAACAAAGTTTTAGAAAAAGAAAAAAAAAAAACTTTTTTATATAACCTAAAGACTATAACCTGATAAAATATACTGATTTCACCCAAAGGAGACACAGTGGTGTGCACGGTTATCTTCATAAAAGTAATTACTACATCCTATATTTATCACTTTCAGAAGAACGGTTTTGTCCAAACTGGCTTAAGGCCACTTAAGGCCTGGTCTCTTGAAAACAAGGCTGAGACTTGAAAGCAACATAAGTTATATACAGTCTGATCAAACTCAACATTTCTAAACGTTCCTTTATGAGATCTCGAGATCAGCAGCAAGCAAACAATCTTCAACCCGCAATCAAAATGCTGCCCTGAGTGTTATCACACAAACCCACACTGGCAGCTTAACACAGATGGGTGCTTTAAAAAGCAATTTGTGTGTAGCTTAACCTTGCCCTGTTCTCCTTGCCTCCAGTAGGCCCGGCTCTTCTCAGCCAATCCTCTTAAGGATTGCGCCGAGGATGACGTGACGGCGCTTACTTACTGCAGACTTGCGACATTGGACACAAAGGCAGAGTGTCTCCAAGGCGTTGTCAATACTTTTTTCCTCCAGAGGAGTTTGGTAAACTGATATCTGCAAAGGTTTATATTTTATCATATTTTAATCCGTGCATTTACAGTATACGAACGAAAGAAAGTTGATAAGAAGGTCATCGTGAGTGAGTGAGTAATCAGATTTCTAATTAATCGGAGAAGCAAAGCATTTTCCAGTAGTTAACTTAACACAACAGTAACAGCGCAGGATGAATAAAATACAACAGCATCGTTTATCCAGTATCATAGCTTGTCAATGCTTTTCATTTTCTCTCTCTCTCTCTCTCTCTCTCTCATTTCTATTTCACCCATTCCCAAAGAAAGTCTGTACACAAACTGTTTTGTACACAAAAGACTGAACACTGAGCCCTCGAAGCGAATCGTCTCTCTGGCGCATGAGAGGCTGAAGCTGGGCTCTGAAAAATGGCGAGGCTTTAATAGGAAGCTCTAAGTAGCTCTTAGACCCGGCGTTTGATAGCACATCTATCAGAGCGAGGGGTCTCTCAGAAAGTCATTACAAAAAGTAATAAAAATAAATGCTGAGGCGACAAAAGTGGCCAAATACTGATGTTTTCATTTGCAGCGCTCAGGATTGAAAAGGTTCGCTCGGTAACAAATCCATACACTTCAGAAGGTTCGGAGTACATATCAAAATATACAAAAGTGGGAAACCATATTGAAGAAGAATTGACGCTCAAAATCTAGGTAGAACGCTAATAACGCCAGTGAGTCCGTTCCAATCAACCTCGGTACCGTTCCTCTGCCATTTCAAATGGATTCCACGCGCAGAACGTCCTCCTCGTTTCCATTTTCAAGAAAATTCGAGTTTAATCTCGCAGTGCAACCGTACGGGGTGATGGTGGTGTTTGGTGGATAATAAGGAGTTTTGTAACTAGTCCAACACAAAGGCGTGTGAAGTAATGTGCAATCAGAAGCATTGGACTCTGTTGTTTTAGCTTGCTTGTTGTGCCGCTTGTGACGATGTAATAGCGGTGGTGCTGGTCCAATGCGCTGCTGATGTCACAGAGCTGTAATTAAACACGCTGTAATCATGAAAATGGACTCCACCTTTTGTGTGGACTCCTGCATGATAACTACATCAGCTTCAGAACAAAGGCAACATTTGTAAAGGTTTTTCTCACCTCCCTAAATCTCGTACAAACAAATTGTCAGGAGATTTTTTGTATTGATTCAACAGTTTGTTAATGTTCGGGAAAATTAGCCACATTTCTGGGTTGGCATCCTTTTGTCAGTATAAGAGGAGAAAAAGAAAAAGGTCGTCGTCTCACAAAAATCTCTACAAATCAACAATAAAAAAATGTATTTTGTTTATCTAAGAAACAATTTAACGTTCAAAAAAACTGTCCAACAAAGTGTCTACAATTTAATATACAATAATCACTGTAATTCCTAGAAATATTTACAGTACATTCCTAGCAAATTTCTTCTTGAAAATGTAAAAAGTTGTAACATCAAGAAGAATTGGTTTAAATGTTATCGAAGGTGAATGTTATTTAACTCACACTGATAAATTAACTTGCAGACATGGTTACATATAATAATTTTATATTAAAGAATGAATGCTTTTCTTTTTTACTGTAAGCTCAATTTTGTGTTATAGGTAAATGAGTTTATTTAAATAAAGAAATGTATTTATGTTCACTTTTAAGGTGGTTTAGAAAAAAAAAACAGCATCTTGTGTGGTAGAAGCAAACTATTTTCCAAGTTTGTTTTTAGGATTGGAACAAAATATATTTAAACAAATGAATATGAAATCGAGATATTTCAAGAGTTTCAAGAGTTTTTTTTCCCCATAGTGCTTTCATTCTGATTGTTCTATATTTTTTAAAAAGTATTGATGTTTCCCTGCCATGCCTACAACGCTAACCTGTATTTTTTTTTTTTACTAAATTAGATGTTATATTTGAAGGCATAAAAGGCCAAATATCTTGAATTTTATACAACAGTAAAAAAAAAAAAATGTGTAATTAATCATCACTGTTATCATCATCCAGCAGTTGGTCCCAAAAAATTCCAACCTCAATTAACAAACCAGAGAACATAGCATAACCTAAAATGTTTAAGGCTTTTTTCTGTAACTTAAAATAACCTCTCTTCAGCAGGTCCAATCTAAGAACACGATAATAATTTATTTTATTTAAAGTGCCCAAACATTTCACTGGTCAGGAGACAAATTCCTCAGAAACAGTATGAAGTCACTGCAGACCGTCTGTCTGGAGACCAATTAATCTCATTTCTTCCAGACATAGCATCATCCTCATCCTCCTCGTACACGTCATTAATAATCGGTGGGGTTAAAAACAACTTAGGTTTATGAGCTATGACCTCACGTAATCTCTGTTGTAATGCTTTTACACCTTCCATCTCTCTGCTTTTCGGGACAGATGTTTTTAAACCACTGCACATCATTTATTCATGACAAGTGTTGTACATTAACCCGAGGAATTTTACTCTTTCAATTTCAGTCTCAGTGTTAAACAACATTAAATAAGCATGTTTAATTCATCTACAACTAAGAAAAAAATTTACACAACACATTAGCATATTTCAACATATTTAACATGATTTATTTATTTTTTTATTTTTAGCTGGGTTAAGAATGATCCTTTCCACAAAACTGACATATGTTAATTTTGGGTGCCAAAACATTTCAGCAATAACCTAAGCTCAGACACAATAACCGACACAAGACACAAACGTCTTACTGTATTTGACTTATTTTATACAATGGGGATTTGACCATTTAAATTGAAATGCTAATTTAAAATGCTATAATTGTCTGTTTTGTGGCTTGCTTAAATTTTTTATCTGCAACATTTTTGCAATTACAAAATAAAATGAAGTGATTTTTTTAAAGAAGGGAATTGATTCCGAGTGTACAGGATATATTGCTGGAAATATAAACATTTTTGTATTTCATAAATTACAAGACGTCATTCTGTTTATGTCGGAAAACGTCCTTGAATCAAGTTACATAGTACAAATGTTATGCAATAAAAAAATAAAAAATAAATAACTACAAAGTACAACAAATAACTGATATTTTTGCCAACTTACTATTCAGGATTTTACGACTCAACCCCAGACAATACCCCACACTTCATCACATAGTTGTCACAGCATGGTAGTGTGCTCCTTTTTATAAAACCAATACATGCGATCTCTCAGTTCCCAAACCTCATCGTAAAACGTTGTAGCGCATCATTATATCAGTATGGGTGATGGATCAACTCGTACAGTGATAGAGCAAGAAGAAATCTGACCATACAAGCTCATTAAGGCAAAACAAACATTTTTTAACACAAACATTCTGCATATTAAAAATTACTTTCTTAGTAAAATTTCTTTGTTCAAGAGAAGCTGATGAGAAAAACAAATGTTTATAGCTGCTCTAGCGCAAGTGATAACAGGAACTAGATGATGTTCTGCAACACTCAAATGGTCTTCAAGTAAAAATTTGAAATCATCTATGAATTTCCTGTGGTTTAAAACATATAAAATATGTCAAAACGTAGGGTTATAAAATAAAGAAAGAAAGAAATCCACTTCCTCACATGACTACACTGTTGCACATCTTGTACTGATAATGTCTATTGAGGTGGTAAAATGTTGCAGTTCCTCTATAATCCTGTAGGTGTACTCTAAACTATAAAGTTTGTTTAGAGTTGGAACAATATGAAAAAATAATATTAAATCGTGATACTAGCAGAACCACAATACAAATCGAATCGGCACCTCGGTATCGTGCTAATATCGCATCAGGTGATTTCCCTTCTGCTATCTTTTCCCACAGTGATTTTTAAACTTCCAACAATTTTTGTCCCACAATCGCCACATTCTGTTTGTTCTAATTCGAAAAGACGTCGACGTGTCCCTGCCATGACACCAGCACTAGCCTATAAAACATTAAGAGAAATGTCACAGAATGCGGAACGTCTCTTTACGCCGCCTTAAGTGCAATTAAGTCTTCGACACCGAGTCTGCATTTTTGCAACAAAAAGATTAATGGCCTGCATTTACACACAGAGTATCAGCGTGACTTAATCAATCACCATCCGAGTTCGCAAAGTAAATAACTCTGCTTAAGAGGAGCATCTTGTGCCGGTTGCCTCCCGCCGAGCTTCGGATCAGATTAGCGAGAAGGAATGAAAAGCAGTGGCGCATCGACGGAGGGGGATGCTGAAAACATTCCGACCTCGGCGTGCAAAGCGGGAAAGTGTCAGCTGAGCCAAAGCGACAGCGAGGGTTTGTTTATAATCTCAGCCACGCTACGAGAAACTGTAAAACAAGTCACGGAAATTCACTGTATGAATAAGGAAGCAGACACAGCTGGGATGCTTATAATCAGAGAGTGGGTGTTAAAAAAAAAATGTAAAAAAAAAAAAAAAACAGTTTCACACTTTAAAGATTAAATATTATCTTTTCACTGTGTGAAATAAGCACGCTGCATTTAGGGCTGCATTCACTTAGCAAAGATTTGGGGGAAAGAAAAAGAAAAAAAAGGTGGGTAGAGAGCCTGACTCCGGCGGCCTTTTTTCTTGTCACCTGACTTTCCATTTTCCGCACCATCGGGATGCTGATTAGAAACACACACACCCACACAGCATGGAATGGGGTTTGATTATGCATTTGCGGTGAAGATCTTATAGAAAGAACAGACAACATTACAGAGAACATTTAGAGAAATAGCAACAAAAGCAAAGTTAAGCTGGATAAATGCTGGATCATTTTACTTCCTTACTAATGGTGCTTTATTCCCCTTACATCACTGATTTGCCAACAATTACACACAAACACGTACATGTGATGCAGAACATCTACAGTTCGTACAATCAGGATTAATAACATCACAATTCACATGATGCTTTATTTTTTGCCTGTTTTAAAGTATTGTACACCGACCATGGCATCAGTAATTACAGTAACATACTGTAGTCTGAAGAGTAAAGAAGCGCGTTGTTAAAATTAAGACCTGCGTTTTTTTTGTTTGTTTTTTACACGCCCAATGTGGATGTCAGAATTTTGGAGAAAATGTCCCAATCCAAGCATCGATCTGATTGCGCTCTGTACAGGAGTGTGATGCTACACGGCTCTCAATAAGACTCGACTTCATCCGGCGCTCGCATTCACACAGAAAAGACGAGCAATCGCTTTTAGCCGTGCTACGCTCCTATTCAGAGCAGTGCCAATATATAGAGTGGATGAATAGCTTGTTAATGGAGCGGATATTCGTGCTGAAGAGATGGAGAGATAACTTTCTGCTGCGGGGGATATGAGGGAGAAATTCTGCGTGTTTATGCTAATATCCTAATCTCTTATCGTGCTATAGAAGAGAACCCCAAATGGTATTTATCATCTTTTGAACTGGCGCACCAACTCTTTATTCATTTTTATCACCGTTTCCAAAAACCTCCGTCCCATCTCCGGGTATCACAAAGCCACAACACAGACGTTTTTTTTTTCTCTTTATCATCCACTGCCAAATGGTTTCTGCTTTGATTTTCCAAATGTCAGTGTGCCGAAAGTTGGACCAGCAACTCCTCCTTTACAATTAGCAAAAAAAAAGTATCATTTAAAAAAGGGGGGAAAAAAGCAAGAGTTTTGAAAAGAAAAAAGAAAAAATCAAGAGGACTTCAAAAGACTTCTCATGTTTTAAGATGACCGCTTCGCTCGGACTTCGCTACTTAAAATCGACAGTTATTAAAACATTAGAAGAGGTGGAATTAAATGAGGTCAAAACTGTAAATGTTACGGCTAATCCGTACGTGTTGGAACGTCTGCACAGGTATCATATTTTTAAGTTAAATACTTTATCAGTAATACTTCTAACATAATTGAAAACTTCATATCACACAACAAAAAAAAATGCAAGATTTTACTTCATAAACCTGTTGTGAACTATATTCAAATATGTATTCATGTATTGACTCATATTATGAATAGAACTTTCACTTGCACGTTGAACAAAAAAGTAAGTAAATAGGTATGTACATATTTAGGTACATACTGGGTTTATATGAAACCTCAATTCAATGAAAACTCATTCAGCAAGAATGCTTCTTGCACTCTCTCTGGACTCTTGGGACAAAACCTGCACACCCTTCACACCACATCACTATTTATTCTATAGCACATGTCACTTTAAGTACAAAACTCTTTATAGCATTCTTGCACACCCCCTGGACATCTCTACTTAAATTCCATATTTTTCCATACTGTACACCTAGGTTCACCTAGGCTTTAATATATTCCCTATATCAGATGTATATTTTTTTCTACACTTGCACCCAGGTTTTCTTATTCTCTTATATTTTTTTCTATATTTTTTTTTCTTATATTTTTCTTATTGTATATTTTTTACTGTACATATATTTTATTATTATTATTTTATGGTTAGTTAAATCTATTTCTACGTTCTTTGTTATATTCTTTTGTGTAAATAGTCTTAAATAGGTTTTATTCTAAGGTCACGGGCAGTCGCCTAAGCATTTCACTACATATCGTACTGTGTATGACTGTGTATGTGACAAATAAAATTTGAATTTGAACCTCGTACCTTTTTAAAAATACATAAACTTAAAAACTATTTACTGTAGTAACATAATTAACATTATATCTGGGGTCAAAATAAAGGCCTAATTCCATTTTAGAGTGTGATATTAAACTTGAAAAAGTTTTTATTTGAAGAAATTTTGGATATTTCCTTACATTGTGCGAAAGAAAAAAATTTAATTGTATGTAAACTTTTAAGGGACAATAGTCTCACTGGTCAAACTCAATATCGTAAGATGAAAACAGAAATAACCTGTAAGTCCTACCAACATTAACATAAAACTTGAAGATAAATATTAATAATACTAGAATTATTTGTTGTAATATGCAGAAAATGCAACAAAAAATAATAATTTTGCACTGAATTTGTAAACTTTTCATTTTTTTCAGGATTTACCCAACACATCCTATTTTTTATGGAGAAAAAAAAGGAAGCATATGACTTGCATGATGCATATTTTTTAAATATTGAAATAAAAGCATACTCAGAGGTTTACAAAAGAAATCTCTAAGCTGGATATGGATGAATCATACAGAAGTGCTTTTTTTCTCTCTGTTTTCTCAGAACATGCTCAAAACGTTAAAAATTCTGCACAAACCTTGAAAAAGTTACGTTAACATCAAGCATGTTTAAAACCCGGCAATTCAAATCAGAACCAGAACCAGAACCGGTAGACGCCCTGGAGTTGATCTGAAATGTAATTTTAGGACTTGTATAAGCAACATATTTGAGTGTACCATTAATGATATAATAAATAGTGATGGAGCTTTTAGATTTTAGATTCCTGAACATTAAGTGCACTGGGGGTGGAGGGAATGGGGGACGGGGGACGAAGGGACGATCCGAGATGCCCTCTGAGATGAGTTACCTCAGTGAGCTTTCTCAGCTGAATTACTGCATTAGACTAATGGATCATAAATCATCAGGGTATAAAAGTTTATAGTGAACACGCACTAGTGCTAACACGACGTAAATCAACAGCCATCGCTTTTAAAAGAACAGATAATACGTGCCTGGAGGCAGAGGTAAGGAAGAATGTGTCTAATGGAAATGATCGGATCAACAATCAGATCAACAATCAGACAGAAAAAAGTAGAAAAGTGACAACCGTTTTGCGAACAAGAACATCATGGCACACAGAAAGAAAGAAAAAAAAAAACATAAATCACAACTACTAGAAAGCGTCGATAACCAAGACAGGATTCTATATTGTGATTGTAACAATAAGAGAATAGAACCGACAAACTTGATCACTACTGAATAATTAATAATTAATAAGCCCCGCCCCCTTGTTTTATATTGGCTCACAAGCAGGTGTTATCAACTGAGAAAACACAAAACGTCACCAAGACTAACTCAAAACAAGGCATAACCGCTACCAGAAACAAATGTGACTTTTGTGTTCTTCAGGGAATCTACACCAATTCCGTTTCTCATGTCTTCCTTATTGCTGCACCTTGTATTTAATTTCGATTGCTCTACATTTTGAATAGTTAGTGTTTTAAGTTCATATGTAACACTGGAAAGGACAAGCTAACATCCTGATTTATGTTCACACTTATGTTAATACTCCAGATGTTTATAATTTTTTAACCAATCACCATTAAGTATGCAACTGATTAAAATGTACTAACAGAAAATGTTTTTTGTTTTGCATAAGATTTCTCTGTAGGTAACACATCCATTCACTTGTACGGCACAGGAAGGTGAACTTGCGGTGCCATATTGCACATTGTATAAGCAGCAGTCAGAGAGACAGGACAGAGAGACAAGAGCAAAATTCCCAGCACTTATTGTTTTTTTGCTTGTTTAAACTATTTGTGCTTCACTTACATTCAGGCATTTGGCCTCCCATCAGTCAAACAATGTTGGGAATTATTTTTTTTTTCTTCCCAAAAACATATTTTAATCTTTAATTTAGATTGCCAGTGACTTGGCTGTACAGACATCCACAGGAACTTCATTCCACCACCTACTGTAAGTCCCAGAACAGGAAACAGATCTCTGAGATATCGCTCCCGTATATTTATCATTTGTCTCATATAAGTAATTTTTTGCAATTGTGTAACTAGAACTGTTTAAATAAAACATAAAACAAGAACAAATTTGCACCCTGTAATTATTTATAATGATTATTGATTGTTAACGTGTTCAACTATCAGTTCAACTATCAATTAATTTGCTACTTTTTCATACATTTTCTAACATGCAGAACAATATACTTCATTGTGCATTTGTTGAGTTCCACATCCTTCTCCTATAACAAATAAGCACGTGCATGATTTTTAAATGACACCCACTCCTATCTTCATAACCTGCCATGTATTTGCAAACTTAGAATGTGATAAAGAAAGAAAAAAAAAGTGAAGACTTGAGGCGGTGTTCCGTGCGGAGAAGCAAATCCTTATGGAATTGGCTTCGCTCCTGTTGAGCAGCATATTGCACAGTGCAGCGTTGTGGCATTTTCTGTCAGCTGTGAGCTGAGCACACAGATTGGAAAGCCATTTCTCACTACATATGCCGTCATTAAATGCTGAAGTTTCCTATACGTCTTCGCCACTTTGCTCGGTTAAAGTAAGTAAGCTACTGTATACGTCTCGTTTGAACGATATATATTTCTTTTGAAGCAAACAGATGAAACACACACACACACACCAATCAGCCATAACACTACAATGCAAAACATTGACCCCAATATTGTGTAGGTTCCACTTGTGCAGCTATGGCCCCTCGGGGGCATGACTCCACAAGGCCTCTGGGGGCAGCAAATCCTTTGAGCGCTGTGTGTTGTGGGGTTGGGTCTCCAGGGATCAGACATGTTTGTCTGACGGATTTCATTGATGCTCATGGGATCTGCTGAATTTGGAGGCTTGTCCAAACACCTTGAACTCTTTGCTTGCTAAGAGCAAGCTGTGACGCACTGAGGTTTTTGAAACCTTTCTATCATAGCCAGAATTTACTTTGCTTCAGCAATTTGGCTTCTCTGTGGGTTTGGGCAAGACAGGATGGGCTTTGGTCCCTGTGGACATTAGTCTTAATGATTTCTCTCTTTCTACACATGGCACACCTGAATTGCCAGCGATCCTGACCTGTTCCGACACAGCCTGGTGCCCCGCTTCTGTTTGGAGATCTCGCATGGAGGCTTTTGGCTGTTGCTGTGGATGGTCCCGTGTCTGCTGCTGGGGATGTGCGTGTGTGGTGAATGGGCTCGGTTCCACTCAGTGACCATGGTGATGGCCTTGGACTCGGCTGATGCGGGCAGTTTTTCAGTGAAGGCTTGTGAATAGTACAGGAACGAAATGCTCACATTTGTACCTGAATCCTCAACCACAAAAGTGGACTTTACTGTATATTAACTTGAACACCTTCTTCCACTGTATCAGACTTTCAGCCTTATAGCGCACAGATATCCAAGGGACTGAGTTAAGGTCATACTGTTTGGTATCAACCAAATGAGGATGGGCTCTCACTCTGTTGATCCTGGTTCCTCGCAAGGTTTCGTCCTATTATCATCTCAAAGAATTTTTCCTGTCAACCATCGCTGCTGGCTAGCTCATCAATGCCAGGATGATATTTTTGCTAACATATTTTTGCTAACAATTTGCTAACATAGATATATATTTTTCAGAAGTTTGTTCCTGTTCGATTGATTAGTATTTAACCGGCTGGATAACTACCCATATTGCGTACGATACATTTTTTTAGAATCTGTAGCTATTTCAATGAAGCTGTCAGGATGTTCCTAGCCATAAAGCAACCTTAAAGAATGTATAACTATCACCATTAAAAATATCACCAATAGCAGCACATCAGATGTGTTTTAAAAAGCTACAGGAACAGACCACATGCCTAGGGGGACAGATTCGGCTGTGAGAGACAGAGAGATAGAGGGAAAGAGATAGTGTGTGAGAAAGAGGAGAGATTAATCACAGCTGCCAGAAGACTTAATGCATCAGTCTGCCCTGAAAGTGAGCTGCCAGAGCTCTCGTGGTGGCCCGCTGAAGTAAACGCCCCGTATGAATCCGCACGTCCTGCGCATCATTAGAGAAATTATGCACATTTACATGCTCAGCTGGCTGCAATGTAATTGAAAATGCAGCATCGGCGACTGGAGAAGCTTCCCGCGGACACGCCCCTGCCTCCCGCGCGTCTCAGTTATATAACCAGGCACAGCGCTCGGTGATCAGAGGCTGAAGCTCGTCTGCCATCTGTTGTTTGCTGCTTTGCACGAACGCAGCCGTGTTTTACATGTCTGGAGAAATGACCTCACAGGAGATCACATCCGAGGTGCAGGGAATAACGAAGGCACGGATGAGTCGTCATTCCGCTTCATGAACTTTTCTTTTTCGTCTATCAAGAAGATCACGTTTTTATTTTTACACTCAGGAGGACGGAGAAAAAAAAGAAAAAAAAACAACGACGGAGGTTAAGGAAGTGACTGATGGGTTCTTCCCAGAAGGTTAAGTGAGTGTTAAGGTCTGATCCACCTGCTCGGATGGAGTGTTGGCTCAGCTACGGTGATTGAACACCGAGCGTTTTGTCATTACACACCTCACTGTGCTCTGTCCTGCTAAGATACCACAAAAAAAAAAAAAAAAAATCACCAAAATGCCTCACAGGAACTGCAAGTCATCTCGTGGTTTAGCTTTAACTATTACATTACTATCAAACTCTGAAACACACAACGTGCCATGCTGTTAAGCAAAAGTAATCAGTGACAAGTTGGTGTGATGAAGGAGAATAACTGTTAACATCCCCAAGTTGATTATCTTTCAATATGTCATACGTTTTGTCCATTTATAGCTCCATTCAATTCATTCTTCAGGATGTCAGAGTGATAACAGGAAGTCCTGGTAGTTCTGTTCTGTTGTTACCGTGGTTTCTATTCATTGTCAGGACGCTTTGATAATAAAATGAATCCCATAGAGTTTTAAAAAAATGAAGTAAAAATGATCGGCAGCTCTTCGAAGATGATATGTTGTAGACGTTCAGAGCATTATCGCTGCTTTGTGCTCTCAAATATCCGTACGCTATACGCTAGAGCTAGGTTTGATTAGATTTTTTGGTATTCTGATTTTCGATTCGATTGGAATCAATATCATTTTAACGTTTATCGTCTGATTTGTCTGCAGCAGTTATATTTCTTATAGGTTTTGAAATATTAGGAGCTACAAAAAAGTATTTATTAAACATTGAAACGCTGACTAACTTTTGTTGTTTGCTGTTTAAACATTGTGTCTTGAACAAAGCGATAATGTGATGAGGGAGACCTGCCAACATTCTGCTTCATACTACGGTCTGGTAGGTGGGTAGGTGCACCGACCGCACATAAACTCAAGGATGAAAAAGCGCTACTGTCGCAAAATGCAGAAGCAATGCAATCAGTTTGTATTTTCTGCAAAAGCTATGTGTGTGTGTGTGTGTGTGTGTGTGTGTGTGTGTTTTTTTTTAGACTGTTTAACATTTACCTAAATCATTAAAATTTTACATTTTCATTAAAAGCTGGAATCTATTCCGAATCAAAGATTGACCAAAAAAAGATCGATTCAATTGCAAAATGAATTAAATCACACTAGGCATGAGATGATACAAAAAACTCATGATACTAGACATAGCATGATACAGGTTTCACTAATAAATAAAAGTTACATTTTACTAAATTTAAACTGTAATAATAAATCAAACCACTGCACTACAAATACATCATTCGCACATCTTGTTAAAAAAAGATGATCAATATTTACAATAAACAATGTCATTTTTTTTTCCCCTGAATTTCATGGCAATGTAAATGGTGTCTTAAATAATTAGCTTAAATAAAAATAACTTGAACAATAAAATGCACTTACAAATGTAATTAAATTAAAAAAAAGAAGAAAAAAAAAACATCAGGAATTTTTCAAACATTTTCTCAGCATCACATTGATCTAAATTGCTTCGTCACAGCATGCTCCATTATAGTTTTAGACGGAGGATGATTTACGGCTATTCCGTAACTTACTATTAGCGCTGCAGATCGCTTAAAAGTAACGACAAACATATCGAAAAGTATCATACTTTGTCATTCTTCAGTGTCTTTTTTTTTCAAGACCAAATGGTACGAATACAAAAAAAAAACTTCTAAGAATTAAAGATCATGGCTTTAAAGTGGCACAAAGCTAATATACAATTAACTCAAATGGTTCAATCAGCTATAACATACAACGAGCAGTATAAAAGCTCTGTGCACGCCTGGCGTTAGAACTTTCTGGAGAAATCCATAAAAAGCCGTAAAGCTTCACGCCTCCGCTGAGTGATACAAATCTGCGCCTGTAATTGCTGCTCTGAACCTGGAACGAAGACAACGTGCTCCAGAAGCACGGGGAAATATATAATCAGTCCAGCGAAGCTTGCTTTCTCCTTCACACGGCAAATTACCGCCTCGGAAACGTTGGTCAGGACAAAGCTGCTAAAAATACTCGAGAATGGCAAGAGTGCTTTACTTAACATTCATCACGCTAAACGAGACGATTTTAATTACGCACAATACGGTTATTGTCTGACTATTGTCTATTGTCTAACGATTTCGAGAAACTCCTGCTGGTAGCTTACGAGGTTCATAGAATTTCGGGTCACTTTGTTGTTAACAAGGATGAGAATTTGGTTTTGTCTGGGTGGCGACATTGATTCTGCAAAAAAATGTAGTTCAAATTTTGCAGCTTTATTTTTGCAACATTGTTGTTTCTGTCTTTGGCATTTGTTGCCATCGTGGTGGAAAGTGATTTCTTTTCATCTTAGTTTTCTTGCTGTTTTTATAATTTTTTTTATTGTTGTTGCTGTTTTATTGTTATGTTAGATTTCATGGCTGTTCCTTCCCCTCGCCCATCATCACCCTGTTGTTATTGCTGTTCTCGTTGTAATTTTTTATTATTTTTCTTGTGATTGTAAGTAATTTTTTTTCGTCTTCTAAAAATTTTAAAATATTTCCTTCTTTTTATTGTCATCACTGTTGAGCTTGAAATTATCCTTGTTCTATTTATTCAGATTTTTGTCTTATTGTTGTTTACACAATAAGGGTAGATTTAAAAGGTCTTTTTTTTTCTTTTTCTTGGAAATTGGGGTTGGGGTGGGGGGAGTTGCTTATTTATTTATTTATTTATTTATTTATTTATTTTTACTGCCCCCGAGTAATGGATGAGAGGTGGATAAGACTAAATTAGGGCAAAAAATTCAGGCTAAAAATAAATAAAATTAATAAATAAAATTGCTGTTTTTCATAGTCGTTTATTGTTCTTTTTTTATTTTTTCTAGACTTTATGCCTATTTTACTTTTCAGTGATTTTACTTTTTACTATTTTACTTTATGTCTATTTTTTTTCAGAGTTGTACTTTTTCTTTGACGTTACCAGAAGTGACTAAATTTTTTTACCCTGATGCGACACTGCCACATTTTTTAGGGCTGTCTGAACAAACAAATGCGATGTTTTTCGGATCAGATCTGAATTACTTTATGCCTAAAACATGAATGTGAACAGTCAGATCGGAATTCAGGTGACTTTTTTTGTTGCTGGCCACGCGTAGAACACTGATGTCAGGCAATACCGGAGGTGTGGGAATTTCATTTCTACAGTGGTGCACAGGTCTGTCCAAGCAAAGCTAGAGATAACTTACAGGAATTTCACAGTGTTTAAGATGATTTCACTGAGCAAAGACAAACCTGATGTGACTTGTCCATGTTAGAGTCAGACAAAAGTCACTTTATGAATGTGAACCGCAACGACATGCAAATCCGATCTGATCAAAAAATCTAAATAAAACAATGTGGTTGGTAATGTAAACGTAGCTTGTGTGGGTAAATTATTCTTTATTATTTTGTGATACTGTATAGTTAATTTTGCTAAATTATTATTATTATTATTATTATTACTATTTTAGTTGTTTTTGCTAAAATTAAGTTGCATGTTTAAGTTGCATCATTGTTCTTGCACTTTTATTGTTTTTAGGCTTAGCACTATTAGAAAATCTAATTGTTAATTGATTTTTTCTTCTTTTATAGATATTGTATTTGCAATTGCTGTTATTTTTGCTGATATTTCTTTGTAGAAATTGACATTTATGGTTATTCTTCTTCTATAATAGTCCTAGGTGTTTTTCTTATGTCTTTTCTTACTACTCTTATTCTTGTTGTGTCCCCTTGCTCTTCTAAGCAAGCTAATCTCTATGATCTTTATACTTTATCATTTCAGTTGAACTCTTCTACAGAAATGATATTCATGGTTCCAAAATAAAATAAAATAAAATAATTTAAAAAAAAAAAAAAAGTGAACTGAAGCGAGAGGGTAAAATTCTGAACCCGAGTCTTCATTTGCTCCTACACACATTTTCCTGTGATAGCAATAATTCCTTATCTAAATGGATCCAGGACACAGCAGTAGCTTGGGCTGGTGTGTGGTCGGGCCACCGCTCATACATAAACATGGAGGAGGAAGACGATGCTGGAGATGCTGGAGATTATCCCTGAGCGGGGTGCCTTTTTTTCTTTCTTTTTAACCCAAAGCTGTGGAAGCGATCACGCCCTCCCCCTATGGAGCCTTCATGAGTTTTCATGAAGAATGAATTTAATCTGTTGTACACCAACAAAAATATAATATTAACATAAGATGACAACAAAAGATGAGGAAGTCAATAAAGAGAAGATAAAATTTTAAATAATAATAATTTTAAAAAAACGGTTTAGAAGGAAAAGGAAGAGCAGGGACTTTTATTATGGCAGTCGGACAGACAGATTATTCTCAGGTTGCGACGAGCTCAACGAGCCATGACGGGTCCATCTCTTGCTCTCTTAGCTTTGTAGGATGCCGAGTGGCTGAAAATGGCTTTTCTTTCAGAGGAAAGTCAGACACCGCGAAAAAAAAAAAAAAAAAAAAAAAACACTCCAAAACCAGTTGTGACCGGGCTGCGATTACGTAATCCTGCAGCCAGCCAGCAAGGCACTGTGTGTGTGATAGAAAGAGAGAAAAAGAGAGAGAGAGAGAGAGAGATGGGAGGAGGGAAGGGAAGCGGAAACAGAGCGATCACTTAGAGCTAATAATTACGATAATAAAAGCGCAAAGATGTGATCATCTCAGTGAGACGCCAGAAAGACGACGTGTCAAGGTCGCGGTGGCGAGAGTGGTGCCAGTAAGCTTTAACGACAAAGTGTGAGCTTGTGTGTCCTTCAAGGTCGTCTGAAGGGCACTGGAAAAAAAATTAATTAAGTAAAGTACGATGTAATCTGTGTGTGTGTGTGTGTGCGTGTGTGTGTGTGTGTGTGTGTGTGAGATATCCTCATCACAAAAGCTGTACAAAAACACGTTCAAAAGCGAGTCAAAACATTTTGAAGGTTACGCACTCTCTACACAGTAGCGCCATCAACGAAAAACAAAATGTCTGCCGGAAGAGGACGTCTTTCCCGCCTTTTCTGATAGCGTGCTCGCTGACGATTTGGGACAGAAAGAGAGCTGAGAACACCTCTCACACGGAGCAGAGACAAGTGTGTGGACAGGGTGAAAAGGAATTCGGAGGAACAAGCACAAATCTACTATACTGTAATGTTATATATACTCTAGGGGTGGAAAAGAATCTATAAATAAGCCGACAGCTTCTCAAGCTACTGTCTAAATTGTCTAATGTTATATTAAATATAACAATAATAATTTATATTTATGATTATTTATGATTAAATGTATTTAGTGCTTATTTTTTATTTAACTTATCACATTAACACTTACTAGCAGTATTAAATCTATGTAATTATGGATAGCTATACTTGGTTTTGGTATTCATATTACTATTCTTTTTTAATTAAACAGCATCAAAACACATTTATAATCATGATCATATAATCAAAAATACATAATCATAATTATTACTTTTACATTATCACTCTTTTTAATTACTACCTTTGTTTATTTCTTATCATTTTATTCTTATTATATTTGCAAGTTCTTTCTAAAATGTTATTTTATTATTATTATTATTATTATTATTATTATCACAATGGTCTAAATACAACAGTGTGAAGATGATAAAAAAACAGCATTAATTGTATTTTTACTTATACTAATGATTAACTTATTTGATTTAGATGGATAAGTTGAATTATTTTTTTTTATTTAATTAAATATAATTTCATTTAATTTTTTTATTTAAAAAATTTATAATATAAAACATATATAAACCAAATACAT
>QMIH01000461.1:117675-199163 GCA_003987875.1 Clarias batrachus | reverse complement strand
TGTGTGTGTGTGTGTGTGTGTGTGTGTGTGTGTGTCCTGATCTGTATACTAACAAGTCATCATCAACTAATCTAGTAATATCCTGATCTATGTAGAGAAAAATCCTAATCATACTAATATCAAAAGATGAACCACATTAACAATTATTAAAAATAACTCATTAAGATACTAATGTCCCTATTTTTGTACATGTTTTTCCTCTCATAAAATTAAAACGTAATCTCAGTGAAAGATTCTTGGACATTAAACTAAAAATTAAACTGTAATAGCCGTGCTTTTGCTGATGGCATGAAGCAGATGATCTATATACTGTTTAGCTCTTTTCCTCCTATATGTAGCAATTCAAATAATATTTCCTACTTCAGAAATATAGTTTCATATTAAAACTTGCAACTTGATATTAATCATTTATTTATTTATTTTTACATTTTATGTCTAAGAAATTACAAAGTAGATTCTGAAAAAATCAAATAAAATGTGAAAAAATAAAAACAGATTTTTGTGGATTTCTTTCTTCCTTCTTATATATATATATATTTATTAATAAAAATGTTATTCATGAAAAAAATATATATATAGATTACATCGTTAATTTCTGTAAATAACTAATACAGCATTAACTGTATTGCGGGCAGTTTGTTTTCAAACCTAAACATCATGACATGTCTTTAAGAGGAATGTGAAACGTGCATGTTTTTAAAGGACTGTAAAATTTTGTTGGCAATTCAAATGAGTTTGAAGTCAAATCGATATCTTTGTGATGAGCAAAAGATTAGAAATGAAACCTTGAGGCAAAAAAATCTCAAGGAAGTTAAATAAAAACCAAAGTGTCGGTGCGCTCTAATGATGTGTCTTTCACAAAGGAGTCGAATATTTATTTAATGTCCGTTTACACTCATTTGATCCGAAAAAAAAAATGACAATAACTAAAAGGTTTTTTAACTTTTGTAGAAAGTTAACCATATCAACGAATATTTATTTGTTTGTTGTTAAATAATGTAAAATAGTTTGAATGGAAAAATCTAAATTGAAGAAATTGTTCAGTTTTATATGAAAAGTGTAAACATAGGTCTTTGGAAAAAAAAGAGTTTTAAAATGAGAAAGTAAAAACACAACAACAGACCAAATGCTCTATGAAAGATTATCTTTATTTTTGATATTAAATACAAACTGGTTGCATTACACGGGTATGATGACAGTAGCCTTTAATAATTATTAAATCAGAGCTAGACTTTAAATTCAATTAAAATCTTTTTTCTTCAATTCGATTGAACGGGACATTTTTTTGCTTATTTGTTCATGCAGCTAAATTTCTTACGAGCATTAACGACGACTTCTAAACACTGTATTGTTATGTTGCTAATTGTTTCAATGTCATTTTATAAACAAAGCAAACGCAACACAATTTGTTACATTTTGGAATAAACTAAAATTATTATGAAGTGCGCGGAATGAACATGTGAGATTGCGTTTATTAAGTAGATTTCAACTGCACACTCATAAGCGGGTATTAAAAAATGTACAGCGCCATCTGTTAAATTTTGAGAGGAACTAAAGACCCATTTTTTACAATATAAAGATATTTTCCTTTTCAATTTCAAATTAGCATATCTTCTTTTCCCGTGGACCACCTGCGATGAAACTAAGCCTACATATTAACACGTTAAAATTCGTTCAGTAGTTTTTACGTGATTCGTGCAAACAGACAAAAAGAAAAAATCCAAAAAACATTCTATTAGTCATCTTACATCCAGCAAATAATTAAAAGTATCTTTAATGTACAGACACGCTAACTTGATAGTTTCTGCTCCACACTCCAGTCCAATAGGTGGCAATATTGCACCAAGCGCTCAAAATCAAAAGGTGACGTGATACACTTGCAAAAAAAAGTCAGCATCTGCAAGAGATGCGAGCCGTTTGTATTTTCTGCAAACGCTGTTGCATATTATTTAAAGGACTTCATCCATTTTTGATGGTTTAACATTTTATAAGTTGCCCTAAATAATATCAAATGTGTGAATCGATTTATGATCAAAAACTGACCCATCGATTCAACTAAAGATCCATTAAATTGTAGCATCAATTCAACTGTAAAGCTCCATTCTTTGCTCTTTGGTGAATTGATCCTTCACCAAATGATTTCTTCTTATGGCATCGTAACCATTTAAATGTAAGAAATAAGATCCAAAAAGGATTAACGCGTCATGTGAAAGTGGGTTAACACGCCATATTCAAGAGTTTCCCAGGGCTAATCATCTCCACAATCTTGGCTATGATTCCCCCCCAAAAATCTCCACTGTATAATCTGTGAACACGTTCGATTTAAAACTTTATAAGGAACGCAAACACAATGGAGAGCATCGGGATTTAATCCTAATCCTCCTGTTTTAGGCGTTCTGCCACCGCTTCAGGCTCCCGAGAAAGAGTTTTCTCGCCGCACGTTCGCGCCAACAGGATGTAACGGATGGCAGATAATTATGAGGGAAGATGAGATGACACTTTTCATTTCGTTGGATAGAAAACATGTGGCCCAAACAGGCTTTATGTGGTTGAGGAGGAAGGCTGAGCTAATGAGAGAGGAGCGAGGCGCTAATAACAGTAATGATCTCTTGTCTCTCAAGCCTGGCTGCAAAAGAAGCTCCACTCCACCCAAAGCTCAGTGTGTGTGTGTGTGTGTGTGTGTGTGTGTGTGACGACAAGGAATAAAAATAAAAGAATGATCCCTTTTTAATCCTGCAAAACAAATTTCCCATCTGGGGGATCAAAGTGTTGTGCAAAGATCCTCCACTAGGGGCAGCAGTGCAGCTCAAATAATTACTACAAATCTCACCCTCAAAAATCCCCACCGTTGAAATTATGTAACAGGGAAATAAGCAAGCTAGAAGGTCAATCTGGAGGACAGAATGGCTGTCTCAGCACAACATGGCTCCTCCTTGTTTGTGAGACGGAGCATCGCCTCATTCGCGTTCGGAGTGAAATACCTGTGACAAACACAAGCCGTGACAGTCTGGATGAAGCGAGGACACCAAATACCAACCAGAGAGGAAGAGGAGACAAAGAGAAGGATGTCGCTGCATAGAGGACGGAAAAGCAGGGCAGCGGGACAAGAGGACGCAAAAGGAGACATCAGAGAACACGATTATCTTCTGCATGATTAATTTCATGCAAGCAAGTTCTTCAAGGTGACCAGGAAGAGAAGAAAGAGGAGAGAGAGAGAGAGAGAGAGAGAGAATGAGCCGAGGTTGAAATTAGACTTACACTAAACTCCAAGAAGAAAAAAAATAAACGGTTGAACAAGATGAGTGTCTAGCATCACAAGAGGAAAATAAATTGACAACATAAATCTGTCGCTTAAATAACTTGCTCAACATGTTTATGGATGCTATGACAAAAATATCATATCACAGCAATTTTCTATGATACATGATGCGCATCACGGCATGTATTTTTTATTTCTTTTTTTTTTTACAGAAAAATAAAAAAAGAAATGTTCATGAAGAAAGCTGTGGTTCTTTACTGTGAGGGGAAAAAAAACCTTTTGTGTGTTGTCGAAAAATAATTTTCGGAAATAAAGCAAAAACCCTGTCAATTTTTAAACTGGCAGTTGGCACAGGTTTTACGCCGGATGCCACCCTCCCATTCCCAGCCCATCTCAGTGGCTGGGGTTTGGGAATTGGGTAGGAATTGAACCTTCCAAAAAAATTATTCTATTAAAATAAACATTCTATTGCTTATCATCATTATGACTCTGTAAAGAAAACATACAAATAATCCCTTTATTTTATATGTATTTCCTTGTACTATGTACAGTGTGTGTATATATATATGTATATATATATATATATATATATATATATATACATTGAAATGTTTCAACATAGACATATTTCAACGACTAAATAAATAAATAAACTAATTTGTTCGGTCATCATCTGTTTTTTCCTCTCCATCACATCCTCTGTCTCGCCACCTCCATCCTTTTCATCCGCACGCAGAGCAGCACACAAAGCCCGAGGTCTGTCCAGCCTAATAAGCAGCACAGGCATTAATGACATATTTCCACAGCAGGCAGAAGCCATTAGATGGCCTTTGAAAAAGCTTTGTAGAGCCATCGTCTGAGCGAGCTGCTGCCAGAGCACTAATAGGTGCAGGCAAAGGTTACTCAACACCATCCGGCTTCTCCGGTGCACAGAATAACCACCATCACAGCATCATAACACACAAATAACTTACATGAGCACCTCATCACTATCATCATCATAAACAATTATAAAAGGCTACTGTCATCATACCCGTGTAATGCAACCAGTTTGTATTTAATATCAAAAATAAAGATAATCTTTCATAGAGCATTTGGTCTGTTGTTGTGTTTTTATTTTCTCATTTTAAAAACCTTTTTTTCAAAGACCTATGTTTATACTTTTCATATAAAACTAACAATTTCTTCAGTTTAGATTTTTCCATTCAAACTATTTTACATCAATACATAGGCCACACCTCCTTCACTGTACACAATAAACATGCCACCCCTCTGTAACTGTACCCAATAAACATGCCATGCCTCCTTTACTGTGCATAATGAACAGGCCACAGCTCCTTCACTGTACCCAATAAATAAGCCATGCCCAATTCGCTGTAACCAGTAAATAAGCACTACCTCCTCCACTGTACCCAATACATAGGCCAGGCCTCCTGCACTTTACTCAATGTATAGGCCACACCTCTTTCACTGTACCCAATAAATAGACACACACCCTGCCTTCAGAATACCCAATAAATAGGCCATACCTTACACACTATACCCAATAAAATGGCCATGCCATCTTCTTCTTTGCCTAATACAGGTTGGAATCCAGTAAGTAACATTACTGCCAACTGTAGGTCTAAGTCATCCTTCACTGTGCCCAATAAATAGGCCACACCTTCCACACTGTACCCAATATACCAATAAACAGGCCACACCTCTTTTACAGTAACCAATAGATAAGCGACAGTGATGCCTTTAATGTACTCAACAACTAGACCATACATCCTTCATTGTCACCAATATAGAGGCCACACCTCCTCCACTGTAACAAATATATAGGCCACACCCCCTTCACTGTAACAAATATATAGGCCACACCCCCTTCACTGTAACAAATATATAGGCCATACCACCCGCATTGGACTGTACTTTATAAATAGGATATACCTTCTTTTACCAATCAAAAATTCATGGCTCCTTTCCACATCCTTTACTAAAACACACACATACGGAGCTGTCTCTCAGCACTGGAACTGATACAGAGACCTCGTCTCTTTCAGTAGAATTCAGCAACACCGAGACGCCAAAATCCTGTCGCTATCGCTGAAAACTGATTTCGTAAATCTCTACAGCCCTAATTTGCTCGATTCATCAGATGCTGAGTTACAGTTAAATTATTTTGCTAGCTCCATGGTTATCACCGAAAGCAAATTTCAGAGTCGATGTGAAGATAAAACCAGAAGTCCATCAGTCAGTTTTACAGCCTTTGAGTCCAGGACTGTCTGTTGCTATTGCTTCCCGAGCCGCTCATTTTAACTGCGACTTACATCGACTTTCTCCTCGTACAGCGAGCTCGGCCCAAGGCAAAAGCGCTAATCAATGACCTCTAACATGTCCCTGCTGTAAACGGGACAGCGTTCATATTATAGCTCTATTGATCTGAAACCGCAGTATCAAACCTCCCGAGAGACGGAGAGAGGCGCTACTACGACGTGTTTAAACCGTGAAATACCTGCAAGTACGCATCTCTTACGCACGGACGTGATCCGAGACCGCTCCAGTAAATCCGTGACTAATAATAAACATCAACAATCTGCTGGTTTTAAGTGGAAACGTCGGATATGGTGAGATGTTCTGTAAGGAGATGTTTATTACAGAAGGAGTCTCCAGTGTGAACGATGTGATTTATTTGTGATGTTTCTCTTCTCTAGACTGCACTACAGAATTCTGGGAAGGAGACGACTGCTTTTCTTCTCCTGCAGCCACACGGGCGTGCGGTGAAAAGGTGCCTGGGGTGCAGCGTGCCGTTCGGTTGCTCGCTCCTTTTCTACGTCGAGGGGGATTTTGCTTTCATAGAAATTGCATCTAGCATTGCCAGGCAATTATTGCTTTACATTGTGACTTCATCAATAACCCCAGGGAGCAGGCAATTTAGAGGCTGCCCAATCTCAGGGAATTCTCAGCAGTCAATAAATGCACACTAGACCATTAAAAAGACACTCTTATTCACCCCCTACAAAAACACACTCACTCTCACACACACACATTCAGCCACCTCCAACGTCGGCTTGAAATCGTGCAGCCAGATGGAGGGCTGTGGGGTCTGTTTGGCTTGCTCCTGGCCGTGACAACAAATTAACATAAAGTAATGAGTCGCCCGAGTGGAACGCCGATGCTCTTATCCCTGTAGCTGCGATCCCATCTAGCCGAGCGGAAGAAGAGCGATGTCTGTGCTGAGAGATACAGATAAGCTCCAGATGATCTTTATGTACCGTGCTCAAACCTGCTCAAAGCTCGCTCTGGACAAAAAGGGGAGTGTGGGGGGGGGAGAAAAAAAAAAAAAAGTCTACTGACCATGAAGCGTTTGCATTCGCATCCTGAGTAGCAGGAATGTAGATTTTGAGGATCATTGCTCGTTAGAAGTGGTCTAAGTGGTTGCAGAGGACATCCAAACCACTAAGGGGCGTCGTGTTTATGCAGGATCTAGCTATGTGCAGGTATGAGGTTTATTTCAGCTAAGCTTTCTACAAACGTAGATCTATCTCTCCACAATGTCCATGTATCCATGACAACCAAAATCCATCAGTGCCAAAGTGGTCACTTTTTTGATGTAGTGACGTCAAAACACAGATCATTTGCATGTACTGACACCCACAAAACTCCATAAAAGGTTACAAGTAGAGACAGCAAGAAATAGGAAATGATCAATCAAGGAAAATACACAAGTTAATCAAATAACATCAAATATCATAAAGAAGAGAGAGGAAAAAGAAAAAGTTAATCTGCTTAAATCTTCATAATATGTTATGGGAAGATTTAAGCTTTTTAATCCGTTTCATCTCAGCTCGCTGGAACTGGGTATAAGACTCTGCCTTTTCCCTTGCTCTGTTTAATTTGTTTTAACAATTAAGCAAGCTCGTTCCCGTTCTCCACAAGCCCCTGCCATTTCACTTTCATCAGACTGAAACCTGTTTGCCGAGTCAGCCTGATTACACCGAGGTCAAGCGGCACAGACGGAAAGAAACACGACACGCCGAGGGTTTAATCGGGAGGGACGCAGACAGATAGTGTAGCTTCATTCCAGTAAATTAAATATGTAAGCACATGGCAGCGTTAGGGGACACAGTGAATGATTAAATATTCGTATTAGTTTTCATCACATGATATGTTAATACTTGTTTATTTTATAATCCAGGCATCCCAGGACTCTTGCTGAACATAAACACTGATCCAAATGTTATACACGTCTTATAACGAGCTATCACAAGAAAACAGAGCAAACATTTCGTATTAATGAAATCAGACATCACAGGATACGATCAGGGGCGAGTGATGCAAACCTACACTCGAGTTGTTCTGCAAGTCTAATCGATACACTTTTCCTTCCAAGTGCCACCTTTAAAGGAAACTTGTAGAGATCAGACTAAATTAAACTGTCTCTTGCTCTCTCTCTATCTCAGGATAAATGAGTTTTGGGTCCTGGGACAGCAGGGTCACACCCAGTGAAGCATGTACACTACCCTAGCGCACTCGAAATAAGTGATTAAGGGACTTTCTACTGGCTGGACACAGATGCAAACACAAATTTAACTTTGCTTGTTGGATATTATTCCTATTAATTTCATGATATAGTTAATATAGATACTTAATGCTTTTATCAACAAAACCTGTTCATGTGTTGTATTTACATAAACTACCAATCAAAATCCATTTTTATGATCAAACTGTAGTTTAAAAAGTGTATTAAGCAGCAATGAACACCAGAATATAAATATGTACTCCTACTCGATTTGTCGGCTGTTTGTCAAGATTGCTAAAAAAAAATTTTTTTTAAGTACTACAACATACAATGTATCAAAAAAAATTATAATAATGTAAAAAATGTAAGAATTTCATAATAAATTTCTTAAATAAATTTCACAATAATTTTATTCAAAAAGTGAATCGCTCATATTTTCTCAATTCAGTTAATGTAAACGAAAATATTTTAATAGTTATTGAAACATTTTTAATATCAAATATTTTTCATTTATGCTCATCAAAATCAAAAATAAAAAATTACAAAATATTAGAATATTTTCTAAGATCAACCAAAAATGTACAATACAAAGATTCTGAAAAATAATGTTAATTTATGCATGCAACATTTGCTCAGGACTGCTTTATTCTTAGATTTAAGCATTTGACAGATGCCATTATCCAGGGCGACTTAGTTTCATCTCATCTGAACCAACTGAGGGTTAAGCAAACTTATTAATGGTTGTTTTGGCACAGGTGTGTGTACAGTCATGGTCAAAAGTTTAGAGAATGACACAAATATTAGTTTTCACAAAGTTTGCTGCTAAACTGCTTTTAGATCTTTGTTTCAGTTGTTTCTGTGATGTACTGAAATATAATTACAAGCACTTCATACGTTTCAAAGGCTTTTATCGACAATTACATGACATTTATGCAAAGAGTCAGTATTTGCAGTGTTGGCGCTTCTTTTTCAGGACCTCTGCAATTCGACTGGGCTGCTCTCAATCTACTTCTGGCCCAAATCCTGACTGATAGCAACCCATTCTTTCATAATCACTTCTTGGAGTTTGTCAGAATTAGTGGGTTTTTGTTTGTCCACCCGCCTCTTGAGGATTGACCACAAGTTCTCAATGGGATTAAGATCTGGGGAGTTTCCAGGCCATGGACCCAAAATTTCAACATGTTGTTCCCCGAGCCACTTAGTTCTCACTTTTGCCTTATGGCATGGTGCTCCATCGTGCTGGAAAATGCATTGTTCTTCACCAAACTGTTGTTGGATTGTTGGAAGAAGTTGCTGTTGGAGGGTGTTTTGGTACCATTCTTTATTCATGGCTGTGTTTTTGGGCAAAATTGTGAGTGAGCCCACTCCCTTGGGTGAGAAGCAACCCCACACATGAATGGTCTCAGGATGCTTTGGCATGTTGTTGGCATGACACAGGACTGATGGTAGCGCTCACCTTTTCTTCTCCAGATGCTTCTCCTTTTTCCAGATGCCCCAAACAATCGGAAAGAGGCTTCATCTGAGAATATGACTTTGCCCCAGTCCTCAGCAGTCCATTCGCCATACTTTTTGCAGAAGATCAATCTGTCCCTGATGTTTTTATTGGAGAGAAGTGGCTTCTTTGCTGCCCTTCTTGACACCAGGCCATCTTCCAAAAGTCTTGGCCTCCCTGTGCATGCAGATGCGCTCACACCTGCCTGCTGCCATTCCTGAGCAGCTCTGCACTGGTGGCACTCTGATCCCGCAGCTCTTTAGGAGACGATCCTGGCGCTTGCTGGATTTTCTTGGAGGCCCTGAAGCCTTCTTAACAAGAATTGAACCTCTTTCCTTGAAGTTCTTGATGATCCTATAAATTGTTGATTTAGGTGCAAGCTTAGTAGCCACAATATCCTTGCCTGTGAAGCCATTTTTATGCAACACAATGATGGCTGCACGCGTTAATTTGCAGGTCACCATGGTTAACAATGAAAGAACAATGATTTCAAGCATCACCCTCCTTTTAACATGTCAAGTCTGCCGTTCTAACCCAATTAGCCTGACATAATGATCACCAGCCTTTTCTGGGATTAAGAAGGACTATGCAATTAATCTCATCACTCTTCATAACATTCTGGAGTATATGAAAATTGCTATTATAAAAACGTAAGTAGCAACTTTTCCAATATTTATGTAATTCCCAAAACTTTTGGCCACGACTTTTGGCCACGACTGTAGTCTGTCTAGAAAAGGAAACCTGGAGTAATAAAGCCTGTCAGCAGATAGAAGCATGAAGTGCTCTAAAATCTCATGGTAGATAGCTTGCTAAAAAGATTGCTAAAAAATTAAAATAAAAAGTACTTCAACATACAATGCATCTCAAAAAATTACAATAATGTGAAACATTACATTTTCTGTCATAATTTAATTCAAAAAGTGAATCGCTCAGATTTTCTCAATTCAGTTAATGTAAACGAAAAAAAATTTGAATAGTTATTGAAACATTTTTTAATATTAAATAGTTTTCATTAAAGCTCTTGAAAATCAAAAATCTTATTTACAATACAGCTGCATTGACTTCGGATTTGATTAAACGCAGTAAGTAACACGAACAGAAGACATGACGCCACAAACCATCACAGACTGTGGGCACTTCACTCTGGGCTGTTTGTAGGTAAGACACTTCTAACGTTGTCTTTTCTTCAGGAGTAGTTTGATACTAACAATGCAACAGTTCCTAAGGATGTATGTGTGGTGCCTCATGATGCACTGACTCCAGCCTCACTCCACTCATTGTGAAGCTCTCCAAGGTCTTGAATCACTGGTACTTGACAATCTTTTTTTTTAAGGCTGTGGTCCTCCCTGCTGCTTGTGCATCTTTTCCGACCACGCTTTCTATGAATATGCTTCCATACACACCTACTGTGGTATGTCCTCCTTGTGGAGGGTGTTGATCATCATATTCTGGACAACTATCAAGTCAGTAGTCTTTTCCATGCATGTACTGAACTACACCGAGAGATGGTATTTATACTGTATGGATAGTAATATTTAAATATTTTGAAATACCAGATTAAATTAAAACCAATTAAATTATGAAAGAAAATTAACTTTTTTACGATATTCAGGTTGTTCCAGATGCAACGTATAAGTGTAATTTACAGAAAATAAATCTCAGAAATTACAAATTTTCTGGGTTTTTAAAACTATCTTTAGGGAATATTTGCTGACAAAAATGTACTCCCACGAGGTCGTACTGTTGTGATGAATATCAGGCACTTGTTTATGAACTATTTATGTCCCAAGATGAGTTTAAGTATAAGGTTAATTAATAAAACGCTTTATTACGCTTAACAAATTAGAGCTTGAAAATTAAAGATTCAGATTTTTTAGCTAATTTTTGTTTTTATGGATAAAATATATATTTAACAACACATTATTATTTAATTCAGATTTGCATAAATTGCATTATTTCTAATTGTGACAAAAAAATTGAAGTTACACTAGCACTGGGTCACCTCTAATTTAATTTTTTAGATTTTGTATAAATATATATATTTTTTTATTTTTATTACCTGATTTATTAAACCAATTACATATATTTAACTTATTTAATGTGTTTTTGTTACTGTACCACAGCTTTGAATGTTTTATCAACCAGCTTCTTCTAATTTCAATTGTAAAATGTTTATTTAATTTTTTTTCGTTTACATGTCAGTATTTCTCAACATTGCAACCAACACAGTAAGTGGCACTTTAACATGCAGTACTTTTTTCATTTCTTGGGATTCCATTTTCTTAATAAGCATGAAATAAAATGCTCCCCAACCCACAATGGCCTGAGGTTTAGTACATGAAGCAGAAATAGACAAATTCCCTTTAATCTTAAAAAAAAAAAAAAAAAAGCGCTCCAGGAAACCTCTTCAGGAAAGAGCATTTCAAACGCGTCTCTCTGAAAAATGGAAGCAGAAGAGCTCTGAGAGCTTATTGTGACCTTCAGAAATGTCTAAAATTTGACTCTTATGGGGTGGTTACAAGAATCAGAGCCGTGAGTGCATGGCATGGGCTCTTCCTCGTCCTAATCTGTGCACGGGCTGAAGGTCTGCGGGTCAGAACACGTGCTGTCGTGTGACATGAAGAGCAGCTCTAAAACAGTCGTGCAGATATACAACACTGCTGATGAATTCTGGATTATGATTGGTCTGGAGGTGCAATGTAAAAAAAAAATGTAGCTGCAAATCACAGCTTTCAGCTAATACATGACTGTTTCTATAGCAACAACTTTGAATTATTTGTGCCTGATAATAAAAATACTCATTTTAACAAAGAAAATATATATATCCATCAATCTGGGGAAGTTTTCTATAATGTGATGTTTGTTTAACGTTTATAAAAGGAGTCTCTAGCGTCAGCACTTTGTAACAGTCAGAGGCAAAGTTTTGAATTTAGGTTTCTGACGTGTTCATGTTTCATGACAGAGGAGTTCGTGCTTGTGTGGATTATTTGTAACATGAAAAGTTGTGTTGGTTTTCTCTCATTAACTTTAAGTGAGAATAAAAGAAAAGCTGGAGCAAAAATGACTGTTCATAGCTGTTATAATGCAAGGAGTAAAAAACACAATGAATTGTGCTTTTAAAGAAAATTAATCAATAAAAGTGTGTTAAGGCAGAGCGATTGTTTCCACCCTGAAGTTGATTTTCCTGTAACAGAATGTCCTAAAGTGTGTTTGTTGCACTTTGTTTTTGTTTTTTTTTATTATAAACTTAATAGGCCAAAGTTAATAGGGCAAAACCTCACCCTAAACCTATATCATATTACCAAGAAATTGAAAAACATAACTAATTGAACAGTTATGACTGTATATTATATTTTTAGAGCATCTGAACTATGACTTGCAGCATTTGGAAGTCATGATACACTTCGTTGTAACACTGTATTTATGCAAGTAAATGAAGATAAAACTACAAAGAACAAGAGACATATGAACAATGTATTTGCTATATTCTGTTATTAAAACTTAACCTGCATATTATTGATAATAAATTGCGTATTAATCTTTCCACAAACACAACTGCGAGCTGATTCATCCTTTGTGATAAAAGTGTAAGGGATGGAGTTACAGTGGAACCTCGGATTGCGAGTAACGTGGTTTACGAGTGTTCCGCAAACCGWGCAAARATTTYTAATAAATTTTTATTCAGAAACCGAGCAAGTATTAGTTTACAAGCGCCGAGTATCATGTATCACACATGCGACTCTTATTTTGACACCGAGCGTCACTCTCTCACCTTAGGACAGTGTTTCCGCTGTGTTTCTGTGTTTGTTGTGAAACTTAAAAAGTGGGTCCGTTAATATACGCTCATGCCAGTCTCAGAGAGATTTCTTTTTTTCCTGTTAAAACGGTGTTTCCACTGTGTGTGTGTGTTTGTTGTGAATCTTAAAAAGCGAGGTGGGAAGAGGGAGAAGGAGTGTTACTGTGTAAAACAAGGCGAGGGAAGGGTCTAATTCCACACACACACACACACACACACACACACACATTTTTTACATCTCATGTTTACATCTCAGGGAGCCCTCATGTTTGTGTTTCCTTCTGGCTCTCCCTTTTAGTAATGCCGTTATAGTTAATCCTGCCGGAGTCCCTGCTTGCACTTTGCACTAATATACATTCACCTTATACATGTTGACTGTGACCAGACCTAACTGCCATCTCTCCTTATTTTCTGCTCTCTCCTCTCTCTCTCTCTCTCTTCTTTCCCTCTCTCTGTCTCTCTGTCGAGTTATACATGTCGCTCCTGAGTTGCCAGTGATCCAGACCCCTCTGCCCTCTGGAGCCGTCTAACCCGTCCTGGAGTCCTGCTTCTGGTTGGAGATCTCGTCGCATGGATGCCCCGTGTGGTCTGCCTGGATTCGTATGGTGGCTGGGGATGGTTTCCATTAAGACTGTCCTATCATCGATTGATGCTCTGGGGACCTGTGACTTCAGTTGTTCGATAGCTCAGGACTGGAATCCCCTACAGTCTACCTGAGCCTCCAGGAACAAACTGGATTCCTTTTAATTTTAACACATCTCCTGTTACACTGAACTTCCAGTACACATTAATTTGCTGATCAATCCATGCTATCCGTTATCACCCAGATGAGGATGGGTTCCCTGTTGAGTCTGGTTCCTCTCAAGGTTTCTTCCTATTACCATCTCAGGGAGTTTTTCCTTGCCACCGTCGCCCTCGGCTTGCTCATCAGGGACAATCTTATCATTTTGATTCATACACATTGCATACAAACTTACTTCTTTTTATTGTGTAAAGCTGCTTTGCGACAATGTCAATTGTTAAAAGCGCGATATAAATAAAATTGACTTGACTTGACTTGACACACACACACACACACACACACACACACACACACACACTGCGCGCACCAACGGAAACACTTCTTGTCAGGATTTATTTGTACTTTTTTTTAAAGGTAAAGTACAGATTAATTAGTTTTATTTTCATTGTATAGATTGTATTAATTATTTTTATGTATTTATTTTTTGGGGCTGTAGAACGAATAATTTGAGTTTTCATTCATTCTTATGGGAAATGATGATTTGGTTTAAGAGTGTTTTGGAATACGGGCCCACTTCCGGAACGAATTATGCTCGTAATCCAAGGTTGCACTGTATAGCGTTTTGCAAAATCACACAAGATTCACACTAATATAACCAGAAAATTTTGAGATACTATTGACATTTGTGCTTTTTCAAACTCTTGTGACTCAGATAAACAATCCACAAAATATTCTCTAACAGTTTGTATTGCTTTTTGCTTCTTTTGAAAAAAATTTTTATTTTGGAGTCAAACTGTTCCGTTGTAACTGTGCGATGTATTTTTTCATTAAAGTAGCTAATTAATCATTGTGTTTCAGAAGAAAAAGCTGCTTAAACACCTGCTCTGCACCTGAGTGCGATACAGACAGAGCGTGCTTATTACGGCGGCCATTTCATGCACTGCTGCGACCTAACCACCGACTGATTTACTGGTCCTCTCCGTCCGGTGAACGAACACCACGGTAGAAAATGGAGACGTATTCCTGTTTCAACTTTGCAGAACAAGCTATTACAATCGAGCAGCGACGGCCACCATCTTCAATTCTAGTGACCCACACATGCATTGTAGAAGCATCTAGATTCAGCAACAATCAGGTGAAAAGAAAATGCAAAACCGTCCACTCCTCAGACAGCATTTACTCAAGGCTGATTTGTAATTTAAAGGTCTAATAGTCATTGTCGACATTTGTGTAACCCAAAAGGCGTTGTTGGCTAATAATGGACTATAATGAAGTCCAATGATGGACTGAAGCCCCAGGAGACTAAACTAAATGCTGATATGTAAATCAGCTCAGGTGTTTGGCGCATGATTGAGATTTTTATACAGCAGGTATAAAAATGTATAAAAAGGGTATTTTGTCATAGATACTTAAAAAAACACTTAAAAGACAGAATTAATTATCTTAATTAATTTTAAATCTTTAATCTTATCGTAAAACTTAATTTTAAAAAATTAACGGTTAAAAATCAAACTGCTTAAAATGCCTTAAACATTGTAATTAAACACAATAAAAAATTATACAGTTAAAAACCGTTAAAATTATAGTTTTGGGGCAGAAAAAGTGCACATAATTTATTTTTTTTAATCACGATTGTTACATACGGCCATAACATGGTATTGGTGTTATAAAGATGAATTTTCAGATAGGATCACATACCAGAATTTTTCATAATAATCTCCCAATCCATGCTTCATTTTTTGTAAATTTGCATACACATTTTGATATATTTTTATCAAATGAAAAAAAAAAAACATGTTCACAGATATATTCAACCTCCACACATGCTTTAAAGAGTCTATCATTGTTCGTGTACTGAAGAAACCCCACCCTGCTTCCCTTAACGATTATCTCCCTGTAGCCCTAACTTCAGTAGTGATGAACTGCTTTGAGCGGCTGGTCGGAGACTTCATCATCTCTTCACTACCGGACACACTGGATCCATTACAGTTTGCTTACTGACGGAACCGCTCTACAGATGATGCCATCTCTCACCTATTTCATGCATCACTCACTCACCTGGACACAAGAAAGGGGAATTAATTTAAAATGCTCTTTTGTTGAAATATGCCTGATAATCCACACTCACTACCTAGAGCACCTGGGACTTATCTCCGTCGCAGTGGATCTCCAATTTCCTAACTGGCAGACCGCAGGCAGTAAGGATGGCAGACATGAGCCTCCTGCTGTACTCATTGTACACATCACACTGTTGTGGTGGGCCTGATCTCTGACATCAATGAGATGGCCTACCTGGAAGATTGGAAATCTGGAAAACTGGTGCCAGAGGAACAATCTCCTCCTGAACGTCAACAGGACAAGGAAGCTGATAGTGGACTTCAGCACAAAGCAGGAGACCCCCGTCATCAACGAGAGCTCGGTGGAGAGTGGACAGCTTCAAATACATCAGGCAGGACCTGTCATGGTCTTGTCACATCAACATCGTGGTGAAAGAGTCTGGCAGCGTCTTTACCACCTCAGACGCTTGAGAGACTTTAGATTGTTCTCTAAGGTGCTTTTACTCCGAGCATCCTGACTGGAAAATCACAGCCTGGTTCAGGAACAGCAGAATGCAGGTCAGACAAGCTCTTCATAAGGGGGGTGCGATCAGCTGATCGACCTAACAACCGACTGATTTTTTTTTTTTTTTACATTGCGCATTCTATATACAGTGAAACCTTGGATTACGAGCATAATTTGTTCCGGAAGTGGGCTCGTATTCCAAAACACTTTTAAACCAAACCAAAGCCATTGCACAGCCCCAAAAAATAAATGCATAAAAATAATTCATACAATATATAAAGTCAAAATAAAACAAAATATAGTTGCAAGCAATGATGACAGGCCCAAGAACCATACGTGCACCCACCCCGGGGGCACCGCACAACCTGTGTGTTATTTGAGCATGTTAAGACCTACAAAAAACCATCGCCGCCCGGGTGTACAGTATGCGTGTGTGCATGTGTGTATGTATGTGTGTGCGCGTGTGTGTAAATAAATGTGTGTGTCTGTGTGAGTGTGAGAGTGTTAACATTTTTAAATGTGTGTGTAAGTATGTGTGTGTGTGTGTGTGTGTGTGTGTGTGTGTGTGTGTGTGTGTGTGTGTGTGTGAGATGTGTTTGTGTGTGTGAGTGTTAACAGCTGTGATGTATATGTGCATAAAATAGGCCACAGTTGCTGGAAATATCGCATCACACCATGTTGTTCCTCAATGTGATGTCACTGAAAGTGTCACTGAATATAATGCCGCTCAAATATAATGCCACACAAAGTTATTAATCATTTTTCAGTGTAAGTTTAAGGCATTATCACAGCTGACCCGTTTGAGATATCAAAAATCCCTCCGCAATTTTGCATCCTCAATGTCTTTAGATCACATCGGCCCGGTTTGGTGGCGATCGTATAAATTCCCTAGCAGGAGTATATCAAAATCCATCGGGTGTGTTTTTTGTGAAAAAAAAATCCCTAGGGAAACAAGTGGGTCCTGCACACCTTAAAGTGCTTGGGCCCTAATTAGTGCGAAAGTTGTTCGGCTCAATGACCTCTAAATGTGTACAGAGTTTCGTGTGCCTATGTGCAAGTGTGTATGAGCTATGCAGCAAAATGTTGTTTGGGGGCCCCTGAGGGCCCCGGGCCACGGGACTCTCAGGCATCCTAATGGCAGCAGATTCCAACCTGTGTATTTGTATAGGCGCTGTGTGTGTGTGTGTGTGTGTGTGTGTGTGGAATTAGCCTCTCCTCTCGCATCATTTTACACAGTAAAACTACTCCTCTCTCCCCCAACCTCGCTTTTTAAGTTTCACAACAAACACACACACAACGTAAACACTGTTATAACTGGAAAAAGAAAAGAAATCTCTCTAATGATTCCGTGAGCGGAATCACTACTGTAAAGTAAAAAAAAAAAAAAAATGAACCAGCATTTACCTTTGAAAAGAATCGCGACAGAGGAGAGTTTTCTGTGTAAAGCAGAGAGTGTGTGTGCGTGTCGGTGTCACATAGGAGACACGCTGAAACAGAGAGGGAGATGTTGATTATACCAGTAAGAGATGAGTACTAAGACATAGCAGGGGAAACGATTACCCACAAATCCACAGCGCAAGAGAGAAAAAAATAATTTCTCAGTTGTGATCATGTGACGCTTGGTGTCAAAACAAGAAACACATGCGTGATACATGATACTCGGCACTCGTAAACCAAGACTTGCTCGTTTTTCAAGTCAAAATTTATTTAAAATCTTACCTCGTCTTGCGGAAACACTCGTAAACTGCAAGAGGGTATACTCGCAAGAGGGTATACTCGCAATGTTCCACTGTACTTTATACATTTTATTTATATATATTTCTACTCTACACTTTATTTTACATTCTTTTCTACTGTCATTTTGCCTCTCATTTTCTTTTCGTTTTAGGTCACAAATAGTTGTGTAAGCATTTCACTGCTATCATACAACGTATGGTTATGTACAGTATGTGATGAATAAAAATTTTTACCTGAATTTGAAACATTTGCTAAATACAAATTCATGCCCTTTTTTGTATAGCCTGTAACTTTTTTTTAAATTAAAACATTTGAATGATCTTAAATCGTCATTTAGATGAAACTTGGCTGATTTAGATTTCATGTAAAGACATAAACCTGAAAAAGTATATTATTATAAAATCCAAAATTGTTAAGATATCGCAACATGAATTAGACATGGTTACGGACAAAACACTATGTTTTGCTTTTTAAGATTTTACCAAAAAACAATTTAAGCAACAATTTGTACAGGTCATATGCTTCTAGAAGCTTACATCAATTTTAATATCAATACTCATAAAGAAATATAAATAATTAGCATTCTAAATTATTAGTGTTTGAAGCGAGAAAATATAAGATGAAAATGACCATTTTCGAGGTACTATAAAATAATCTCTCCAAAACAGCTGAAGTTTGGTTGATTGATTACTTCCATGTTGCATAATGTAGCTTCTTTGGCACATTCATCAATACTGAGTTTTGGCCAAAAAGTTTATATTTCACAAAGTTTAAATAAAATAACTAAAATAAAATCATGCCAAAACAATGTTGGAATAACATTTCTATTACCAAATGTTTAATTACATAAAAATGTCAGGGAGCACTTTTTAAGGCTTGTTTTGGCATTTTCTTTCCACGGTTCTTCATGTTTTCTTTCCTTTTTTCTTTAATTAAGCAAAGAAATTGTGTTCCAAGACCAGTGTTTTTAGTTAACTTACTAATATCAATTTACCTTCCACTCTATCACCCTGGAGTTCATAAATTTTGCATCAAAACATAAACTGGGGTCTTACACTGTTTAAATAACAAGAATTATCTGGTTACAGTGGCACCTGTCGGGGGGTGGGATATGTTAGGCAGCAAGTGACCAATCACATGCCGAAGATTATGTGTAATGTATAAAGCAGGAAAAATGGGCAAGTGTACTGAGTCTGAGTGACTTCAACGACGACCAAACTGTGCTGTTGATGACTGAGTCATCCCTGAAGCAGCAGGTCATGTAGGGTGTTCCTGGTACGCAACGGTTAGTAGGTCAAAAAAGAAAACCAGTGAACAGGGTCATGAGTGGCCAAGGCTTACTAAGGCATGCTAGCGTGTGTCGCCCAATTCCACCGACACTGGTTTTGATTTTTTTTTAAAAAGGCTTCAGAACACACAATGCCTTGTAGTCGGTTGAGTATGAGGCTACAGATTGATCTGAGTGCTCATGCTGACTCGTGTCCACTGCCAAAAGCTGCTACAATGAGTATGTGAGCATCAGAACTAGACCATAGAGCAGTAGAAAAAGTGGCCTGGTCTGCTCAATCAGGTTTTTTCTTACTCCACATGGATAGCAGTATTTATGTGGGGAAGAAATGACACCAGAATGCACTATGCGACAAAGGTGAGCCAGTGGAGGCAGTGTGATGCTCTGGGCAATGTTCTGCTGGGAACAAACAAGTCTGAAAATCCCCATGGAAGCCCCACATCACAATTTACAGAACTTGCTGCTAATGTCTTGGTGCCACAAACTACAGCACACCTTCTAGTGGATCTACAGTATACCTGAGTCACACAATTACTCAAACAGTAAAAATGCTGGAAATCTGACATTGTTATAGATAATGTCTATATATATATTTTTGTTTGTTTGTTTGTTTGTTTGTTTGTTTGTTTGTTTGTTTTGTTTTGTTTTGTTTTTTTGCTCTGATTAGTGTATAGCCATTTTCATGTAAAGGCATTTAAACAGAGAGCCACTTCAGTGTGTTGAGAATGGGAAAAGAAGAAATGAGGGAGAAAGAGAGAGAAAGAAAGAGAGAGATAGAGAGAGATTTATTCAAAATCAGATACATGCTAATTGTGTCTCATCCAATCAAGAGGAGATTCTTAAGCTTGATCTGTACAGCTCTGTCTGTGTGTCTTTAATGTGCAGTGTGTATTTTAATTTCATTAAAGCATTTTATAACACTCTTTAGTTACATGTGAGGGCAACACAAAGCCTAACAAGACTGTCTTCCCATGTCTTTGAATAGTGAAGTCTATGTCAATCTGGTCTTAATCTGATCTTGCCACGCATCACTGGCTAAGCTCACAACTGTAAGCGGTTAACAAGTGATGGGTGTCCTGATTCTGTACGCCGGAGTATGATGTTCTGCCAATCAGTGGAGTTTTTTTTTAAACTAGAGAGAAGTGAAAGTACAGTAACACTTGTGTGCAGCTATATATATTTTGTGAACAGTTATATTTTAATAAAACAATTAAACTATTTTCGAATTCCATGCTCCACAATAGAAGAAAAATAAGTAATTACACTAGGTGAATTTTTATGTCACGTCCTGAAATTAACAGAAATAATCACAGGTCACATAAAAAAATAATCATAATAAAAACTCAAAAAAAAAAGCGCATGTGAGAATAAATAAATCGGCACACATGAGAACAGATTGTGTGAAGAGCGAGATCATGCATACAAGGAATTAAATCATGCTTAAATAATAATGTGAAAAAAATAATCCTTGCACGTGGAATTAAATTAACGTTTACTTGTGAAGAAAAATCAATCGCAATGTGTATAAATAAATTAATCACTGCTTGTATAAACAAATTAATCACCTGCATGTGGAAATAAATAAATAATGAATGAACGAATCCGTATGTCTGGACGTAAATGAATTAATGTAAATTGTGTGTGCAAATAAATGAATTATTAATTTATTAATAAATCAATAAATATGTTTTGGAATAAATGAATTGTTCCTTGTATAAAGAAATGAATAATTATATGTTGAAATACAAATCATTATATGTAAAAATAAATGAATTATTGCTTATTAATCTGCATGTCGTTGGACAGTGGGAGGAAACCGGTACCCAGAGGTACCAAAATAAATCATGTCACTGTGCATTCTGAGACTCGCAGTCAGTCACAGAATGCGTGAGGCATATATATATAAACCAGAAATCTAAATTTCGCACGAGAATTTTGTGACTTTTCTTTAAGTGTCCGGATGTGCGTAGGATCTGCGTTATCTGAAGAACATTATCTGTGCAACGTTATTGTGATATCCGTCAGAAGCCGTTTTCGCTTTTTAGAGCCTCCTGAAGCTAATGAAATCTGTTGTATGGTTAAATATGCACGCTTTCAAAATGCTGTAAATCTCTCTCTCTCTCTCTCTCTCTGTCTCTCTGGTCAGCATGGCTGTCCTGTAGTCAGGGATCGTAAATGGGGTTTTAAAAGACTCCTGCGAAATTTCCCATCATGAGAGATCTCTATTAATTAACGTTGAGAGTAGCTAAAAGCCAGATCCTACACTGAGTGCTTTATTGCACCATCACGGCCAATTATCTGCCTATTTTTCAGCCGGGCTCTGAGTTAATAAATTCCGAGAGTGCAGATGGATGCGGTGTCTCGACTGTGCTTTTCAAATAAATAGAACAAATAAATATATAAATCAAATTGTTAGGTCTTACAAAAACCTGCAGCTTGCATGAGCATTGTGCTTTGGTTAGTCTTATTCTTTGTGAGCAAACTGAACCTACATTTAGCAGATTAACAGAAAAAAAAAATGTCATGTAAGAGAGAGAGATGGGGGGGGGATGAACAGGAGCAATTTAGCTCGGAGCCACAGCTAATTTCATGCTCTGCGTTTTATTCTCCTGCTTCAGTAATTCGGAGTCGGTTAGGCATGCGCACTGGAGCACTGAAACGCTCCTCTGATAATCCGGGACATTTACCCTCGGGCTGGATGCGCAAGAATTCAAGACTATGGATCACAGCTCACAGCGCTCGTCTTATATCTAATATAATATTTTATTCACAATAATATAACCGCCAAGCATGTACACATTCCTTTCCCAGGATTCGGCCCAATATACACATGAATCAAGCTTAAACATTTGATGCGTTTGGTTAAATAATGCCAAAGCATCCAAGGTTACATGCACGCAGTTTCCCTCTGTCAGAGTCGTAATGCGCCGCTCGCAGGGATGATTCGGGCACGTGGTAGAGAAATGACCATTAAGCATCTGTTAAACATAAATCAGAAACGAGCACGCTCGATTAGTGCTGCCGTAAAGCGTTTGTGTCTTAATGCTTGAAATAACGGCGTGATGATGAGATCTGTTTGTGTATTCCGTCCGTGTGCACGCGGTGCGCCAAAACAAGGCTTTGTTTGAATTAGTTCTTAGGTACGTATAATAAAAACCCTATGACATTTAAAGAATAAAACAGTCAAAGTCGTACAATTTGTAGGTTATTTTCCACTAACAACACGTGTTTAATTCATTCCTGCTAACCGTAGTGTGATCATCACGGCGCACGAGCACACCTACGAGTAAGTCGGCGTGAACCTTTCACACTTTCAATTTATTTCGTTTTCTGTTCTTTTTTTTTCCGATGGGTACGACTTCCTCTGATCGGCAGCGGGAGATAACTCTGACATTCCTTTGCGGAATCGCACAGGCTCGGGATCAATTCACAAACGTGGAAATAAAAATAAAAAACAATTAATCAGCATCTCACGACTAATCAGGATGGAGATTTCAACAAGCGATGAGGTACAACCCCATTTCCAAATTAGAATTTTGAAAGTAAAATTAAATAGGAGTTGTCTGTAAAGTCTCTTCACCCTGAGCTATAAAAACTCTATAAAGTCTCATTATTTGACGATTTACTTCGTGAATTTAATTATTTGTTGAAAATATGCACTCATTTCTAATCTGATGGCTGTAACGTCCACCAAAAGCATTGGCACGGTCGACTGTTTACCAGTGTGGAACATCACCATTTCTGTTAATAACACTTTTATAAGGACTTTGGACACAAGTTTAGCTAGCGGTAGTTTTCACCCATTCTTTATGCAGGTCTTGTGCGCAATTGTACCGGGTCATTAATGGTATATTTTGGAATTCATTATACAGCGATGTCTCTAATAAACATGATGTTTGGATGACTGCAAACGTTGTTCTGGAAATAACAGCCTGTTCTGCATTAATGCTGACCTCAAACATATGCGATTTACCTATGCCATAAGTACTGGCACACCCCCATACCATGACTGATGTTGCTTGGACGGTCCTTTTTCTCTTTGACCTAAAGAAAATTAAGGCTGCTGTTTCGAACAACTATTGACACTATTGACATTGACACGCTTCCAGAACCCAGAGACATCTTGGACGCCTCTGGATAGTACGGATGTACGGTTTGCAGTGACAAGTGACATGATATGCATACACTACAGAAACGTCAGAGAGCAGAGATCACACATATTTAGAAATGGTTTGCAGCCCCGCCCTTAACGCACTGAGATTTTAAGTGCTTCCTTAAATGTATTGACGATTTTGTGTTCTAACAAATTTTTATCCTGAAAGTACTAGAGAATTTGCTGTTGCATCTGTTGGCAAATCAGCAAGCCTAGCTTTGTTCCATTCTTAATCTAGAAGGATTAGGCATTTCTTTAAATCTCCTTATATACTATAACCTTATTGGTTCACTGCTTTCTCAGCATGTGTTTCTCATCTTCCTTGTGATTTATAGTTGTCACATTGATGTTAATGATCTTCATGTTAAGTCATCCTCATGAATTTCCGCCATAAGAATATTTCTTTCTGGCAAAATTTCAGTTCTTAAGGCAAAAATTCATGAGACGGGGTGTTTGTATGTCAAGATACCAATATATATTGATACAGTGGTAATATTTTTGGGTGGCTGGATCATTTGCATTTACATTATTTCCTATGGAAAAAAATTCCTTTGCAATACAAATATTTGCCTTAAGGACTCGTCTCTGGAATGGACTAAATTCATATGATAGCGGTATGCAGAGGTACCACTATAGTGCACCGTAAAGAGACTTTAGAGATGACTCCTTTCTGTTTTTACTGCCAATTTACATATCTTTAGTCAGCAAAATAACACCAATATACCCATGTCAGGCTTGTTCCTAATCTATAACATCATCGTCATCACTGCTCTGGTCGCTCATGTTGTCTGTCTTCACACTGAACACGACAGACGTATTAAGCATTTATGCCGCGCTGCTGGAAAAAGGGGCTTGTCAGCATTCCTTCAAAACCTGAACAGAAATACTAAACGCTCCACTTTTCCTCCGCAAATCCCCGAGAGAGGCTCGTGTTTTATATATAACTCAAGCCCTCGGAGGACGTGACCTATATACGCACTCACATTTACATTGTAGATGTGTTTGCTTTGGACTTTGGTCAATTGTGAGAGAGAGAGAGAGAGAGAGAGAGAGAGAGAGAGAGAAAGAGAGAAAGGGATTCTAGACAGTGCTGCCATCTAGTGTTTCTACTAATATTTACAATCAGAAATCACTATTTTAAAATAATTTATTTGAAAAAATAACACCATTATTATCTTTCCCCAAACTAACCATTTTGATCATTTTCATTTGTTCTCATTTCTGCAAACATGCAAGCTCCACAAGGTCACCGGGTATCACCTAATAAATCCTCATTCCTGTGCTCAAGTAAACTCTCGTTTCTGATTGCACCTATTCAAATACATTATTGTTTGCATAGTTATGGATCATTTAAAGGGACATAAACAACAGATGATCCACATCAACAGATTTTAAATGTGTAATGTGTAATGTTTATACAGTGAAGATGTTTATTTAGCATTTACAGAAGGAGTCTCCAGTTTTAGCACTTTGTACATATCTTTGGGACGGCGGGGGTCATGTGTTCTTTGCATTTTTTTGTTTTTTGATAACAGAACAAGAGAGAAGAAAGCCTCAGAAAAAGAGAAAAGAACTCATAACATAAACCATGAGCTATATGAGCTATAACATACAACCATATACGATTACACCCCTCTAACTTCAACAAACATTCTAGTACATGTTCTCAAAGGACAATACTATAGAAATTAAACTTGGATAACCGCGTCTAGTGGATCTGGCGACTGCCAGTTTGTGTAATTAACAGGATTTAACAGGAATTAAAGGTAGTTTAAAATTTTTACTTATATAACCAAAAGGTGAGGAGGTGGTGAACAGTCCCGTAAATCTCTTAAGTGTCTCTTTATATTTCCACTTATTCCACTTTAGAATATCAGCTCTGTTAATTCCCTGGAGTTGAATCCCAAACAGCGTTAAATGGAAAGCTAGTGCGCTGTTTAGGATGTACAACTGCTTGTTCCACACACCAGGTAGGGCCCTAGATCAAGGGTTAGAGAGGGATTTGGGATTCAGCCTCGTGTTAGAGTCTAATTAACTTTGTAGCTCACCTTAGGTGTAAATAAAACAATATGGACGTTTCAGAGACGATTAACCCTGCGTTCACACCGAACGCGGCGAGAGCGTCAAAGTTCGCTCTCGCCGCCCTGCAGGATGCTGTGGGAGTGGTGAAACTTTGGTCCAAAGTTTAAGGAAAAGTTAAAACTTTGTGCAAAAATTTGAGGGAGTGGTTAAACTTTAGGCCAGAGTTTGTGGGCGTGGTTGAACTTCCTGTGAGAGTTTGTGGGCGTGATTAAACTTTTTGCAGAAGATTGTGGGAGTGGTTAAACATTTTGCAGAAGACTGTGGGTGTGGTTAAACTTTGTGCAAGAGGCTGGGGGAGTGGCTACAATTTTGGCAGAAGACTGTGGGGGTGGTTAAATTTTGGGCAAGAGGCTGGGGGAGTGACTACAATTTTGGCAGGAGACTGTGGGGGTGGTTAAACTTTTCGGCGACCATTTGTGAGAGTTTGTGGGCATGGTTTAACGTTCTGCAGGCGGTTAAACGGTTCCTTTTTGAAAGAATTTAAGATTTAAGAGTAAACTTCTAGAAGGCCAAAAATATTGTTGAAATACTAGTAAGAAGAAAAGCAAACATACTGTATTAGGTGTTAATTTGCACGATTGCGCATTCCAGATGTGTTGTGAATTGAGCTCTTTAAATACAGCACTAAAACGACACGCTGAAAATCAAGCATGTTACATAAACGCATGCATTTTTTTTTTCAGTGCAGCTGAGAAGCAGAGAGAAAATCAGCACTGTTTGTCCTCGCTCTATGCTCATTTCCCGTGCCTTCACTCCTTCTTTATTGGCAGGGTTTAAAAAAAGAAGTGCACAACGCAACATCTGTGTGACTCCTGGCAACTGTTTTTTTTTACCGTTTCTCAACAGCTAAGTGGTGTTTAATGACAGCGCAGGGAAGCTAAATGAACCACCGGGTGCTTTTCCACAGCAGCTCACGTGATCTGGAGTTCTCAGAGTCAATCCGACTGGTTGTTGAAAAAGATCTGAATTCAGTGACAAAACTATTATTATTATTATTGATGAAAGTTCAGGACACTTTCTAAAAAATAGAGAAGATGCATATTGCACATGTGTGCATGCTTACGCTGCACTTAACATCCACTCACGATTTAGTATTTTCAATATCTGACCGAAACATCTACTACTGAAACAACAACGTCAAAGCTTGCGTAATTCCCAGTTCTGACATCCCGTTCCTCAGGTAAGTTGAACGCTGCTTTACACCACACTGCTGCCAAATTCTTCATTCTGATTGGTCACTATAACATGAGTGATTTGCACATGTTTCACAACATTAAATTGGTAGAGAAGTAAACTTTAGCATACAAGTATACCTGGTATATGGAATAAACCAATAAAATCAGGAACTAATCATCTTCAATACGGTTACTGCATTTCTGCTTCGTGGAAATCAGTGTATCTCCCAAACAGTTTCAGAGAAACTACATCATGCTCTAGGATAAATACACAGTGTTTACAGTACATGTTTTTTATGCATTTTGTGGCTCTAATTTTTAATCCTAAAAATGCACATATTTGATTCACTTCCTGCACTCAAAGTTGATTTAGTGTTGCTTAAATGCTTTTTTCCTTTTTGGGTTTTTTCTTTTTATAAATGCCATCTTGTGAGTTTGCTAACATGAAAAAAAACTTTTAAAGTGTGTGAGAATTTCTCTTTTTCACTTAAAGGTTCCATATTTTATTATTTCCTTAACAAGTTAACACTCCCTAAACAAACAAGTTACCTCCTCTAAAGTGTGTGCGTGTTATTACCCCAGCAGAAATACATCTCCTGTTTGTCACTCCTTCTCCGAAAGTACCATTTCAGTGTCCATGTAAATGAGCGACTGCTGAGCCACACCCCTCCGGAGAACTGGAGAGCAACAAACGAGAACTGGAGAGTAACAAACCAGGGGGAAGGGATCTTCTTATATGAGGTCGCAATAGGAGAATTATGTTTTGAGAACCACTTGAGACCCATCTGAAGGTCTAAAAATGATTTTAGACATTATTTTACAGAACGGGTCCTACGTTTGAGATTTCCATTCCGATAAGCTGATCTATTGCTTCTCATTAACTTAGTTTTCTAGAAAAAGTTAATAAAAAAAATAAAAGCTTTTGATATAAAATCTCACAATTTCATTCTTTTTGAAAGCTTAGCTATTTGTACATGAGTGTCCTTGTGCTGCGCTGTCAGTTTTGTCAGAATGGATGCCACTTTGCTAGCTAACATCAGCCATTTTGCTAAGTGTTTTCTATTTTTCTCCACCTCCCCCACTTTCGGGTAAAGTCCATTCAGTTTGGCCTGAGCCACTCAAAAGTGATTGACATGAACATAACAGAGTGCAGGGGGGAAAAAAACTTCCTTTACCTCTGACTCAGAATAAATAACGGTTTAAATGTGGAACGAATGTGACGTCTTGGCCTCGTCCTGTCTGACATTGTGGCGTCTCTGCGTCACCTCCTCGGTTATATGCTTGCACGTCAGCAGGTCCGCGCCGATGCGATATGCATTATTCATTAAGCCTAAGTAAGCTACATTTAATTTGCGAATCAGCTGTTCGCGTTAGCCGTAATGGTATGCTAATTGCTGTGGAGAGTCTCAATTCCCTGAGCAGAAGTCCCTGTGCGAGAAAAAGGGGCTCAAGCTGCATAATCATGCTACAGTAAAGAATGTCTGCATTACCCTGTATGTTTTCTTTTGTGTGTGTGTGTGTGTGTGTGTGTGTGTGTAGTTTCCCACTCGTCCTCTATTGTCATCTGTACTCTGTGTGAAAGTGAAGCATGAAAATGACCAGCTCCAGTGGTGTTTTTTTTTTTTTTTTTTAAGAAGCTGGGGTTTCATGAAAATCTTCAGAAATAAATCTGAATTATTTAACAATTTTTCTCTACCCACATATAATAAACTATGAAACCCTTCATAATATGTTAAAAGGCATTATAACGCATATTATACAAAAGTTATGTCCGACTGAGTAATCTAATTAGACGAGAGGCATTCGACGAGTGGTGCTAGTAGACGGGAACAGCACTGGGATGTTTGACTACTGTATAAGTATCACTCGGTGTCACAGGTGCTCTAAATTCATCAATTACATTAACTGTCGTTCACCAGCTCCACTAGTCGCAGTTAGTTAGCACCGCCAGTCGTGGAAGGATATGTGACAGGATATATATACGACAGGATATATATCTGTCTCTATAACAGGATATTATGAGTTGTCCAGTTATTTTAGTGTTTATATATATACAGTACAGACCAAAAGTTTGGACACACCTTCTCATTCAAAGAGTTTTTTTTATTGTGTTCTTTATTGTGTTCTTTAGCCCAAACGCGTCTCTTCTGCTTGTTGCCTGTACTTAGCAGTGGTTTCCTAGCAGATATTCTACCATGAAGGCCTGATTCACACAGTCTCCTCTTAACTTGATGGTTTTTGTGACTGCACTTCGGGACACTTTCAAAGTTTTCCCAATTTTTCTTAAAGTAATGATGGCCACTCGATTTTTTTTTTTACTTAGCTGCTTTTTTCTTGCCATAATACAAATTCAACCTCTTTGAATGAGAAGGTGTGTCCAAACTTTTGGATATATATATTTTTTTGTTTGTTTGTTTGTTTGTTTACACCATGTCATACTGGAAATAGCACTATGGTGATGCCTTCGGTATTCAAGCTACACTATACAGCACGACCTCGAGTGTGACATTGCTTAATAAGAAACTAAGCCACAACCTTTATATCAAATCATATCGAATATCTATGGAGTCTAGAACCGACCAACATACCTTGGTGACGTCGACAGGATGAGATTTCAACCTGTTACTCATCATTGTAAACATTTACTGTATATGTAAATTAGATGTAAAATGTACTGTGATGTTTTCAAATACTTATGAATGTGTTAAGCTTTCATTGTAAGTGTGCAAAAAATGTTTCTTAAATAAATATTTCTGTTTTTTTTTTCCTTGCCCTTAACATAAAAAAAAAAGTTTGACTGATGTTATTTATAGTTAGTAACTTAGTAACCAGTGTAAGGATCGTTCTGATGACGGACACTCCAAAGCAAGCCGCTCTGGATAAGAGTGTGCGAAATGCCTAAATGTAAATGTAAATACTTTCACAATAAAAGTACCTCATTTTTACCAGAAAGTTCTAAAGGAATCTTGAATTTATTTATTTTTTATACCATAAGTTGAAGCAACCAAGCTACTGTATACATTTTATACTTTATCAATGAATGAATATATTTTCCATTTAGCAATACAAGACGACTAAAACAATTCCATCGTTGCTTATTTTTCGAATTTTTTTACATCACAAAATGTTTTATTTCTTACATAAAAGATAAAGCAATCATGGTGATATAAAACTCAATAGCTGAGAAAGTAATTACCCTTAGACTACAATGGAATTTTCAATAACAGACACGAAGTGATAAGTCGATGTTTAATTTACAGGCCAAGTAATCAGCCCTTAACGTTCTAAACTATCTGATCCCTCGACAGAGCTGAAACTCGATGAGGGACGGAATTCGGTTTTCTAATTTTGCACTATATGCGCTGGATACTTTATTCTGTGCAAAAAAAAAAAAAAAGGCAAATAAACATGCAATTTAAAAAAAATAAATAAGTAAAACCGCACTAATGGTGGCCTTTCAGTGTAATTTAGCAGTTAATTGCAGTATTTGAACTCTTGCTACTTGAAGTGAACATTCTTCTAAACATCTAATCAGCCACTAATTATTTTCGCATTTCCCCACAGGCCTTCAGACAGCGCCGGCGCTCTCACAGAGATGGCTTCAAAACAGCAACAGGAAAAATATAAATTTTTTAAATGAAAAATAAATAAATAACAGAAGGTATCTTTTTTTTTTTTTTACTCTTAACCTGAGGCAGTGAGGACGGAGCTCGTGTTAAGAGTCGGGGGAAAGGGATCCGACGCCTGCCGTATGCTCGGGCTTTCTGCGGCTGAAGAAAACCTGCAAACTGATGAGAACAGCTTTGTTCCTTCATGCATGAGATCCACTTCTGTGTGCCGGCCCTGGTTTCCCTCTCCGTTCCCTCAAGCCTTCAGGATTAAATTACAATCTGGAGCTAAATAACGCCTTTCCACTCGCAATGTCTGAGACATATTTCGTCTTTCTGAAACCCGGTTCGATATGGAGTCTAGAACCGACCAGCATATCTTGGTGATGTCGACAGGATGAGATTTCAACCTGTTACTCATCATTCTAAAGCTCTGATCAGGTAAAATTAATAACAATTAACAATAATCTATGTACAAATAATCTCTGAGAAAATACTTCATTACTGAGCCTATGAATTTCGAACCACTCCACCATCCTGACGCGCTACTTCGTTAGTTAACAATTCATCTCACATTCGAAAAGATTTCAACATTTCGATTTGTATCATGGGATACAGCCACACCTGTAAAATATGAGGTCATCATAACAACCCCCATTTTTCTAATCACTAGAAGTCAGCCAAGTTACCTAAGTGCAGGTTTTACGGTTACAGTGACACCATCTTACATTAAAAAGTAAAAATATTGTTGTATAAAAATAATCAGATATACAGCAAACTATAGTGGTTAGTGGCGCAGGAGTGGAGCTCGCCCTATCATCCGGAGATTGCTAGTTCAATTCCTAGATGATGCTGTAACCGGAGGTCTAGAGAGAGTTGATTGGCTGAGCTCTCTCAGAGGGGAGGGATGAGAGGTACTTTGTGCAACCACATTAATCACGGCTCTACAGCCAATCAGGGGCGTTGGTGAGCTCACGGAAGCGGAAGGAGCGGATAGCGCTGTCCACCGAGTGTGTTACGCCGCCCCTAGCAGATCAAAAAGAGGCGGTCGACTGGCATCACATGGTTTAGAGAAAACACATGATAGTCTTCAGCCCTCCCAGCTGAGTGGTAGTAGTAGCCTTAATGTGGGAGCCCCCTAGTGACGGGGAGGAATTGGACACGACTAAATTAGGGAGAAAATCTAGGAAAAATCCCCCCAAAAAAAGAATAATTTTTATTCCCACTTATTTATTATTAACCATTTAACAACTTTTAAACACAACACATAAAAATTGTTAATCAGTTTGTGTAACTAGTCCCAGTTTTGCATTAGATCATTAAAATGGTTTTGATTCTGGTCGTAAGTCAAGGCGCTGTAACGTTTGCTAAATACAAAATGAAAAAGTTGTTGGAAACTCTTTTTGAAGCTCTTGTTGAAATCGTCCCCACGTCCTTCTTCAGAGTAAAATTTGATATGATGAATCCTGTGGCTTGGAAACGAGCTGAGGTGAATGAAAAAATAAGGCTCTGATGACCTTCAAAGTCGTCGTCATAAATCACTGTGAAAAATTTAAACGTTTGTTTATCGGGCCCGGCAGTGCCGCTGCACCCCCACGGGGCCGTTAGAGGGAGTTAATGAATTACAGCCCAACACCCCAATTAAAGAGGTGGGGCTGGATCAGGACTGTGCCAGAGAGAAATGTGGGATATGGCTGAGAAACAAATGACCCTTCATGCGGGGGGTCCAGATCGGTTACTGAGGTGTTTGAACAGTGCAGCTGTTACACTCAGACACCGTTTCTGCACACGCAATACACACATTTGATTAAAGGATTCAAACTATTCTGAGCCATTAGCACAAATGTGATTCGTTAAAAGGCGTCATGCTGTTCATCTACTTAAACGACTCATTCGTAGATAGACTCTCAGTGTGTTCTAGATCTTATAAATCTGAGTCACTTCATGTCACACAGATCTGCACTGAAAGAGCTTGAAAAGCTAAACCGAACCCTTTAAATCCTGCCTTACTAATTCATTTAACAGCCCGAATATCAGCACCTGTTTCATTTGAACAGACAGGCACTCAGGTCACGCCTCCTTTGATCCTTTTCAACAGGCTCATAAGCCGTGCCTCCATATTTTTATGGCACATACAGAGGCCACGCCTTCTTCCTATTCGTTGAAGGGAACAGACAACACATCAGTTGATTTTTATTTTCTAAAAAGAATTAAATATTTTTTTGCATTTTAAATTTAATAACTGGTTGTGCCACCCTTTGCGTCAAAAACGTTTGCGATAACTGCCAGTGAGTCTTTCACATCACTGTGGAGGAATTTTGGCTCACTCGTCTTTGCAGAATTGTTTTAATTCACTATTAATATTAAAATTTGTTTGGCATCTTGCATAAAACCTGTGCCAAGTTGCATGCGGATCGGATGGTCTGCTGTGGCGACCCCTTGACAGGAATAGCCGAAAGACAAACAACATTGATTTTAAAATTTGTTTACTGATCTGAAGTGCGACAAATATGCAATGAAAATTTTTACAAATCTGAAAGAGGCAAATACTTTTTCACAGCACTGTACATTTCCTATGTACAGTCCTATAATATATATTTATATATTTTTTTGACAGACACATAGGTCACACCTCCTTCCCTTTGACTTACAGGCGTTCTTAATTTGAACTGACAATCAGAGGTCTCCTACGTAATTAGGAATGAAAGGCACACAGGCCACGCCTTCTAAATTTGGACTGGATACGTCCCGGTGTCCCATGCATAAACAGGCATTAAAGTGGCCACGCCTCTTTCTTTTAATATTACACTGACTAAGGCCACACCTCTGATCGGCAAAATATGGACCACATTTTAATAACCGGTTCAGACTCCAGAACTGAAGCAAACGCTTATCTGCACCGCGGGGATGTCTGTAGGGTGGATAAGCAGCACTTAGGAGAAATGTTCGCCGATGCCCTTGCAGCTCGTGCACTTCAGTCGCTCCCCAGCCGTCAGAATCTCAGACAGCGGTTCTGCTCGGCTGGAGCGGGAGAGCCATGAGGAGCCCATCAGCGCTTCTCTGGGGGGAAGTCGTGCGGAATAAACCCCTCGCTGACGGCTAATTTGCTGTGCTAATGCTCCGTGAGGGCTGGTCAAGGACTCAGAGATAGGGCTAGAGCAGATGGGCAAGAGACACATACACACACACAAACATACACACACACACACACACACACACACACACACACACACACACACATGCAGATACTTACACATAAACAAATACAAACTGCCTGTCCAAATTTTTTAAGCATTCCACCTGAAATAATGGTAAAAGGCATCTCTCTAGGGAAGAGCAGCTGGAGCCAAGTCACGCCTGAGTAAGTAAAAACTACAAGCTTGGAGAACGTCAGGTTCACAGGAGCATTCGGAAAGAGAAGACGTGGACGAGTCTGTTGATAGAAATTTCCAAAAAGGAAAGGGAAAACGAAAGTGGTTTGATGGAAATGGAAAGGAATGGAAATAGGTGTCAAAAGAGGAAAGCAAGGAAATGGAATGAGATTTGGAGGGGATGAGTGGGAATGAAATGCAATGGAATAAATTGAAGAACAGTGGAGAATGAATAGAACTTTAAAAAAATAATAATAATAAGTCCCAGTCATTTCATTCAGGCATCACAAACAAAGAAAAGAAAGGGAGGGGAAATTTAGAATAGAATAGCCTGAGATGGGAATGAAAAGGAATCGGATTGGACGGTTAAATGTTTATATCTCAACGCAACGACTGCCTGAAAAGAGCAGCAAAATGCAGGAACATGAACGCTAGCAATCGTAGGAAGAAGATAAACCATTATCGCATGCAGGAAGCGAGCGTGATATTGCATGTGGAACACGCATGTTGCCCTGTAGTGCTTTTAAAGAGGACCGTCTGTGTGAAATGCCACGACTCCTGACTCCACAGCACCAGGCTGGAGTGTTGTTTACCCCATGCAGAGACACACAATCAGATTCCATACGTTAGCCGTGTGGAGAAAAGAGCTAGAGAGGGAGAGAGAGAGAGAGAAAGAGAGAAAATGGCGAGAGTAGCCTGGTTCCTGCCTCCGCCGCATACATTATTCATACGCAGCGTGTAAGCCGTGCTGTCGTCTAAATCCGCAGGTGTTCCCCGCTCCGTAATCAGAGCAGGCCGGAAAGCAGCCATCGCTCAGCCTCCTGCGGATGCGACACGATCGCTTTTGTACAGAGGAAGTGGACGAGCAGATTTATTCTGGCGTGGGGAACACGGGTGTCACTGTTTATTCCGCAGTTGTCATGATCTCTAGTGTGGAAATTCTCTTCTCGGGCTGCTGATGAGCCCTGTACACACAAACGCGTGCACACACACACACACACACACACACACACACACACATTCTAATGATACGGCGGGAAAATGGAGTGAGGGGAAACGCAGCAGGGGGCGTCAGGCCGGGATTAAAAGACTTTTCCTGCTTGCCGATCTGATAGCATGCGGAAATCATACAGCACTGGGTCAGCCTACTACTTGGAACAGAATCCAACCAAAACTTGTAATATTAAAATATTACGTCGTACAATAAAAGTCATATGTTTTAACAAGGAAAGATCGTCATGATCATGACGATTATGACGTTCTTAACGACCATCCTTGACACGGGCCGATCTTCACGAGCCAGAGCAGGTCAGCGCCAAAGCTAAATCCGGCTTATGAGACGCTCCGGCTCATCTGATGAACACAATGCGGGCGTGGACGATGATTTAATGGCCTATGAGAGTCTTTTCAGAGGTGCGAGGAGCAGCTGGCCCGGGTTTCGGAGAGCTGAGGGACGGTTAACTGCGTGGAACGGCCCTCATTACAAGAGCACTCGTAACGCATGGGCCGTCGGAGCGGCGCGGCAGCTGGGACACGACCCGCGATCTCGTACTCACTGCTCACGGTGTGGCGAGATGACAGGAGGTACAAGGACGGCTAAAAACGAGACCGCGCTGAATATCTGTCAAGGGATAAAGGTCAAGGGAAAGTACAATAGGCAGCGGGTGTTTTTGCGATAGAACTGTTGCATATAAGTCTTGTGCTCTCTTACTTCACTCATTGTATCTTAGCACTTGAACTGTGGGAGGGAAGCGGAGTACCCGAAAGGAAGGAGTACCACCGAACACGGGAAGAACATGCAAACTCCACACACACAGAACCCTCGGCACTTACTTTATAGCAGCTAAAAATACTTTGTTCCATAACCATCCACAATATTTCTCTCTTAAAGTTAATAAGACAAAACACAACCAGTGTTGACACTGGAGACTCCTTCCTTAAATATATTCCTTAAATAAATGTCTCTTCACTGAAATAAACTCGATGATTAAGCACGAATTTAAACCAGTTTATGCGGCGCGTTCACTCGACAAATCCCTGTGAACGAGCTGTTGCTATAGAAACGACAGTGAGTTTTAAGGGAGCGCTATGAATCAGCATCTCCTGACCAATCAGAATTGGGAATCCAGCTTGCAAACTAATAGAAGTTGAAGACGTGAGTAAATGTCAGGGTATGTAAGTTTATCCAAAAACAAAAACTCTATTTGGAATTTAATGTTTAAATACATGATCTATAATAACCCCGATCAGCTGAAATAATTGCACTCCACATTGCAATTTATTAAATATCATAATATCAAAGGTTTTGGCTCGTACACAAAACACCAAGACATAATTGATTAATTTTTTTTTTTTTTTAAGGAAATAACATTTCTGTCCGTGAGCGTTGGCGGATACGTTTTTTTCTAACGGCGCCCGAACAGCAATCATTCATTTGTTTATTTGTCCACAACAAATATTCCAGCTGTGACGAGGGGGAAAAAAATCCTTTTATACGACCGAGCGAACTGGATCACCTCTACAGCTTCATAATAATTACGAAGCAAATCTCTTCTCTATATCAAACCAGGGGCTTGCATTAATTCTAATCAGTGAGTGTAGTGAGGCTTGACAGCAGGACCCGAGGGGGAAACAGAGTGTGTGCGCGCGCGTGTGTGTGTGTGCATGCTATCACACTCTGAAAGACTGAATTTTGCTCGTCAGGCTTAACTGGCTGCTCAGACACACTGACCTTTCCCCAGCCTCGATCGGACCAGGCAGCAAAATAAAACATACCCAGGCTTCCTCGTGGCCCAAAGATGTTTGCCGTTGAAGATTAGCTTTCGTTCAACACGGGAGCTACAGGTATAAAATAATCGTACAGCTTTCTTACAGTTTGGCATCAAGCCTGTGTGTAAAAATGGATAAAAATATAACGCAGAAACAAAAAGCACTTAAGGTAGAATCGCTTACTACTGAACTCACTCGCATCAGCAGCTGCGCCAGATAGGAGGCGTGGCCTACAGCTAGAAGGCGGGGTTATATGCTAAAGGACATTTGTATAATAAAAAAAAATTCTCCATAGTTTTCCTTTTTTTTTTTTTTTACTTATTGTTTTGTTTTACAGAACTGTTTTGGAGGTGAGTGTTGTGGATGTTTTCTCCATGATCAAATAAAATAAAAAGTATAACATTATAGAAAACTAGAATATAATATTAATACTTTTGTTTTGTGTTCCATTTTTAATTTCTTGTCTTTTTTCCTCTATCTGTTACAAGTGGCTTCAATAGTCCATTAAAATTTCATTGTATAGTATTATTTCTTTCTTTCTTTCTTGTTTTTTTTTGGGGGGGGGGTTGGGGGGATCATCAGAAAATGGGAGTGTAATTTTTTCTTTTTAGTCATTTTCTCCTTTAGTACTTTCTACAGCAGTGGTTCTCAAACTGGGGGTCGCGGAATAATTTCAAGGGGTCGCGAGAGGAATTAAAAAATTATGTCTTTTTTTGTGATTATAATACACACTTTTCAGTATTACAAGTAAATGCTATAAATAAATATTTTATGATTTTTTTTTTTATTGAAACAATGCAAATAAAATACAAAACACATTAACAATACCCTTTTTTGGACTGTAAATATTTTCTGATTTGTAAAGATATTACTGATTGAGTGTGAGTGTTTAAAAAAAATATATTTCGCGAGTCAAAGATATGACATCACTGTGCAGCGACTGGCTCACTCATTATTGCTTCAGCGCACAACTGCGTGTGAAAATCGAAACTGCCGAGATGGCTAAATTTGTTATTCGCAAATAGGGCTGAAACGATTCCTCGAGTAACTCAAGTAATTCGATTACAATAAATGATCGAGGCAAAATCTCCTGCCTCAAAGCTTCTTTTAATTAATTTTAAAAGCTTGTGTTATGTTTTTGCGCAATTATTTGTTTGGCGTGACGCAGCGCGCTTCCGGATGCAAGCCGCCAGTAAACACCGCCGAAGAAGAAGCGCTTACGTCACCCACAAAGCGGAAGGAGACGCAAACAGTTAGCTGTGTATTGATTTGAGGGAGCGTTCTGTTGCGGGCTGCAAAATGGAAGGGAGCGATAAAATTATATTATAATTTGTTTTAATGTGTGCCTTCGTTTTTTTGATACTTAGTCATTTGAAATACCTTCGTTTTTTTTTTAGTTTTTGCATCTGAGAAAAGGCTTTAAAATAAGAATGCTTGGCTGTAATGCATTTAATTAATCTCAGTCAGCTTGAAGCTAGTCCCTGTATTGTGAATAATGACAATATTTATTTTTGATCAAATGCTGTATGCATTTAAAAAATAAAAGTAGTTTTTTCTAAAAAGAAAACCAATTAATCCTTGTTTCTCTTATATATTTTACATTGCTGTTTGATTAAGCAAAAGTACATTTTAGCCGATTAATCGAATATTATATAATGGTAGAATACTCGATTACTAAAATATTCGATAGCCCTATTCGCAAATCTAAAAATGTTGAGAAAATTGTGGACAGTTTGCCTGAGTCATCGGAACCATGTACATCAACCAAGCATAAGAGCAAAACCCCGTAAGACCAAAGTAGGAAGCATCGGAAATATCAATGAAAGGTGAGCCAAACTTATTTTGATGTATAGTAAATCTAGTCAAAATACTGTGAACAGCTTGTTAAGTTTATTGCTTGTTTTTGATAGTGGGGGTTGCGAGATCTTGTCGATCTTCAACTAGGGGTCGCTGGCTTGAAAGTTTGAGAACCACTGTTCTACAGTACAAAATGTGACCCTAATTACATTAAATTTAACTTAAAGTGAATATAAATAATTGCATCAATGGATTTACTAATATTATTGTTGTTAAATAAACAGTGGAACCTTTGTAAAGGTTATAGATCAGACACAATGTTTAAAAAAATGTTGTAGTCTTCAGATGAAGGCAAGCTTTTTTTTTAAAGGTAAGGAAAATCAATAAATTATTTTATCTGTTTTAGTACAATCTTCAGTACATGTGTGTCTGTAAAGTAAAAGAAATAAAAACAAACAAACAGATACAATGTTGTTGTTTTTGTCACTTTTCATTCGTTTTTTTGAATTCTTTTGCATTTCTCTATGGAAGCTAAAAGTAAAGTGGCGTTCTCAGAACTGAGTGTGAGCGAGAGCTTGGACAGGAGCTCTATAATCACTAAAAGAGCGAATGCGGAGAACCTACCTCTGATTTGAGGTTCCAGTACTCGTCTGTCCCGTACTGGACTTCTCGCAGGGTGGTGAGGTAATCATAACTGATGACCGCCGTCTACAACATGAACAGTTTCAGTGTGTGTGTAGATTAGCAAAATACATGTTAAACATCTACACATCACTAATACAACAGAGACAGCAGACATCGCATAAAGACGCGAGCATGCTTCTCTTAACCCTTAATCGGATGAAGAACTTACCTCAAGAGAAAACATAGCACAATAAGACATTAATAAAACACTATATGTGTGTTTTTAAATATTGATTTGCAACATAAAAATTACAACATCATTGTAAGTTTAAAAAGTCTTGGAAAAAAGTTTTGTAATTATTTCTTTTTTCAATTTCCAAATATATGAATGAGTGCCCTAGAATACAGGGTTAAACAGTCCTGCCATATTTAACTCCTCTTCACGCATGAATAAGCCAAATGAGGTTGAATTCAAAAAGGCTTTCTATACACTATAGAGTACACACACTCACTACATCCAAGAACGCAGGAATTTAATGTATCATTTAATTGCTTATTGAAGTATTATGAGAGTTATGAGAAAGAGGATGAAATAACATTCAGACTGTAATTCATGAAGACACAATAAATTCTCTCTGACATCTTAATATATTCATACAACATCTGTAATGTTTAGAAAAGTACATAAATTCCAGTATTTGTGCATTTAATTATCTATTTACAATATTTTTCCTGATGTTGAGTGTTTAATAATAAAACTAGCATAAAACTGTTATATGCTGTTATATAGAATAATACTTTTTTCCTTATATAGTGCATAATTATAAAAGTATAAAAAGTGTATATTATTATATATAGCAGAGTTGCATAAAACTGTGAAATGAATCTATGTTTTAAATTTTATATAGTTATACATAATACATATGCTAATATATTATATACCAATATAATATATGCTAATATATATACTGTATATTATATATATTAATAATGCATCACTTTTAAACAACATTCTTCTTTTTTGAGGGAGAATTAGCACCTAATTTAAAAATAATTCTTTTAATGATTTTAACTTAAGCTATGCCATAAAATTACATATAACCTATTCGTTTCATGTTTCTTTTATAGCATATAATACGGTATGTCCTCATGACCCCATGGAAACAGAAAAATCATCCTGCTGATTCCTCAGACTCTTACTTTGCAGATCTTGTTTTAAACCAGGGAGCACCCGATACAATAGTATCACGATACCCATGTGCTGATTAGATTTGTATTGCAATTCTGTAAGCATCACGATTTTATGAATATCCAAAGTCAATATATATTTCCCTGGCTTTGTTACAATTCTAAACAAACTGAGCAAACAATTCACTGCCATGCTGCCCATCAGTGTTTCAACTGTTTAAAGACTTGGATTATTATGGAGCCCCTAAAGGGACATAGATGAGGGGGAAAAAATTTGTGAAAGGAAAAAAAGTTCGGTGGAGGGAGGGAGGTGTTGGGAGAATCTGGGGAAGGAAAAAAACCGGACATGGGAGGAAAATAAATCGAGACCATGCTTTTTTATTTTTCTTACCCATATCCTGTTAGCCTTTTTTTCCTCCCTAGGGGCTCAGTAGATTATAAAGGACCTGCAACATTTTACTCCATCAAATGCAAACAATGATAAATTTAATTTTATTTATTTATTTATTTTGTTCCTCCTGTAGATTGTCTCCAGGCCTCCAGAGGTCCTTTGAGTTCCCCTTAGCCTTGGTTCTTCCTTGTTAGGTTATTCAGATGACCTGTTTCTTCCCCCCCCATACCCCCCCCCAGGGTAATTAAGCTATTATTTTCCTCCTTGGCTTTTGAGTCCCTGCTCTGTGTGTCCTGTTGAATCTCCATTAGCGCTACAGAATTACCTTTTGTAAGTTCCTAAGTCTTTTTTGGCTCTTTTATGTCCAATTTTCCCCCCTCGTCTCTAATATTTAGTAGGGGTGGGAATGACCAGTCATCACCTGATGCAATATTACCACAATACCTAGATGGATTTGATTAGTATTGATTCTGTAAGTATCATGATTTCATTAAAAAACCTTCATCCAAGTTGTCATAACTTGAACATTTTATACTTTGGTTTCATAACTGAATTGAATAATTAAATAATTACGAAGAATTAAATGTAGCCCGTTCCTTATAACATTAGTTTTTTACAAACAAGTGCAGCATTTAAACAATAAACTAACTTCAAATACAAGAGTTTAATATTTTAACTTTTTTGTTTGTTTGTTTTCTAAACCCGACTTACATTTGTATCTCTTTATATATCGGAGTAGTTGACGGTTAAGAGCCTTGCTCAAGGATCCAATAGTGACAATTTGGTGGTGGTTGGGTTTGAACCTGGGACCTTCTCATCACTAGCCCAACACCTTCACCTCTGATCGATCCCTACCACAAGTGATGCCAATGTATTAATAGTTTTGAGCACCACCCGTAGGATTATAAAGAGTAGGTTTTGGGACTAATTCCCTCACAGGTTTGTAGGAAAAGTCTGATAGAAGCCATAAAAACGTGTTTCTGTTGCACCACTCGGAAGCTCAGCAAAGAATCAGTTATATTTACAATCTGCACATCACCATTCATGGCCGATGAAGCTAAAAATCAGCTACCTTTTATTATAAATATATAATTACAATTTAGTTTTTTTGGATTTTGGACTCAGTGTGGTGATACATGAATCGCAATACAAAAGAATCATAACTGAATAGATTTTTCCCCCAGTGGTAATACTTGGCATTAGTTATTTTACCGTAGCAGCCGCTCGGCTAAATCTGATGATGCTGAGGTCGTTAAGGTCAACTTTCTGAGAGTACAGGTAGAATCCAGACGAGGCGATGAGCGCAGTCGCGGCAGACGAGACTTTCAGCAGTCGCACAGCCATGTGAAGGAGTTACTGCAACAACCAACAAAAATGATAATAATTAACAATAACTGACCATTCTGTAAAACAAATATCTTAGACTCAGAGCATATTTTTGGAATATTAAAAAAAAATTTTTTTGCAAATTGCAAATAACAAATTAGTTTATAATCATTGTGTTTTGCAAAGTTTATATTATACCACAGTTGTACTGAAATGTGGAACCTGACTCTCTGAATGTGTGGAGTAATTTTCTTGACACATACTGGCTTTCTGTTCTTGACCTACAGACACACACACACACACACACACACACACCTGTGACCACATTACATTTGTTAAAAATTAATTCCCTGATTAATCGAGCCTTTCCAGTAAGAACACCAGTTAGACCAGTTGAATACTAACACTGTACTGTTTAAGAATGACTCAAATTTTCCTACCATGCTGTTGATTAGAAGCTAAAGTGTACATCAACAATCAACATTATGTAACGGAAGAACTGTTTACTGCAGATATTATGAATAATATATTAAAGTGTTTATTATGCTCAATTCTCTGATACTGATTTATAAAAAGAAATCGATGTCACTGTAGACATGTTGCAGTCTGATACATAGCTTAGCTATGATTACCCATTTTCACTGTGGTGGACACTGCATACTTTTACAGTCTGAGAGGGACACCAGTGACACGCTCAGAGTATGACATGATGATGATGATGATGCTTACTGTTACATTTGGTTCAGGTTCTGTTTTTTATATATTTATAGACAAAGTGGGACCTCGCATATTTTCACAAATTTCGAAAGGTTTGTACTGCGAAATACATTTTCCCATAGGAAATAATGTAAATGCAGATAATCCTTTTCAGCCACCCAAAAATATTACCAAAATTATTCATTTCCAACACTATAATCATTTTTTGCATATAAAAACAATCAAACATTTAAAAAAGACATGCAAATGAAGTAAAATATTAAATAAATAGACAGTCAACCTCACTTAACCTTAATTTAATGATTCCTCTTGGCACTGGCTGCTTTAAAAACCAAACTGAAAGTGGCTCCCTTTTCTTCCTTGCTAACATTGAGACCCAAGGTGCTATGTCTTCACTAAAACAAAATAAAAATAAATAAATAAAAGGTTTTTTTTTTAAATGTAAGCCTACTTTGCTTGGTTTTCCACTGGCGCAAAAAAAACAGTTTTGAACGGCTCCCAGGCGTACATGCAACTTAGTTCAGTTGGGTTCGATTCTTTCATATTTTCGTATGCGAAAATGCTTCGTACTGTATGCCGACTGTATGCCGGGTCAAATTTCGAGGTACCACTGTAAATAAAAGACATTGTAAATATTTGTTTTAAAGTTTCAAAAAGATATTAATAGTCTATAACTGTGAAATGTGCTGAAATGTTTTTTCAGAAGGAAGGAGGCTCCAGTGCAAGGTTCCAGACAACAGTCCACAGCATGTCGTTTAGAATTTTACTCTTTCTGGTTTCTCGTTAACATTCAATCTGTGTTTCTTGTCTTTTTGTCTAGGAATGAAAATGACCATTTATAACGCTGCTATAATGCAAAAACAAAAACAAACTCCTTCTTTTTGACGTTACTCAACATATTAAGGTTATTTAATACATGCTACATTATCTGGAATCACTGTAATACCTGAGAAAGAATTAAAAGCAACTTCTGGAAGTAATGCTATTGGGAAATCATCACGCAGTAAGCATGCACTTCACCCGAGTGTGAACAGCACCGTGGACCAGAGCTCACAGCACGGCGTTATGCAAGCAGCTTCATAAGATAAAAGACGGTCGTACCACAAACTCGTCAGCCACAGACGCCGCCGCGGGACAGTCTGATTCTATGAGTGTAAATTGTGATTTTTATGTCACCGGAAATCCTTTTACTCGTTGGTTATACACCTTTATCTGGTCTGCACGCGCTGTCATTCACTCACCGGTGTGTTATTGTGTCCTTCCGCATTCGTCACGCGCAAGGCATCATGGGAGTTGAAGTGTGTTCGGTCCCTGCTAGCATAGGTCGCTAATACCGAAATACGTTAGAGTTTTACCTCAGCCGTGAATGCGTCACACTGTAACCGCAATAACCAAAAAGACACAATAAAATATATTAAAGTTTGGCACTATAGAAAACATATTATTACATACATATTACTGATAACTTACAGTTCTGTAAAAAGTATTTGTCCCCTTCCTGAATTTTTTTATTTATTTATTTTTGCATATTTGTTCCACTTAGATCATCAAACTAAGTTTAATATTACACAAAGATATCCCAAGTAAATGCAAAATGCAGTTTTTAAATGATTTAAATTATTTCATTCATGAAGGGAAAAAGAAATCCAAACCTCCTGGGCGCAATGTGAAAAAATAAGTCACTTTGGATAAGAATGTCTGCCAAATGCCTCAATGTAAATGTAATTGTAAAAGTAATTGCCCCTAAGCCTAATAACTGGTTGTGCCACGCTTGGCGGCAACAACTGCAATCAAGCATTTGCGGTAACTGCCAAAGAGTCTTTCACATCGCTGTGAAAGGAAGGAATTTTGGCCCGCTCTTCTTTGCAGAATTGTTTTCATTCAGCCACACCGGAAGGTTTTGGAGCATAAATGGCCTGTTTCAGGATCTCAGTCGGATTTACAGCGGTACCTCAGAGTACGAATTTAATCTGTTCTGGTGGCGAGCTTGGCTTTCCACCGACGCAAACAGGTTTTGAACGGCTTCCAGACATACATGCAAGTTCTGTTCGGTAGCTCATATGTCGAAAATGCTTCTTATGCCGAGGTAAATTTCTTACAAAATTTCAGTTCTTAAAATTCGTGAGGAGGGACGTTCCTATGCCTAAGTCCAGACTTTGACAAGGCCATTTTAAAGCCTTTATTTATTTTCTTTTTTTTTTAAGATGGACTTGCTGGTGTGTTTCGATTTATAATCCCGTTAATAACGCAAGTGCACTTAAGCTTGAAGTCATAAACTGATTGGTGGACATACTTCTTTAGGATTTTCTGATGAATTCATATTTCCATCAATTATGGCAAGTTGCCCAGGTCCTGAAGCTGCAAAGCAGCCCCAGACTATCACACTACCACCACCATGTTGTTAGTTATGCCAGACACACCTTTCAAAACATTACAGTTTTGTTAGTCCACAGGAGATTGAGATGTGTCTTTGTGTTCTTCTTGAACTCTCCAATGGATGCAATTTTTACCCCAGTCTCTTTCTTATTGTTGAATCAAGAACACTAACCTCAACTGAGGCAAGTGAAACCTGCAGTTTTTAGATGTTGTTCTGGGTTATTTTATGAGCTCCTGCATGATTTTCCATTGTGCTCTTGGAATAATTTTGGTAGCTTAGCCACCCCTGTTCCAAGATTTCTCAGTTGCAGTTTGACTTGCGGTGAGATGTGGTGTGTGCCAACGTGATCCATAGCGAGTAACTCTCCGATGTTCTGTGATGTTCTGCAAGGTCCGCGAGCACTGAACAAAATTACTTTTATTTAATTAATTTAAACAAAAAAATTAAACATGTTTAATTTTTCGCGTGGAAAGATGAAAACGTAATTAAATCACCAAAACTCGTGGTGAATCATGATGAACCATACTTACGGCCACCACACAAAACCGTGTAGGTGAGATGGTGGTATTAGAAATAGCTTTGTAACCCTATTCAGACTGATACGTCAGTTACTTATTTTCTCATCTGTTCTTGAAGTACTTTTAGATTGTGTTGCTTTTTAGATATTTTAGCATGCTGCACTTTATCAGACAGCTTGTATTTAAGTGCTTTCTTTATTCAACAGATCTGGCAGTAATCAGGCCTGGGTGTGGCAAAATAAATTTTCCTCAAATCAACAATTACACACATCCTTTCACATGTTTATGAGGAGCATTCAACATACAATATCATGTAAAATGAGGATCTGTGTACTGTGCACCATAGTATCTTTGGTACAAATGTTGTTATACATGTTTATCATGACTACAATATTATGTAGAAACCATAATATTGTAGTCATGATAAAACTATTCACTATTTATAGCACTAAACTTAAAAAAAATAATTAATAAATACCATTGCAGAAGAACATTTGCATCCTGTAAAGAAAGCAACATATCACATGAGAGATCAGTGTTCAGATGGAAAGAAAAAACTAATTTCGTATTCGTATTCTCAAGCTGTTTTACTTACAGTGCAGTGCAAACGTATTCCAAAAAAAAAGCCATAACTAAAGATACATTTAAAAACATGTCTACATAAAAGAAACCTCTATAAAGAGCACTAAAGAGTAATAAAATAAACAGTCAGTATTTAGTGTGAAACCAATTTGCTTTAAAATAATAGATTCGGATATGTGCAGTTTTATGAGTAAACGAGCTGGTAGGTTTTACTGGGCATGCTGGAGAATATGCTGCTCAGCCAGAGCCTCTTGATCCAATCTTAATGCAAAATCCAGGACCCTACATGAGGTTACTTTGTTGATTGTTTCCATCTGAACACTGGTCTGTAATGTAATATGTTGCTTTCTTTACAGGCATGCAAATATTATTTTGTAATGTTAAATATTACTTTTTAAGGTATGTGTGGAATGCAAATATGATAAACATACAGTCTTATGCAAAAGTTTAGGCACCCCTTGATTAACAGATTTTAACTAACTGGATCTAAAAAATATGATCATATAACCCCAATATTATCATCCCTGCACTGGCCACCTRTTCAGTTTAGAATTAATTACAAAATAGCATTACTTACGTACAAGACGCTAAATGGTTTAGCTCCCACATATCTAGCCGGTCTTCTGATACGTTTCAATCCACCACGTTCTTTAAGATCACTAAACTCCGGACTTCTGGTAGTTCCCAGAATATCAAAATCTACAAAAGGAGGTAGGGCATTTTTATATTTAGCTCCTAAGCTTTGGAATAGCCTTCCTGACAGTGTTCGGGGCTTAGACACAGTTTCCCAGTTAAAAAGTAGACTCAAGACGCATCTCTTTAATCTGGTATACACATAATTCATCCCATTACCTCATACTACAGTACATCTATCCTGAATGGCAACTACGCTAATTCTTTCTCTTCTCTTTATTTTTCTACCTGTCCCGAGGCATCTGGTGATTATGTCAACTTCAGTAGACAGAGGCCAATCTTGCGAGGACCCTGAGGCACCCAGAGAAGGGCCAGCTCCAGCTGGATTCTGCTTCCTGATGGTTTGGATCTACACTTGCTGCTCCTGAGCTTCCAGTGATCCAGACCCCCATCTGCCCTCTGCACCTGCTGACTCATCCCTGTGCTGAACTGGACTTCATGTTAATTAAAATAACTTCTGTTATATTGAACTTTCAGCTGCCTAACACACATGATGTTATATAGTTTATGTTATCCATTATCACCCAAATGAGGATGGGTTCCCTGTTGAGTCTGGCTCCTCTCAAGGTTTCTTCCTATTGCCATCTCAGGGAGTTTTTCCTTGCCACTGTCGCCGTCACCCTTGGCTTGCTTATCAGAGACAATCACATTATCTAGACACATTTTTCTTTTCACTTTTGTGAAGCTGCTTTGAGACAATGATCATTGGTAAATCCAGAATTTGCTGGTATTTAGTGGAATCCATTCTTCCCTCCACTCTGAAAATGAAAGTTATTGATGTTTTCTATGCAACACAACCCCAAAGCATGATAGATCCACCCCCCCACAACCCCTGTCCCCCATGCTTAATAGTTGGCAAGGTGTTCTTTTCATGAAATGCTGCTCTTTTTTTTTCCAAACATGCCTTTGCTGATTGTGGCCAAAGAGTTCTATTTTAAATTCTATTCAGTCCACAGCACTTGTTTCCAAAACACATCAGCCTTCTGTAAATGTTCTGTTGCATACTTCTGACCTTGGATTTTATGATGGGAATGCAGGTAAGGTTTACTTTTGCTGACTCTTCCATGAAGATCTTGTCTGTGCAAGCATCACTCTGCACAGTGGAATGGTGCACCACCACTCCTGAGTCTGCTAAACCTTCCTGCAGGTTTTTTGTAGTCAAATGGGAGTTTTGATTTGTCTTTCTGACCAGCATACGAGCAGTTCTCTCCAAGAGTTTTCTTGGTCTTCCAGATCTCATCTTGACCTCCACAGTTCCCATGAACTGCCATCTCTAAATTACATTTCTCACTGTGGAGACTGCAAGCTGACAAAGCTTTGCTATCTTCTTGTAGCCTTCTCCTGCATTGTGGGCATCAATAACTTTCATATTCAAAGTCTTACACAACTGCTTAGGAACCGATCGTTGTTGAGTGTCCATGAGAGTGTGCACAAGGTTTGAAGCGTCAAAGTATTCGTAAAGCTTTAAAATGGGCATTTACTAATGACAGCTTTTGCCATGCATCAGATCTAATGAGCTGATTAAGGTCTGAAACCTTGTGAAAAGAATTTGAGACTCAGGAACTATTAGAGTGCCCAAACTTTTGCATCCATAATAGTGTCATAATAATGTTTTGTTCAATTTATGGCATAAGGAGTAACTATGCATCAATGTTTGGCTGAAAATATTGTGCATTTTTCCATTTCCAAGGGAGTCTGTTATCAAGGGGTGCCTAAACTTTTGCATAAGTCTGTACATAAAATTTGTTCTACAGTTGAATATTAATATTCATCTTATTATATGAATATTATATTAATATTAATCTATATTGTGCAGAAGACTTTCACAGAACTTAATAAGACAAATAATAAAATTGAGGGTTTCTAAAAAAAGTCCTTTCCTAGCATCAAGCTATGGCAGCATGTAACGCTCATTTTTGTTTCCGTATACAGCCACATGTACACATTCTGGGTCAACAGCACATTTATTGTAAAGTTGCAAAGTCACCTTTCCACAAAGACAATGTAAATTTCACAGACATAAGTTACAGATTTGTAAGACGAGACAAAAAAAATATCTTCACATTAGAGTCAACATTCTTGTTCAGCTTTCATCTGCTTCTTTATTTGTCTTTTTCCCCAAAAATGGTCGTCTGTTTTTTTGTACTTGGAGCTGCATTGGAAGAAAATAAAATCAATACATATACAGAAATAACAATCTGTACAAGCTGTTTATTTTGGTGATAAATCACTCATGAGCTCTTACACAAGAAATGTGGTGCATAAAGGGATTTCTTGTAAGTTAATTCGTAAGAGTTGGTGTGTCAAGTTTAAAATCACCCTTTTATATACAAACCAGCATTATACTAATTAATATACAAGGTGCGTTTAAGGACTTTTAAAGACATAAAAATTACTGACATTTACTGAAGACTTATTGAATGCTTAATGACCAAGGGTTTTTTTTTTTTTTCTTGTGCAGGACAATGCACAAACTCATACTGCTCATCGCCCCACTTGCATGTTATACAAGCTGGCCTGGGAAGTGATTGCCACATACCCTGTACAGTCCTGACCTCGCTCCAAGCCATTTCCCCATGTTTGGAAAAGCCAAGCAGGCAGTCGATCGTGGTTCTGGCATACTGAGAAAACTTTCTACCTTGATGGTATCTAAGCGCCAATAAAACTAGTGTAGCCGGGGATTATACAGAGAAATAAAGAGAGGTTTTGCACAATCAAACACAGTCCCGGTTTGACTTAAACACCTCTCATATGTTGTGCTACATCAATGCCTTGATGAAATGCAAATATTTTCTGTAAAATAATGTTCATTTGTGCTGTTTAATAATGTAATTCCATACAATTAAATGGGAACAGTTTATAGTACAAGAGAGTTAACTCGCACATGGACAAAACATGCTGCTGGCACACAGCACTTCATTCCATACCTCATGTTCCACTCTGTTAATGTCATACCCACATTGTATTGTCCATTGTACGTTCTGCACCCTTACATTCTGCAGTCTGATTGTACATTTAATTCATACATTTTATTTTTCTTATACAACTTTTGTAAGTTGTATATTGAAAGTTTGTACACTCACCCCATATTTTTAAATCTACATTGGTCTCAGTGCAATTTTTCTCTATTGCAGTTAAAGCCTTCTATCTCTATGTCTTTCGTACGTTTCTTTTTAGGTCATAAACGGTCGTATAATCATTTTACAGCCTATCATATGTATAGTCATGTATGTGACAAACAACATTTAAACTTAGTTATTCCTGAGACTACAGTACATACCCTGCTTCCCTCCATAATGTGAGGCTCTTTCTGAAGTGCGTTCTGCAGTCCTTCCTCTGACGAATAGCCGACCCAGCAAAAGCCCCTATGAAAGCCTGTCTCTTTGTCCTGGTAATAAAAGCAGTCCATGACAATGTCACATATGCAATCATTATATAATATAATAAAAAATATATAGAATATATATATATATATATATATATAAATATATATTTTTTTGTTTGTTTGTTTTTTTTGTTTTTGTTTTTTTGTTAATAACTGAAAATATGACCATATACTTACAAAAACCAGGAGGCATTTCTTCACTTGGCCGAACTGCCCAAAATAGTCTTTTATCTCCTCTGAAAGAAAGAAAGACAAAAATATAAATAAATCAAAGCTCTATAGGCAAGTTACATATGTAACAAAAATCAAGGAGGATCTAAAAACCCACAAATCCCGCCCCTTTATCGCTATTGGAGAATTGCCTTCTGCTAGCCAATCAGCACACAGCTCGTGTTTAGCAGGCACATGGCCTGTTCATTGAGTCGATTCTGACTCAGATTCAAAGCTTTGGGAGTGGAATTCACGCATTACGCTTGAATTTTCCCAGCAATTAAAAAAAGTGAAACACACAATGAGCTCTTGAAACGCAAAGCACATACATCTTACAAACTAAAATCAACTTAGTTCGCCGCACTGAATCGAATTCAAATCTTCAGAGTCGACTCTCAGATCTACAGAATCGACTCACGCGAAATATTTGTATGCCTGTACATTCGATTTTATGCATTTATATTCTAAATATACGCACTGACTTGTTTCGAAGTCAATTGGGTATACAACTAATGTAGGGTGCTTTGAAATATAAATTCGCTTTCCTCCAAATACAGCAATTAAACCAGTTGGTTGTATATTTAGCCATAATAAAACAGTATAAATCATATACAAGTCGAATAAAGCACAATCTCACAGCAGTATGTGTGTTAACCACTTACTTGTTGCGACAGTCCAGGGGATTTTGGAGACAAACAGCTCGAACACCTTCTTGCTGGAAGCCGCCATGTTTCGTCCTTGTGGAGGGGAAAAGGTGTTTGCCGGTGCCCGGGACCACGTGACATACTTGCTTTAAAAATAACTTTTTTTTAAAACCAACGTTTAGTAGATAACTCTAAATCAAAATTGAAACCAATATAAAATCACATTATATAAATTTAAAAATTAGTTATATTTATATTTTGCGATTATTTACTTTTTTCCGTTTTGACGTCATGAGATGAAAGTTCATAGGTCAAATGATGTCAGCCAAGATGGCGGCTTCCATGGTGGAGCAAGGGGAGGATGCTTTTAGAAAGCTTTTTAAGTTTTACAAACGGAGAAATCCGCCTCCGGATTTTTGTGAAGTTATTGACTTTTCGAAGAAAGTCGGAAACGACATGGTGAGTCGTTGATTACGTCGTTGAAGAGTCATTAGCATGGTGTACGTGCATCGCGCATGCGCAACCCCAGCGTCGGCTTGTTTTCATTATGTAGTGAGGTTCAGGGAAGAAAGTGAAGTTTCTCAGCACTTACACACCATCATTTATTATACATATTATACATTATACATACGTTCATTAAAGATTATTTAATGTGTTTTAGTGGTCTGTAATGGTAGTCTGGTTATGGAATAGTCTAACATGGACATTGTGTGTGTTTTGTTATTTGTGAAATAAAACAGTCATGATGTGAGGAGCCAAAGTTGTTAATCTTTCGATAGGATCACATTGTGCGTTTGATTCAATGTGAGCAATGAGACTGTCATTACACCACTTCACTTATTAAAGAACAAAGCCTGATCTCTTACAAATTTATAATTACGTTTAATGTTATGAAACGTCCATGAAACAAGTCGCTTCTTATTCGAAGTTGAGATTTAGCAGCTGTGGATATGAGGTGATATCAACAGGTTTCAAGACTAGTTTTGTAATATGCTCACAGATGGCAGCACCAGGCTGCACTTACAGTCACAGTGAGCACCGACCATCATAAGTCTGTGTGCCAAAAGACATCGTCCTGTGTACATCGGGAGCTGTGCGTCTGGTGCTATTCTGACCACAGCAAGTTAGAAGAAAGACCGAGCGTGATATTCTGCCACAGAGATGTTTGACGTGATTCGGCAAGTTTGTGTCAAGCTTGCAATGAGCGTTCAAGGTGTTCTGAGTGGCACGCACGCTTTGAGAGTGGAAGAACATCACCGCAAGACGACGAGAGATCAAGAAGACCTTCAACAAGCTCAACCCCAGAAAATGTCGAACCATTCTGCAACTTGTGTATAATGATCTTCGGAGATCAAGCCACAACACTGCTGCCATTATCAGTGTGTCATACAGAACCATCCAGGTCATCCTCACATGTAATTTGAACACACTTGCCTGCCCCACTTACTTGCAAATGAAGCGTTCAGTCAACTCGCTGCCGCTCCTCCTGCATGCCACACTTGTGACATGCTGAAGTATAAATTAAAGGCTGATAATCACTTGTGACTACCTGTGCAAACACTAGTCAGCCACAGCCCACTGCGCAAACACTGCCCACCGTCCATACAGAATTTCTGATTTTTTGAGATAGATATAATGCATATTTATATCATTTTTAATTGAATGTTTTACTGCAGTTCATCTTCCAGTATGCAAGATAAACCCAAGTTCCTCTTTGCTCATGCAGGTTTACGCAGCCGAATTAAACCATGGCAGTGTTAGCGATGAAGCGGCTTTCAGAGCAGGACTTCAGCCTGTTAAAGACTGGAGAGCGTTTGGTCTTCAGGGATATCCAGGTAATGAGCTTCCTAATCTTTAAACATCACATGTTTCATGTCTTGTGACAGTGAAGATTCTGTGCTGGAAGTGTTTACGAGCAAATCATACACAATGAGACCTGCTTGGAAGAAAGAATGGACATCACAATTCAATGTTATTGAAATTGTTTTTTTTTTACTTCCAGTTGCTCCTAATAATAATAGTAATCATCATCATCATTCAAACACACCTATAACAATTTCTTTATTCCCTTGCCCCCAGGGTTTATATTCATCTCCAATCCCTTCCTGCCTGGCTCACAGCACCACTGGGTCAAGCAGTGTCTGAAAACCTACACACAGAAACCTAACGTGTGTAACCTGGACATGCACATGTCACCTGCCGAGACCGAGAACATCTGGGAGAAAAGTGTTGGCAGCATCCGGTAAATGCACTGAGAAATAAAAGGAGTCTGCTTGGTAGTCGCTTTTATCACATTTGGAAAGACAGGAATGTTTCTACCTTGTCTAAATATAAAATCTATTTAAGATCTGTAGAATATATTTAAAATCTGTGTTATATCTAAATATAAATCTCAGTAGGGTCACAAATTTTTCCAAATTTTTGTTAACTGATACTTGAACATTGTTGACAATCAATAATTAATTAATCAGCACTTATTAATAATAACAAAAGGTATTTTTTATAGCTGCATGTTTTATAGCTCAATAAAATAAGCATGCGACCAAAAACTCACACACTCTCATAAAATAACAACAAACAGCCTAATAATACCATTACTATTTATGCACACACATACCTTTCCTAAAAGTAACCAGCTAAATATGGTAAGCGAAACGCCCAATCTGCTCGCTCAACTTTGTGCAGCCTGACAAGATCAGTTCCAGACTTTATAATGTTCCTTAAAAATCCTCTTGCTTTCAAACTTTGAACTACAACTGCGCCCTCTAATGGTGGGTAAATGAATCGATACTTGAGCAACGGGGAATTATTATACAAAACAAACATTATCAGTTAATAAATGCATTTTTAAATTAATCAGTTATGGATTAATTATTAGCATCCCTAGTAAAATATGTTAAAAAGTGTTGAATTCACCCTGAATATTATTCTAAAAGTGTTTTCTCAGCTGTCATTAAATAATTCGCTTAATGATCGGAGGGTTATGAGTTTAAATCTCAGTTCAAAATCCCTGTGAGGGTATATGTCACTGAGGATATGCATATCACCACCTTACGGACTGTACACTCCTGTGTGTGTGTGTGTTTATGATACAGTACATATCCTTGCAAAATTGTTTCACCCTCTCTCTCAGGACGTATTAACGTAACTCTTACTCTGTGCAGGAAGAAAGGGCAGCGAGAGCCGAGGACTCTGCTGGAGAAACTCCGCTGGGTGACTCTGGGGTACCATTACAACTGGGACACTAAGGTACTGTACTCATGAATACAGTTCCTCAACCTCAACAACATCACTCGAGCTCATAACTGAGCTTCAAAGCGGGTTGTGGGCGGGGCTGGGATTTTTTGTAATATTGCTCATGCAGTTTTTATCATGCAGTGTTTGATATTTTCCAGCAATTATAAAAGAGTAGTAAACTTATTTCAGCTACTTGAGCAGACAGGTACTAAAGTTGCCGTAAACGAGTCGCCGCAGCATCACACTTTCACGTTTTAAATCATAAAGGGTGTATACGTCATTGTGCTTTGAAGTCGTGATCTCCTGATGATATAGTAATCTTTCTTTCTGTAGGAACTCACCGTCTGATTTATTTCCTATCTAACCTGTATGCTTCCAGGTCGAGCCGCACTCGGGAGCGCCACGCAGACCAACAGATAAAGTGAACGCATGTGTGATTTATTATCCCGAGGGAAACCGTGGCCCTTTTTTCGAAGCCGGCTTCCGTTAGAGACAAGAGGTGCACTCTGTCCTAAATCTGATTAGCATTGTTTCCTCCTTCCAGGACGTTCCGCGCGGAGTCGTAGAGACCCGCTGCCTGGTCTGTCTCGTTTATATGCTAATTACATTTAGGCTTCTGTCCTATTAAATCAATCAGGAGTTGCACTCAGCTTTCATTAACCCTGATCTGGGTTTAATACTGCCAAATCTCTGGCAACAACCTGCGAATTTTAAGCAGCACCTCTGTTTCGTCTCGGTTTCCTTTCCAGTGAGAGGCGGAGGCTTGCGCTAAAGAGCGGCGCTAAAGAGCAGATACACTACCTGCGGTTTCAGAACCTGAAATCTGTGTTGTTTGGATAACAGGCATATGTTGTAAAGTACAAAGTTATAATCGCTTCCAGTTCTGAAAGCAGTACTTGTTGTTTTGTGTGTGTGTGTGTGTGTGTGTGTGTGTGTGTGTGTGTGTGTGTGTGTGTGTGTGTAGATCTATTCCCCTGATCACTTCACTCCTTTCCCTGAGGATCTCCACTGTCTTTCCCACAAAATAGCAGCAGCTTGCGGTTTTCCAGGCTTTAACGCAGAGGCCGGAATTCTGAACTACTATCGCTCCGATTCCTCTCTCGGCATCCACGTGGACGAATCCGAGCTCGATCATACTCAGCCGCTTCTGTCTTTCAGGTGAGGAGTTTGACTTCTTAACTTTATGTAATGTATATACACTCGTATTGCAGTTAAACACATCGAGTGCTTTATGCTTTACTTTCAGTTTCGGGCAGACGTCTGTCTTCTTGTTGGGCGGGACTAGACGGCAGGACCCGCCCACCGCTATGTTCATGCGCAGCGGTGACGTCATGGTGATGTCGGGCTCCAGTCGCCTCCTGTACCACGCTGTCCCCTGCATTGTCCCCGCCCCTGCTGGCCACCCCCTGCCCTCCTGCCTGGACCAACGCGTGGACGAGAACGAGAGGAACGACAGCATCATTCAGACTGTGTGTGAAAAGGACTGGGATGTGTGTTGCACTTATCTAAAGACTTCACGCATAAACATGACAGTCAGACAGGTCCTAGCTCCAGGGCAGACCTTCCCCGTCACACACTCGGACCCTGTTCCAGCGACAGAACACTCCGGACGTGGGTATGGCGAGGAAGAGGAGGAAACTCGAATGGCTAAGAAGATGAAAAATGATTCATGACCTTGATTTTCAGATTTTATTTCGGGGTATTTATGTGATCAAAATTTTGTGTTTAAAAGCTGTACATACAGTATGTGAATAAAATATATTACAATCGTTCCAGTGTGTAGAGAATAATCTCAACTAAGATGAATGCTTAAGCTGGTTATTTGACTTTGAGGTGGACGACATGCCAAAAATATTACTTTGTGATCACGTATTTATAAAAAGCATATGTAACCAAGTGAAGCTCTATCTTTTTTAATACTCAAATAGTTTCCCAGTTTTCTCAGTCAGGCTGCCTTTTTCATGTTTGAAACCCTGGCCTGGCCTGGCCTGGCCTGGCCTGTGAGCTAGACCTTCTCGTCCAACATCAGTGTCTGACATCAAAAATGTGCTCCTGAAGGAACGGTCAAAAGGTCCCATAAACGCACACACCTAAACCTTGTGGAAAGCCTTCATGGAAGAGTCAAAGCTGTTATAGCTGCAAAGGTGGAGGGGCCAACATCATATTAAACATGATGTTGAAATGATTCATATGCATATGAAGGCAGGTGAGCGAATACTTTTGGCAGTAAAGTGTATATATACAGTATATACTGCATGAAGAGGGTAAATATTGTTTTTCCATATATAGACACTAAAATCCTGTGACTGTAGCGAGATTTGCGAGGCGTCTTGTGAATAATTCAGCTTTGTGTATATTATTAGAAAGCAATAATTAAAGGAAATGCAGGAGGTCCATAAACAATCTTGGATTTTTATTTATTTCTATATATAAAGCAAGGCAGACATTTGACTAAGGCTATCAACAGAAGGTCTCCTGGATGAAGTTTCCAAGAAACTCTTTCATCTAAAGGTCACCTTGAGAAACCTCTTCTCACATCGCTCAGCCCATCGCTCACTGGAACCTCCATCTTGAAGCATCAGAGAGACCTTTGAAAATTACACAGTCACCATGATGTATGTAGTTGTATAATATTTCGTGCTTTTTTTTTTACTGCAGCGTTTTATCAGTTCTTCCTTTTCCCTGCTTCTGCTCTGTTACTTCATTACTGTGTAATTATGCATCCTTAGCAGCAATGAGGAGGAATGCATGCAACGGTATAACATGTAACATCAGTGTAACAGATGTTCCATTTTTTACAAAAATTGTAAAAAAAAAATTTTTAATCTTACATTGTATACTGATCTAGATCCAGCTAAAGCCAGTGTTGGGAATGGCTTCACCTGTTATAATGTCCGAGGTCTTTGTGATGGATCTTAAACACGATGACCTATGTGACCTCACATTGCTGTGAGCATCATTCTGTCAGGACGGCACGGTCTTGAGGTCATGAAAAAAAACAAAAAACGCCGAGGTGACGAGGTGAGCCGAGCGTTCGGCACCAGCTGCTGTTGTTATGGTGATGAGTGATTTCAGCAGGCAGCGCCGCCAGCTTCCCACTGGGTTGATTACAGGCCATTATGTTATTTGCACCGACAATGTTTTTAATTGGCTTGCCCCTGTTGCCATGGCAGCGCCAACATCGGGGCACTGTGTCCTTTGGGCCGGCTCGAGGACGGTCGTTTACCTCGGATGCTAGGACAGGGAACAGTAATAACAAATCTAGAGTAATGACAAAATGTTGCCTGTGATGTTATGCATTAACAAAATGTGGCAGGCTGATACGGATAAAATGATGCAGAAAATAAATATTAAGCTGTGATGTCTTTTTTAATTCTTCAAATGAATAATTGTAAGGACTAATAGTAAAGAAAACAGGAAATGATGAACTGAATAAGATTAAAGCTAATAAGGAATTGAGTAAAGCATGGAATGCAATTGAAATTGGTTCTGTATTTAACAGAAATTAAAATATGGTTTTGTTTAACTGAACTTGTTAATTGGTGGAACAGCTAACATTCTTTGCTTCATATTGGACACAAAGCATGTTCTCATGAAGCCTTTACACTGGTTAGGGCATCATCACCAGGTTGCCTCTCTGACTTATCACATCTTTATCCAGTTTTGATCCTTATCGATATGCTTTAGATTTTATAAATAATGTCAACCTATAGAATTACTTTTGCATTTACAAGTACATTGACTTTATACTGTATACCTAGCTCAATAAGGCACCATGTTCCACAATTAAATACGTTTCAATACGGTTGTAACATGTGGGAAAGTTTTTTAAAAAAAGCGGGGGGCGGGGATACTTATGACACCAAAATGCAAACTTTCAGTCAGAATTTAAAAAGGAAAAAAGAAAACAGCAGCAGCGACTGAAAAGCGCTTTTGTTAAGATTTTACAGAAGCCCTGCTTGTGTTGTGAGGACACTGCTATTGTTTCTCATTGCTTCTCTCGCGCGCTCTCTCTTTCTCTCTCTCTTGCGCGCGCTCTCTCTCGCGCTCTCTCTCTCTCTCTTGCGCGCGCGCTCTCTCTCTCGCTCTCTCTCTCTCTCTCTCTCTCTTGCGCGCGCGCTCTCTCTCTCGCTCTCTTGTTTCTCTCTCAGCTTTTTGGCAGCCTGTAATTTTTTCTCCTTCAATGGCTGCTGCTCCCATGGCAACTCTATCTGCTGAGTAGCCAGACGAACCCTGTGAAATTGTTCCAGGGCCCGTAATTGTGTACAGGTTAGACACAGTGAGGGACACACACACACACACACACACACACACACACACATAGATCGAAATTATGTTGTTTCATACAGCAAGCTTGTGATCTTCAAATCTCGTACACTTTAACTGTATTAAAGTTTGAAACATAGTGTATATTACAGTATACACTATGTTGTATACTGTAATATACAACATATGTTACACACACACACTGGGGTTAGGATGACGTTGTGGCAGTGTGTAACATCTCAGGTGTTACTGTGTAAGATGAAACATCTTATACTTTTCAAAATCCACTCGTGTTTAGAGTTCAGTATAAAAAAAGGACGGAGATTGTGTGTGTGTGTGTGTGTGTGTGTGTGTGTGTGTTTGCAGTCTGTTGTGGCAATTGACTCCAGTTAACAGTTCCTGAACTAAGAATGAAGCTTGGTTTAAGATTTCCTTCCTTTCATTTTTTTATCCCTCACTTCCTCTTCCATTCCAATGTTTTTTTCTTTCTTTTTCTTTCTTTCCCTTTTCACTTTATTCCTCTTCTCTTTTTTCTTCCCTTTTTCCATTTCCTTTGCTTTCTATTACTATATTCTATTTCCCCATTTTCCTTATCAGTTTCCTTTCCTTTCCATCTTTGTTCCAATTCCATTTATAATCTTTTCCTCCATTTTCTTTTCTTTTCCCTACTGTACTTTTTGGCCCCTTTTCTTTTTACTTTTTCTTTTAAATTAATATCTTTACATTTTCCTTTACCTTATTCTTTTACTTCACTATTTTCCTTCATTTTACCTTTCTTTTTCTTATTTCTCATTTTCTTTGTCTTTCCTTTCCTTTGCTTTTTCCTTTTATTCCTATTTTTCCTTGACATTTTCATTTGCATCCATTATTTAATTTCCTTCACATTTTTTCATTTTCATTTTTTCTCATTTTCCCTTGCCATAATTTTCTTGTTCTTTTCTTACCCTTTATTCATTTTCCCCTTTTCCTTTACATGTTTTTTTCTTTTTCACCCCTTTCCTATTTCCTTTCCTTTCCCATTTTCCTTTTTCCATTTTTCTTTTTTTTCTTTCCTTCTGTCATCTTTCCCTTTCCCATTTTTAATATTTTCCTTTCCTCTTTCCTTTTACTTTTTCTCCCTGTCCTGTCTGTTTTGCTTCCTTCTTCCCCCTCCCAGTCAGTCCTATTCCATAAATGGGAAATAAACTCGATTCATGTTTCAGCCCTGTAGTCCAGCACTGCCACCTATAGGACGGGGAAAGTAAAGCTCAAAGTCCACCTGAGCATGTGAAAAACAGCATGTGAAGATGAATCTCAGACGCGGGTTCATCAAATGAGATTTGAGAATAACGTGATCGAGTGTTGAATAAGAAATGAATCGTGTGATGTGACTGATGTCTGATTCATTAAAAATGTGAAAGCTGGGGCTGTAAAGGAAGCTACGCGTGTACGTGTGATGGAATCACTGAAGTCAAACATGGCAGGTGACCATGGCTCATGTGTGTGTGTGTGTGTGTGTGTGTAAGGACATATTTAAGTGTCTGCATCTCATTTCAGGTTCTGAAAAGCCCAATAAGAGAAACAGAGACAGACAGAGATTAAGAGAGAGACAGATAGACAGAAAAAGAAGAAGCGAGAATCTGTACAGAACTCGCTGCCTCTCTCCCTCCCTCCTCGCCTTCCTCCTGCTCCTAGTCTGATGAGAGAAAAAGCAGAGCATGTTCTTTTTCTCTCCTCTTCTTTCCTCTCCTCTCCTCCTCCTCCATCAGTTCTCTTCTTCTTATCTCCCTGCTGCAGATGCGCTGTGGCTGAGAGCTTGTGTAATTATGTGCTGAGATCTCAGACTGCGATCACTTTGCTGCTCTTATCAGCTCTGACACCAATCTCCCTGAATGACATTCCACCCGAACGTTTGTCTAATCCCGAGTCCCGGTCCGAGTCTGGCTCCGGCTCACAGTCCAGGACCGGTGAAAAGAGTCACTGCACAGGAAGATGAAGAGTGAGAGGAAGATGCTCTAGAGAGAGAGAGAGAAAACATCTATCTATCTAAATCTTATTGATATATTTGGTTGCTTGTTTTTTCATTTTGGTAGTTTTTGGATCTAATTGCTTTTTCTACGTATTATTACAGTACAAAGCCGCTGATAAATGACTTTGTCATAAAGCGGCGTGTGCAGCTTCATCCATGAGCGGAACTGAATCAATGCAGGCGTGCAAACTAAAACGTGCACGCGTTAGATATGATTGTCTCGACTGTAATTATCATGACTGTAAATTGAATTGGTGCAGCACATTAAACATAAAACATTACAGAGACATTTACTGTGTAATAAACAATGACGATGTTCCATAAAACATTAAACCCCAAACTACCGGCCTTATATGAAAACCATTTTACAGACATAAGAGCTGTGTATAAACGAATCAAATCCTTCGTCTCACACTCACCATCAGAAAAATCTGTGTTGTTTTTTTTTTTTCATCATTACGCATGTGGTTAATGCCTTTTCAGCAGGACGGCTGCCTGGAATAGAAACTATTTAGCGTGCAAATATAAAAATAATGGCAGCCGTCATTTCATAAAACATAAGCGCCGCCTTATCTTGTCTTGGCAGCAGGAGAGTGCTTTGCTTTCCCGTCCCGAGCCTTTCCCCGCCGAGTTCCCACTGACAATGAAGCCATTATGTTAAAAACAGAGAGCAGCCTCGTAGGATGGTTGTGCTCATGGGGTTGGACGTCTAATTGAGAGACACGTCCATGCACAGGGCCTCGATTGTGGATAGTGCATTTTGTTTCAGGGGTTTAGCAGACCTCACCAAAGCAAACACAGGATGTTTAAAAGACACACACACACACACACACACACACACACACACACACAGAGTGTGTGATAAGGCAGTAGTATGGATTATGATGCTTGAGAGCCACCATCAGGCTCTCGGAGCTCATTTCAGCCTGCAGGCCTCAGCCTAATTAACGCGTGCTTTTCACAAACTCTGCACAAATTATGACTTTTTATTTGACGTGAATTGTCCTAACAAGCTGAGACACAAAAACAATCACGACAAACTCATGGACACACAGAAAGATTAACAAACAGATTTTCTTTAAACACAATTAGTAATAGTCAGTAGCGGCCTGAGCAGCCCAACATTCTGTTGATTTATTTTTTCTGTAATTATAATTTATTCATGGCTTTTTTATTTGGACTAATTTACTATAACTTAATGTACTTTATTATGTTTACAGTTAATTAGGGAGGGCTTTTTGTTCGTTTTTCATTTTTTAATGCTGAGAAGAGAAATTTAAAATAAGAAAATCTTAATTTTTCATATTTTCACTACTTTTACAGTAAGTGCCAAAACGTTACATTTCTCAACTTAAAACACAAGATTTTTTATTATTTTCTTAATTAATTCATTCATTTATTTATTTTTACTACCTTTAACTTGACATTTTCATGACAATAGTATAAGTCTGGGTTCAAATCCCAACCGCATTGCAGTGCCGGTCCCAAGCTCGAATAAAATGGAAGGGTGGCATCAGGAAGGGGATCCAGTGTAAAACCTGTGCCAACTTGTGTGTGGATCAGATGGTCCGATGTGGCAACCCTCAACAGAAGCAGTCAAAAGACTAACAACAATATGCTAGAGGTTACCTTCGTTTCATTAGCATGTCCTATACACTGTCGCTGTAGACACTCTGCAGTCTGATCTGGGGTTTCAGTAGCTCGGCCTTGCTTACCCATTTTCGTTGTAGATGACACTGTTACAAGTCAGCAAGGAACACCTGTGGCATGTTCACAGTATAACATAAAAGTTGATGCTGATGCTTACTGTTACATTCAAAGAGGAACACCTGCGATAAGCAGGTATAAAAGTTGATAAAGCTGCTTTCTGATACATTTGGTGTCACTATATATATTGTGTGTGTGTAAGAGAGATATTCTATTTTTATATTTTGGCATTTATCTCACCTATTCTATTTTATATATATATATATACTTTTCCATAGGAACGTATATCTACTTCCTGTTTACTGGTGTCTCCATGGCAACTCTTGTTGTGTAATACCACGTCAAACCGCTAGGCTCGCACCAGATGGCACGAGTCATATATTCAGGAAGTGCTACTCATTGGTCGATTTCGAGGTTACTCTCGTTCATCACGCGCCTTCTTAAATCCCTCCCCTTTCGCTCAGGCGGTCGGTGGAATCTGACACAGAAGCCACGCCCACATCGCCGAAGCGGCTGCTATGATTGGCTGATCCTTGTGGTTACCCTAGGCGTCGACTTCCGGTATGCGGAGGCTGGAATTTCAGGTTCCTCCTATGTACTAGTGGGTTTCCGAGAGGGTGTTTTTGTGGGGAAAGTGTTCAAGCTTAATAATTGTTCGCCCTCTATCTATGCGTCCTTACACGGCTTTGTAGAGCAGGATGACCGAGAGCGCGGTGAACAAGGAGGCGAACGGCGACGTGTGTCAGCAGCAGCACCGGGCGGTGAACGGCGGCGTGAAACCGGGAAGGAGCAGCAGCAACGGCGCCCTGAAGGACCAGCAGCACTGTCACCAGAGGGCTTTCTACAAACGAGAAGAGAAGGTGAGCTCACCGTGACCTCTACGTAACACATTGTAACCCCTCTACACCTCCAGGTACACCTGTAATGCTTGCTTTAAAACTTTCTACTTCCTGCCCCTGTCTCCACTGACCTGACCCCAGATCAGCGACCCAAAAGCGCAGCCCTGGAGCTTTTTATTTACCTTTGACTTGGTGCTGACCTCAGATCAGATCAGGAACAACTCAAAGCGCAGCTCTGGAGCTTTTTATTTACCTTTGACTTGGGGCTGATTCCAGATCCGCTGGGTTCTCTCAGGGCGTTTATTTTTTAATTTACCTTTGACTTAAAGCTGATCTCAGATCAGATAAGCAACTTAAACTCAAAGCCTAGCCCCAGAGCCCTTTATTTACTCATGGGTTCTCTCTCTCTCTTTTTTTTTTCTTTTTTAACTGTCATAGCATCTTAAACGTGTTTATCAAGCTTGGCAACCTAGCTCTCAGCAAATCTTTTCAAATAATCATCACGTTTGCTCAGAAACTAGTTATTTATCTGATTTATCCTTGATTGGTGATAGATGTGTTTACGTCATGGTGGGTTTTTATTGTTGTTCGCTCACAGAACTTTTAGTGCAGGAAGCTGAAGTGAGAACTCGCACATGTAAAAGTCCATTTCAATAACCTCTATCTTGAGATAACACACAGGACCTCAAGTGACGATGTGACATCATGTGACTAAGGTGATGAATAAAAAGCATAGGTCAATGACTCACGTGAGAGATAAGGTCGAAAAGTAAATAGATACCCCTTAGGACAATAAATGCTTATGGCGGTACACACTGTGCAATTCTCTGGATAGTAAATCATCTGGATGAGAAATGATCTAGGCAATAAAAAATTCTCAATGATATATATTTTTAGGAAAGAAATAACAACAGCAAATTACCTATGCTTCTTGTCGAAACATTTCATCTAATTGATATCATATAGTGTATATATATATAATATAGCTGCCATCTCCTGATACTTAAATTAGTTTGGCAATTTTTATTAATTTTTTTTTTTTAAAGAGTAACAATCTGTAATTCGTTAATTTACATTTCTTATGATGGAAATCAAATACAATTTTGATGAAAATGTTCATAAGAAAGAAAGAAAGAAAGAGGGATATATAAAAAATAAACATGAAGTACAAACATTTTAGTTTTAGTCAGATGTAGTTATTGTAAACATGCAAAAGAAATCACAGAAATATGTCAAGAAATGTAGTTGCAGTTCATAGCTGTATCTGAAATCTGAAATGTATTTGTTATTTTTAATACATATATTTTTTTACAAATGTACAAATTTGTAATTGTCTAAATTAATTTGCAGTTATTTTCTTTCTGTTTTGGGAAAGCACAAAATTTATTATTAGTTTGATTTAATGAAATTAAAATTTGAGTGTAGTTCTTGGTAATCATATAATGTTTTTTGAGGTTGTTTTTGTGTTTATATGTGTACTTAACCTCTTGAAGCTGCTCTTGTAAATGATTAGGATCCGAGAGCAGCTAATCTGTACGTACAGTATGTGTTTAGCCATGCTGCCTTGGTATATTCGCTAGCGACGTGACTAGACGCATAACTGCGTTCCTACGAAACGTGCGGTTTTAAATTCCCGGCTTAATGTGAATGCTGGAAACTGTGCCATTGTTCTGGGCTTATGAGTTAAGTCCAGTTTCACACTGGTGTCGAGTAAAGAAGACAACAAAAGATTAGCTTATGGCTGGTTGTGTCAGACCTTCGTGTTGACATCAACTGCTAATAATAACAACTTGGTGAGAGAAGCTTAAGTACATTTATTTTTTAGATATTTTTATTTTATTTAAGTATATTAAACAGAAAAACTTTAATTCACTTATTGTTGTTGTTGATGTTGTTGGTCTTTCGGCTGTTCAAGACAGTGTCTTGTTTGCTAATAAATTTTATTACTAAGCAAAAAAGAGGTATAAAGTGAGTCTTCTTACTAAATTAGTTTTTATTTATTCACTTATTTTGCCTAAGTTATTTTGCTAAGCAGATATTTTTGCTACCAAAAAGGATCCTTTTTTTTCTTTGCTTAAAAAAAATTAATTAATCTTTTGAAAAATGTCATTTTTAGCCAAGCAAACATGGATAAGCAGATTGCCAATTGCTCTTTTTGTTTTTTGAAACTTCAATAAGCAGAACATTTTGCAAATGTAATCTTTTTACAAACTTTTTTTTCCTACTAATTAAAGCTTTTTGTTAATTTTTTTTCTGAGCAAATCTTTTTTTAAATGAAACTTTGGAAATTTAAACTTTCTTGCTGAAATAAATATTTTTTATTTTGAAAATTTAACCTTTTTGCCAAAAAAATCTTTTTGGCACTTGAAACTTTGACAAAGCAGATCTTTTTGCAAATTCTTTTTTTCTTTTTTTCAAATCAGATCTTTTGCTAAATGAAAGTGATTTTTTTTTCAGAACATTTTGCTATGTGGATCTTTTTATTTAAGCTCATTTTTGAATAATTGAATAATTTTTGCTAAGGAAATTGTTGTACTAATTAAAGCTTTTTACTAAGTGAAATTTTTTTTTCGAATGAATTTTTTTGCGAAGTGAAACTTTTTTTTTTTTTTAAGTTTTGATTTCTGACTCACAGGTTCACCACGGCGAGTGTAATGGAGGCTTGTACAGCAAACCGTTCATCGAGTCGTTTGAAGAGACCCCGATGCTTCTGGCTGTGCTGACATACATGGGCTATGGCATCCTCACCATCTTCGGCTACCTGAGAGACTTCCTGCGTCAGTGGAAGATCGAAAAATGTCACATTGCTCGAGACAAAGAGGAACAAAGGGTAATGCAGAAATTAAGCAGTATGTTTAATTTTGTGTAATGATATGGTGGTGAGTCGAATGAAAAAAATAAGTGTAGTTCCTGTGAAATTGTAGCTGCAGGAGTAAAACTGTAGTACAGCTCTGCTTTTCTTCTGCCTGCTCTTAGCTGAAACCTGATATACTTTTGCGACACCTATGTGCTATAAACAAAGCAGATGCTGTGCAAATTTACAGCACGGTGTAAGGCACTACTGTAATATCTCACAGACCCACACTGGTCCAGTTATACGAGAGCAAATGCACAAAGAAAGGCCTCCAGAATAATGTTTTTCATATTTTTATTATTTTCCTCACTCCTCTTTTAAGGATTTTGTCCCGCTTTATCAAGACTTTGAGAATTTCTACACGCGAAATTTATACATGAGGATCCGGGACAACTGGAACAGGCCCATATGCAGTGTGCCTGCGGACAAGATGGACCTGGTGGAGCGAGTGTCCCATGACTACAACTGGACCTTCAGGTGAGCGTCTCTCATCCCTGGGTGTACGTTAAAGAAGGCATTTGTGATATTGTTTTCTTTTAGTGCTTTAAATTGTAATGAAAACATTAAAAATGTTTTTTTTTTTTAATGGTACATTTTGCGTAGTAAGTTTTGTGAGGCTCTCTTCAGTCTGAAGGGCGGGGCTAATTTCTGGGCCAGAAAAAAATCAAAACATAAAGAAACTAGTTTTTAATTTTGATAACCATATCAATATCTTAAATTGGTAAAATCTTTCCAGATGTTGTGGCTCCTGATTTCTAATTTTAATTACTATAATACAGCATACAGATTTACTCTGTTCTGGAGGCTAGAAAATAATTTATGATTCTCGAAACTGAAAGTGTCCCCCTTTCTTCTTGCTAACATTCTTGGGACCCCTGGTGCTATTTCTTTACTAAATTTTGTAAAAAAAAAAAAATTTTTCATGCAAAAAAACGCAAAAAGTATATAAACTTGCTTTTCTCGGCTTCCCACTGACGCGAAAGATCTTTTCAGCGGCTCCTGGACGGCTCAGTTCGGCTCGGTTAATTTGTTCTTATGTTGAAAATGTTAAGTATTTCGAGGCAGATTTCTTGCAAAATTTCAGTTGAAGTTAAGATGAAAATTCATGAGGTGGGGTTTACATATGGCCGAGGTACCACTGTAATTATATATTTTTTCCTACATCATTTCAAACAGAAAGATATTTGGAATGAAGTTTTAACATTGTAAAGTATAAATTTTAAGTATAAAATTGGTGTATATAATTTACATTTAATTATAGCCGAAATTATGTAATTGTTTTGTAAAAATTTTTATTAATTGTAAAATGGTGGTCAAAAAAACGGTAAAAGTTTTATTTAACTACAAATTACAGCTACATTTATTTTTTTTAAAAAGAAAACACTTTTTCAGTTTATTTTTGATATTGCTAGCAAACTGACCTATCTTGATGTAAAAATTAGTTTTAAAGGAATTTAAAGGAACAGACATCCTGCTTACGATGAGATTTTCACTTTTTAAATGTCTTATGTTAATTATTAGTTTTATCAAAGGTTCACCCAAGTAACGTTTATATTGATTGTAAAAATATAGTGATTTTCTACTATATTTATTTATTTACATTTTAAAGTTACCGTCCTCACCTTTAAGGCTAGTAGCACCATATTCGCGTCTCTAAAAGCCTTTTGCCTCTTAACCTTCATGATAATTCATAGAGCAAATACAGAGCCAGCACAAGGTCATTTATAACTCCGGGTTTCTCACTCAGTGTGTGCCGATTACTCTGATGTTTGCTAGGGCAGGGTGTGTACGCGTGCAGATCTGATTTTTCTTTTTTCCCACAGCTACACAGGCCGAGTGGTGAAAGACGTGATCAACATGGGCTCGTATAATTACCTGGGCTTCGCCGAGAACAAGGGCCCGTGCGCCGACGCGGCAGCGGAAGCCACTATGAAACACGGCGTCGGCGTGTGCAGCACCAGACAGGAGAAGGGTGCGTGTTCATTCAGCGCAGCGTTTTATTTACCTGTACACCATGATGGATTACAGCACGCTGAACTGATTTGCTTTTTTTTATGGTGTTACTGTGGGCTGCTGGTTCTCAGGAACACACACACACCCTGTAGTAGATGTTTACACTGCAGGAAGTGGGCTTGTGGTTTGTCTTGGCTGACTGCACCGTGCTTTTTGTTTAGGTAACCTGGACAGACATGAGGAGCTGGAGAAGCTGGTAGCGAGGTTCCTGGGCGTGGAGTCGGCCATGGCGTTCGGGATGGGTTTCGCAACCAATTCCATGAACATTCCAGCACTGACTGGAAAGGTAGAGCTGTCCTAGAAATCTTATGGTTTAAATTATCTTAACTTCTGAAATCCTGAAATTTATTTATCTTTTCTCTTTCAATTAATTTGTAAGATCATGGTAATGCTCTCCCTGGCATGGCTGCCATGACCATTCGAATCAACCATACCCTCCATTGTTGGCTGAAATCAAGTGGCAAAGTTCTTTTTCCAGAAGAATAAAGCTCCAATGAGACTGGCCTTTATCAAAATGAACCGTCCTGCCTTGTGACTCAGTAAGCACCCTGGAGACTCAGAATTCATTCGTTTGCTCTGGATATTATTACAGGGAAAAGCTTCCTTTTTTTCACCTTTTCCATCAAATGAAACCAAATTTGTTTATTTGCCATAGAGAGCTACACGAGCAATGGACAACAGGCACGTGTTCTCTATGAATTTCATTTTTCTTCTTCTTATCTAAACAAGGCTTCAGGCACAAAAGCTTAATCGCGACCTAACAGGAGGTTTTGCATTTTAAATCCTAAGCTCAATGTCGGCTGGACGTGTCAATACATCATAAAATAAACATTGAGGTTAAAGCAATGAGTTCGTTTTTGTACGCAATTGTGTAAAAAGAAAAAAGAAAAGTATGTTACTAAACTATACTAGGGATAAAGACAACTACTTAATACTGCCATATCATAATGGAGAAATGATATCCGGGTTCTATCTGGTGTAGAATAATCCTGTGAAGAAAATAGCAAACGCGGCAGATTCTTTTCCTTTTCCAAGTCAAATTAGCTTTTGAGCTGCTCGCTAGAATTGAAGTATGTTTTCACACGCGATCTGTTTTCCCTCCACTGCTATCCAAATTGCAGTTTGTTTCACCCCAGGCTGCTCCCTGAACATTTCTCGTACCCTGTCGTGCCACTCTAAGTCTTTCAGACTGTCTAATTAACCAGGTGAGCTTTCTTCTGTGCTGGTCTCTCTCCCTCTCTCTCTCACTCTCATATTTACACTGTACTGTGGTGCAAAAGCATGTAACTGTGTGATGTTTAAATGGATGAGCTGGAAACGGAGACATTTTGAAATTTTCATTTCAGTTATCTGAAATTGGTTACATTTCAGACATTTCCTGTATTGTGAAGAGCGAACTCATGATCTTCTGATTATAAGACTGAAGCACTACCTACTGCCGCCGCCTCATCGGAAGGGCATGAGTTAGATCCTCACACAAAATTCTGGTTTGGCTTTCTGCCAGTGTCCAGTGCGCGGACGTCCCTCACTATGTAACAGTACGCAGCGTCATCACTTATTATGTCATACGGTGAGGTAATAATATATCTGCCTAAACATTGGAGCATTGTGAGGAGCGGCAACGCACACTTCATTCACGGGTAATAGTAGCACATGGGCGTCAAAATCTGAAAGCGGTGCAGGGCCGCGGGTACGCTCTAGTCCATCTATACTTATAATAAAAGTGTAAAGTGGGCGTGGCTACACATTAAAGATATTTGCGAAATAATAATTTGCGGGATGTAGGATGGATGATGGAACACATCACGATGGTCTTTGGAATTTCTGTCTGTCTTGAGTGTGCATGCATCACGTCAAAATGTAACGAACAAATTTCAATGGGGTTTTCAAAGTTGTATTTGGCTGAGCGTGAGGTAACGTGGGCTTTGTTTCATCGCGGTCGGCCCTTGGGACGAGATGTGCTACTTTGAATTTTAAATTGAAAAAACTAATCATAAAAAAAAAATCAAGCTTAAAAAAATCATTAGTTTGTCTTGAAATTCAACAGATGGCACTGTACTTTAAAAAAAAAAAAATTAAATTCTGAATATGCAGTTGAAATCGACTTAATAAAGATAATCTCACACCTTAATTTCGTGCACTTGACATAAAAGTTTTAGTTAATTCCAGAGTTCAACAAATGACGCTATACTTTTTTTTTTTATTGATTATGAGTGTGCAGTTAAATTTCACGTAATTGGAGTCACAGGCACAGGCGAGTCTAGTTGGAAATAAAATGTTCTTTATCGTGTTCGCTTGATTAATAAGATATTTATACACTGCTCATGGAGAGGACTATGAACTGTGCTCTCTGATGTAAATATTTTACTCGTCAACATCGCATTTTGGAATGAATCTTTATGAGCACTAGATGTTTGCTTGTGAATATTAATGCTTGGCCGGGGGGGGGGATTATTTGTTCATAAAATAGTTCACTGAACAAGTACAAGGACGAACAAACGCATGCAAGACGTGTGTTTGAAAATCAGTGAAATTCCTACTTCCCTTTTTCTACACACTGAAGTTCCTCTTGTTGCAGAAGTGAATGGTTATTCTGCAGTTATACGAATGAAAATAGATTTTAAAGCAACTTGTAACTGATTATTTTTTGTTCGTTTGTTTTTTTTGGGGAGGGAGGAAAGAGTGCTTTAAAAGACACTTAACCTCCCATGAGGCTGCATGTAGTGTACCATATAAACCAGGCTGTTGTGGCACCTGAGCTGTTTCATTCTGACCCTCCCACCTGACACTGTTTTTTTTCTTTTTCTTGTGTGTGTGTGTGTGTGTGTGTGTGTGTGTGTGTGTGTGTGTGTGTGTGTGTGTGTGTGTGTGTGTGTGTGTGTGTGTGTGTGTGTGCACACAGGGATGTCTGATCCTGAGCGACGAACTGAACCACGCCTCTCTCGTCCTGGGAGCACGCTTATCTGGCTCCACCATCCGGGTTTTCAAGCACAACAGTGAGTAACACAACAATATCGTATCCAGTTCTCAGCAAAGACTAGAACTGAAACACCGTGCTTTTCTCGTTACTTGAGTACCGAACGTTTTAGTCGTACCTGTTTTCGTTCCTGTTTAAACTTGACACCAGGATGTCCGGGGTGGGTGGGGCTAACAGCTCTGGTTGTTGCTAATGGGTAATGTGTGAGCAGGTTATGCAACTCGTATTTAACAAAAAATAATAATAAAACTGTTCCATTATACAACAATGTGCTGGGAAATGACCTTACACCCTCGATCCAGGAAAATCCCGGTGATGGAGTGATCACGAGAGCTCTGTTGACGGATATGATTTGCGCATGCTCAGAATTTAGAATATATGCCAACTGATTGTAAAAAAAAAAAAGGTCAAAATATAAATCACTTTCTCGGCTGTGTTTTTAACCTGATCGTTCTAGTTAATTATTCCTGCTGTGCATTTTATGACACACACACACACACCTACCTCTCTTACTTACTCCTGGCTCTTGCCTGTTGACACAGAGGCCGATGGATAGTTTCTTTGGACGAGCTCCAAACTACACAACAGGGCATCCACCCAATATAATGATGATGAAACACAGGGCGCCGTAGCTGAGCCGTGTTTATTATCTCAGCTCAGCCCCAGAATGATGTTAACGGTTTTTCTACAGTCTCTTAGGAGTGACATCAACACCGTGACTTTTTTTTTACAAGCCGTAAACTGGATTTTTTTTCTTTTTGTTTGTTTTGTTCTTTTCTTCTTTTTCTTTTCTTTTTTTTTTGCTTGAAAAGTCACCCCGTCATGATTATTTGTTAGCCGCATTACTCTAGATGAAACACTTAAAGTGTCAATTTGCACAGTAGCGCTTGTGAATTGTAAATCGCCTTCTAAATTAATGAGAAACTTGAGGGGAATGCGTAATACGCCGCAATGCATGTTGCCATCCCGTTCACACTGTTTGCCAAGTAAAGTCTCCCTGATACAAGTCAGTTTATTGACCCCTAAAGTAACTGATGTTTGTAATGATAATGACTCGCGCCGGTGTGTTTATTTGATATGAAGGTCAGGAGAGTTTATCTGGGGCTGAACAGATATTTGACGATCCAAAAGAAGCTAAATGTAATGGGAAATGAAATGACACTCTTTTATTTATTTATTTATTTATTTATTTATTTATTTTTTTAAATCCGTTTATAGTTCCTAGAAATGGGATTCGCTAGGGACAATGGCACAATATTGGCACAATATTATACAGTATATATACTTTTAGAATATATACTTTTATCGTAATTTTCTATACCTAGGTGCCGATTCAGTTTTCTATTGCGATTCTGTAAGTATCATGAATTTAGAATTATTGAATTTATATAATTGATTTCTTTTTTTTAATTTTTATAATTGTAAACAAACTTGGCAAATAATTTGTTCCGGGATTCCCCTTGCGATTTAAAGGCACGGACATAAAACCATTACATTTGACGTGTGAGATTAATTTCCCTAGGCGTGGTTATGGTTTTTGGCCACATGATGGCAGAGTGTGGAACAGGGGACCGATATTTAGTTTAATGAATTAGGATGCTTCACATTTATATATTCACTTAAAGGGAGTGTAAGACTCACTTTGTCTGACTTAAGAACAAATCCGACTCACAAACTTGTAACTTGTAAGCCCTGGACAATCTGTAATGTATGACTCACCACCTGCAGGATTATAGAGGAACTGCACCAATATTTTCTCCTGAATCGATATTTCCTCCCATCTTTAATAGTTACAGTTAAGGTGCTGTGGAGTAGTTCTGTTGTTATTACTTGCGGTATAGGAGAATTTAAACATTTGCTCTCTCATCAAACTCTCATTTCTAAACTTTTCACCAATATCCATAAATGTTAATCAGTTAATCCATGAAGAATTTCCCCTTACAGAACACCACCATATCCACAAATACAGCAATCCATCATCCAACCCCAGACTTGCATTGTTTCTACAAGCATGTGATGTCTTGCAGCTGCGTCACTGTCACAGCTGCCGTTATATTACAGCAAATTAATCAAATCAACTGATTCTGACTAACCAGAATAAAGAAGAAAACAGCACTGTGGTTAAAAATGAATTGCTCTGAAAGAAATTTAACTGAAAAAAAAAAAAAAAAAGCTCAGGAGTCTGGCAATCAATGCAGGGTTTAATCTGAGGAAGAGATAAGAGACAGGAAGAACAGCAAACATTGTAAGTGGAAGGAAAAAAATATTTTTAAAGTGTGCACAATGTTTTATGGGAAGTAAACAAGGGACAAACAGATGAATATTGGCCTCTGATTGAATTTAATTAAGTTTAAACAGCTAGAAATAAAGACTCGAATAAAAGATGAAGAAATCCTGTATTTTAAAGCAGATGTTTCAACAGTGTATATTAGAAAAATATTTTAGCATAATTGCTTTCAAGTGATCAGTTATTAAGGATATTGATATCAAAAGTCATCAGTGAGGGTTATAGATGTGAGTGACATTTAAAAAACTCTCAGAACTCTAACAACAGTGAAAGTTATGAATATTTGTCTATAGAATATTTATTTATAGAAATCCTGGCTTGGGAACTTGCATCAGATAGTGTTGGTTTGTTCACATCTGTTATTGTTAGCTAGCTACCTCTGCTGGTGGCGGATAGTATTAGCAGTGAGGATTTTGCTGTAGCAGTGAACATTTACTGTGTGACTTAAAAATCTTATCAGAAATCTTGTTTATATAGCTTAAACAGGGAAAGAAAATCCTGTCAGAAATCTTATCAGGCTAGCCTGTATTAGCTAGCTAGTTGGTGGTACTATTTAGAATATAGTAAATATATTAAAAGAATGGACAAATTAAAGTCGTACGTAAATATTTTGTAAGAATGGGTGCCAGTGTTTTAGATTATATTTTATTAAGACAAACCAAATTATCTTAAGAAAAATGTCCTACAGGGTTTAATTTCTTTTAGAGCAAACACTGTGAATGCTTTAAGACTGAAACAACACAAGATTGAATCATAAAAAGTATAGAAATTAATAAAAAAAGAAGTGGCCTAGAACGGAGCCTTGAGGAATCCCTTGTGTAACGATGAAGATTGTAGAGGTTTAGCTAAAGAGGTCAATAACGTGTTAAATCGTTTTGTCTGCTCTCATATCCATCAGCATTTCGTATTTAATAAATATAGAGAAATATTTTTATAATTAAAGGAACGGCTGTTAACTATATAAGCATAACCCTGCAGAATAAAAAAAAAAATCAGTATATATTTATTTATATAAATGAACAGTTAAATCAAATAAATTAACAATCAAGGCGTGTTGGTATTCTACTGGAACCAAGAATGGCCTTAAAGATATGGCGCACATCTGGCCTGCATCTGCCACACATCTCAGTAGCTTTTGTGTGTTGTAATTTCTGCTTATTTGAACGTAACATTTAGGATCACTGTGTACCCTGTATTGCTGGTGTTTTCCAGTCCCGTGCTCTCAGCCTTTTCAGGTCACTGTATCATGCATAAGCTTGATAAATTATTTATGCTGAATATGATTAGGTCACTATTACTCTTTAATGAAGTTCTGAATATTAGATTTTTTTCTTTGTTTTTGTTTTTTTCCACATCACAGACATGCAGAGCCTGGAGAAGCTGCTCAGAGACGCGATAGTGCACGGCCAGCCCAGAACCCACCGGCCCTGGAAGAAGATCCTCATTCTGGTGGAGGGCATCTATAGGTACCTGAGCTTTTACATTGTAATCATGTGAGCAGTGTTTAATTGCACAAGATGTTTTTGGGTTTGTTTTATTTAGTTTATTTTTATGTTCCTATTTGGATTTTCCAATCATGTTACTAAAGGAATAGTTTCAGTTTTTATTGGGGTTTAAGAACCTTTTGGTGAACTAAAGAGTTCCCATACTCTCCACAATGAGAACTATGCAGCTCCTATTCAAGTCTCTCCTTTGCACTGACAGCACGTTTAGAATTTGTGTTCTGAACCAAAGAACTCCTGTAATTTAATAATGGAGAACTGCATAGGTTCCTGAATAAGTTCTTTAGAACATTTTAAAGAACTGGAGAGTTCCAGTACCTTTAATCTTGTGCGTTCTAGTAACTAAGGAGAACCAGAAGTATCCATTACCATGATAACGTTTTTCCTTTGCATTCTTTGTACATCCAGAACCTTTTGATAAACTAAAAAGTCACATTATTCTAGTGAAGGAGAACCTCATAGTTCAAGGACAGGTTCTTCTTTTGTAGCAGGAAAACCATTCAGAACCCTTTAAAGAACTGGAGTTCCAATGTTCTAAAGGATAAGAACTGGATAACATTGGGCGTGTCCTTGTATTTAGTTGATTCAATTTTGGGAGGGCACTTCAGTGCTTGGACCCCTAGATGCGTTCTCCTACATAAACGTTGCTAACTCCATCCGTTTCCTCAGCATGGAAGGCTCCATTGTGCGCCTGCCTGAAGTCATCGCCCTGAAGAAGAAGTATAAAGCCTACCTGTACCTGGACGAGGCTCACAGCATCGGCGCTCTGGGTTCCCGGGGTAGGGGTGTGGTCGACTACTTCAACCTCGACCCCACGGACGTGGACATCCTGATGGGAACGTTCACCAAGAGCTTCGGGGCAGCTGGGGGTTACATCGGCGGGAGGAAGGTCTGCGATTTTAGTTATAAATGAAGCTTCCTATGAATTCAAATTATTTAGTGCCAGCCTTAAGAGAAAACGGCTGTTAGTGAATACATAATATGGTGTGGAAATATTAGGTTACATATTCTCCCTCTCTCTCTTTCTCTCTGTGTAGGATCTGATCAATTACCTGCGCTCTCATTCTCACAGCGCGGTGTATGCCACCTCTATGTCGCCTCCCGTTGTGGAGCAAATTATCACTTCTATGAAGTGCATTATGGGAGAGGATGGAACCACGATAGGTAAGAGTCACGCTTGGGTTTAAATGTAATATTACACTTCAGGGTGGTAATAGCTTAATCTTTATCATCACACCATCCTGATGTTGATTATTCTCCTAGACCAGGAGAATGTGGAATGTTTTCTTGCTTAGTTATAGGAATTAATGTTTGCCAGAGATGTAGTGTTTATTAAAAGGCATGCAAACAGCTAGAATACCTTCTTGACTCACACATGTGCCTCATATTGTATGCCACTAGGGGGCAGGATTAACACAGAGCTAGACCACATCACATAGTGATAAATGTTTCAGCATTTAAGAAAGGAAAAGAATTCTGAAGAAAGAGGAAAAAACATCAGGTTATTTTTTTTTTTGCATTCAGAACATTTAGGTAAGCAATCAGTGTTTGTTTATAATGAACGTGAATGTTTCGGTATTCCCCAGAACGAGAACTGCCCTTTGCATTCCTAATACATTCAGCACCTTGCAATGAACTAAAATGTTCCAGTATTCTAAGAAAGGAGAACTACTTAGGTTGAAGGACCGGTTCCTCCTTTACAATGCAAACCAATTCACAAACGTTTAATGAACTAAAAAGTTAATGAGGACTGGACGTAATATGAATATGGTCATAAAAAAATCAAAAAAGAAATGTTTGAGGATTTTCTTTCTTTCTTTAATTTTTTTAAAGTGTAGAGTTCACTGTGAAAGCTGTTTACCTGAAGTGTCTGTGTTTCCACACACACACACACACACACACACACAGCTTTGTTACGATTGCTTCCACGTTTTGGATCAGTTCCTATCTGTAGCTTTGGTACATGAAAAACATCTTCCTTTTGTAGTAATCTGTTATATGGGACGAATGACCCAATGATGAAGTGTATATAGTGTTGGATCATAATAGTCATGCTTGATGTCTTGGGTTTACTTTTTTCGTTTTGGATAAGCTGTATAATATTTACAAAATATAAATTCTCAGATTGTATTTAACATTGTGGAATGTGATCGATTAAGTCATTGTAATCGTTGTTTCGCCAAGCTCTCTTTCTTACACGTTATTCATTATGATGTCACTGAGAAACCACAAATTATTGAAAACAAAAAAAAAAATGACTTTCTGGCCAATGAGAATCCAGAAACCTAGCTCATATGCAAGCTTGCTTGAGTTGATGATGATCCTAAACTGGTAGCTGTAAATTGTAAAGCTGCCTTGCAAATTTATTTTTCCCTTTTCAAAAACAACGTTGTTAATAATACAGAACGTTAATACGCTGTTAATCATGCAGAAAGTCAGTGGGCACATGCATTTAAAGGGGACAGACCAATACCATTATGACATAATTTTAGAAAAGGGTAAATGTTATGTTTTAGACCTCCAGAAAGCCCCAGGTGCTGGAATAATGCATAATGTATGCAAGTTGATGTCACTCAAAGTTATTAACCAATTTTTCGGCCACATCCGGATCCCAAACTCTCAGGCATCCTAGTAGGAGCAAATTCCAACCTGTCTGCTGACTTTCATGATATTCGAGCATGCTAAGACCCCCCCCCCCCCCCNCCCCCCTCAAAAGCCTCGACCGCTGGGGAAAAATTCTTAGAAGAACAAGAGGGCCCTCACACCCTATGATGACATAGTGCTTGGGCCCTAAAATTAATAACAACAATGATAATACACTGCTCCCTCTTGTGGCTTACAAATAAATAGAGATGTGAGCTACAGAGAAACATTATGCAAAACAAACATTATTAGTTAGTACTTTTTAAATCAGTAGTTCTTTCTTTTTTTACTGTAATTAATCAATTAGTGATTAAGCCTTAACATCAGTACTGCAAAAAAGTTTTGCATCAAAATTCTTGTATCTCTAGCAAAAAACTAATGAAGCAAACTTAAAACACACAAGCTCATTTACAAATGTGATTATGAAAGGTTAACGATTCAGCTTGAAGCAAGTTTTATAAATATTCAGATCTGCAGTTCAAAACTGAGGGAGAAAATGGGTATTATTTTTCCCTGAAATATCCTTTTAAGTATTTGGAAATAACAAAAAGAGCAATCAGATTATTATTTTTTGTTTGTTTTTGGCCCAGAAACGCTCGCTTGATAAGGCATGACTAAGCTGCATGCACTGTAGACATTTCCCTTTCTTCTAACTGCTTTAGCGGCTGTTTTATTTTACGATGCAAATACAGCCCTCGAGACGTTTATTTGCTCAAGATGCCATGCCGCACATAAGCTTGGACCCGAATCAGAATCGGCTATTTCAAAGTGAGCGATTGAAGAGGAGGGAGAAGGGTTTTTTCTTTGTACAATTTCTCACTGCTCATGAAATAAGACTGATTGCTTCTACAGATGTACAGGCGGCGTCCAGGTAAAATATTTAGCTCGGAGTTTAAACTCTAGAAATGTGTTAACAATTACCGACACGCAGTTCAGACCCGATCCGGCTCTTTGATTGGACTCTGCAAATGGCTTCTCTTCTACTGCGCCACTCAATCACAGCCGGCAGCTACAACAAACATGCCCTCCAGGCTTGCCAGGCTCAGGTAGTGTTCACTGTGACTAATATGAGCGAAAGTAGGCCAGCTTAGGAGGCTTTGCCCATCTCTCTGGCACATATGGGTTCCACAAAAGCCTTTTGTTCCACATGATTCTCAGTGGGTTCTCCTGATCCGGGGAGGATCAGACTAAAACCCCTGCGCTTGGGCTCTTCTCTTTTACCTGCTTATTGACAGATTTTCTCAGAAGCAGGATTGACTGTCCTGGTCAAGGCTTGTGTTCCTCATTAAAGGAATACTCCAGCAGATCATCCAGCATATCCTATATGAACCATGCAAAATTCTAATTTCTGCATATAGTAGTAGCAAACAAGAGCCAGTTGTTGAATTGATGAAGGTTTCATTTGAATTTGGTTGATGCAGTAAAAAAAAACTTACATGCTTAAAACTGGGACTAAGGGATATAGGTCTGACTAGAAATGGAAAGAGAATTCTAAACATAACCCTGACTGCAAAAATAAAACAGAAAATTCATAAACCAATAACTCTTACTTTAAAAGTCTTTTAAAAATGTTAAAAAAAAACTTTAAAGAACTTAAAAATGCTTTTAAAACATTTAGAGGCAGTTGAATTCAGTGCAATAACCTGATGTTTTAAATGCTTGAAACCACAATTGTTCTGCTCGAACAATAGCGTTAGAGAGAAATGAAATATTTCAGATGACTAGAGAATTAAATAAACAGTCTACAGCTGTAAACATTTAACCTCAAATATTGACCGTCCCAATAACCCATTGGTTTGTTAAAATGCACAGTAAATAATGTAAAACGTGCTCAAAAATCTAACTTTTACACTCAAAAGTTAATGTGACAGAAACGAAAGGAATTTCTTACTAAAATATTTCCAGGGATTTAATGCTTCCTAGAAAGTTTTGATAATTAAGTTAATAACACTTAGAGTTGGTCATGTATAGCGACAAATGTCGTGTATTGCATGAAACTTCATTTACAGATAAATTTCTCTCACGAAATAATGAAACTAAATTGTGCATTCTCAATTATAATGGAACTCATTCAACAACTGCCCTTAAACTTTATATATATAACATTATAAGCGAGTTAAATGTACTTAAGTTTAAAATTTCGATTCTTTATTATTCACACAACTGTTGATAGTGTGACTTTTGTGTGTGTGTGTGTTTTTTACATGTAGCTTTTCATGTTCTCGCTGTAAATGTTTTAGCTGACTCAGGACAACTCGTCTTCGAATTTCACGGCTGAACAGAAGCGATATTGCAGTTTAACAGCAAGTGAGCAGGTTGCAGATTAACTAATGACATCATTACAGATTAACTTCTCCCGGAGCATCTGTGAAAGATTACGTGGGGGGGGGGGCATGAAGAACAATTGGCCGAGTGTGTGTTTGGGCGGGAGGAGGTGGTGGCTCAAAGAAAACTAATCAAGAGGAGGTCAGCGAGGTAGATAGCCTCATGGGAATTCTCACTTCTTCTCATTCATCCTTGCGTTCAGGTCTTCCTCAGGCTCCAACGACCTATTTAACAGTACCGTAAAGCCGGAGTGTAAACTCTGCCGCATTCCTTCATTTAAGGAGTATAGTAGTGATTCCCAAAATGCCACGAGGCTGAAAGCAAGCAGTAGGGATTGGACTAGGGATCGGACATATTACTCACATAACAACAGCGATATAGCAGAACAAATTCTCCAATGATGTTTTCATCTACAAGGTCAAGGCAAAACTTTTGAATGTTTATAATGTAATAATAACAATCCCATGAACTAAAATGGTGATTCCAACAACTAGCATTTGCAACTTCTTGAGCATCTATATGCTCAGAATGAAACATTAAAGTTTTCTTTCTTCTCCTTTACAAATTTTAAGTGCACTATTGTTGTCTTAAGTTGAATTTGATCAATTTATTACTCATTTTTGAAGCAGTCCCATATAACAACACACTGTATCAACCAAGGATAATATTCATAATCCGATTTGGAATAGCAATAAAGGGTCTGTTTTCACATTTGGGTCTTCCTGCAAGGCAACGAAAGGTTATCCAGTCATCCACGTTTATTACTAAACCTAGATATTATTCCTCAATCAGCGTTCCTCGAGGTCAGTCCTGTGATCTTTTCCTCTTTGGAGGAGCGTGTGTTGGCTTCGCTCAGCAGGTCATGTTCCACTCCTGGTTGAATAACACTTTCAAAGCAGGCTGAGATCCTGAGAGTCAATTTGCCGTCAGCTGTAAATGTGCTTTCGCGTCTGGGTGTGTACCTTTAACCCCGCTGTTACACAGGTGTCAGGTTTGTTTTGGGCGCCAGCCTCAAAGCTGCATGGAGCCCACGTGATTTTTGGGACACTTGGACGTCGTTTGATTTGGGAGGTAAAGCAAACGTGCTAGCATTCGGTGCCGGGCTGATGCTGGTTCGCTAACGTGAGAGGTCAGGATTAAGGAGCCGACAGCTGCTGAGGAATTCCTGGGTTCGAAAAGTCTGAATGAGGAACTCAACACAGATGTTGTTTAAATAGAATTCTTTTATGTTATTTCTATATACACACCGAGCTACAACGATATATTGTTATTGTTATACTTGTGAATTACGGAACATCATGTCACATTTTAAGCTCGTTAAATGTTATAAAGAATTTTTTTTTAGAGGCATTTGATAGCTTCATTTATTTTTTGAGATGTTTGAATCTGTAAAATTCTCAAATGTAATCTATATTTTCTTCTTGATTGGTGTCATTTGTGTCATCTGTATTTTTAAAATGTAAGTTTTAGAGATTTTGAGACTATTAAAGTGTTGTTTTTTTTTTATCTGTTTAAATTGATTAATTAATTAATTAATTTACTTTAGATAAATCCCACTCCAAGTTCAAAACAAAAACAATGTCAAAAAAATCTGAAGGAATTAAATACACAAGATGTAATACAATTTAAAAATTCATTTATTTAATTTTATATTTCAGGGTTATATTTAGAGCTGTGCCATTTAATTAATATTATGTTGGTCAGTTAAGTGACTGGATGAATCATTTTTTGATTTAGGATCGATTCACACATTTTAACAACGTTTAAGCTTTTTATATAAATGAAGTACAAACAACAAACGGTCTAACATTGAGTATTTTTTACATATATATATATA